>CM066031.1:579989240-580360337 GCA_033557465.1 Ichthyophis bannanicus
GGGAGGTGGGCGGGGGTTGGGTGGATGGGAGGATAGTAGGGTAAATATGTTAAATCCCACCTCCTGTGTGTTTACTTATGTTGTGCTCCAGTGGGGGGGATCAGAGTGCAACCCCCCCCCTGGAGATGTATTATTCTGTTATTGCCATTATTGTTGATTGGTGGATTATAAATAAAGTTATATAAAAAAAAAATGACCCACCACTCTAGGCCGGCCAGTCCCCGAAGGCCTCCTTGAAATAGTAAGTTTTCATCAGGGTCTTAAATTTCTCAAGGGCAGACTCCGTGCATATATGGGAAGGAAGGGCATTCCAGAGAGAGGGAGCAAGAAAATAAAATGCTTCATGCCAAGATCTTCCATGTGAGCCGCAGAGACTGATGGAATAACAAGGCGATTTGCATTTTGGGAACAGTGTTTGTGATGGGCAATATGGAGTCAGCAATGTCAAAAAATAGCTTGGAAGACCAGTATAAAGGACCTTATGAGCAAGTACAGGAATCTTAAAATGAAATCTATATGGCAAGGGAAGCCAATGATAATAGGTGATCAAACCATGAAGCATTAGCTAATATATGGATTTCTGTGCTCTGACCCAATTGTAGGGTTTTTTTAGATTCATGGATCAGAGACCGCAGCAGATGGTATTGCAGTAATCAATGCAAGATATGACAAATGTGTGGATGAGAGAAATCCAAGTTATCAATGTCCCTGTTTAATGTGCATTAGCAAGTTTAAGTTACAATGTAAACCATTTTGACTGATATGATAAAGCGGTATAAAAAACTTTTGAATAAAAATCAATAAATACTTGGTTTGCAGCTTGTCGTGCTGTGAGGGCTTGCGGGCATCAGTGATGCTGAGAGCTAAACTATCGGTAGTTTAACTACTGGCAGGGTCTCCCAAGATGGACAGGTCTCAGCTGAGGTGCCAGACCAAGACAAACCACCCATCTGGGCAGCAGCAGAATGGGACAGTGTTGACGGCGGAGGATCACATTTTTGTGACAACAGCAACAACACCAAACTTAAACTGCGCGGAAGAAAGGCCCGGCAATCTACTTCTGTATCTTGCCATGAAAACCCAATGGATAGTTACAACAAAACAAATTGTGCTATGGTGCTGGAAGATGAGACCCCCAGGTCAGAAGGCACTCAACTAGCTACTGGGGAAGAGCTGAAGACTTTTCAGAGTAAAGCCAGCATTTATGATGTGGTTGGATCAAAGCCCTCGGGAAGTCTGACTGCTGATGTAGCTGCGCATGAAATGAGAGTCAGAAGCTGTAAAGATGTCTTACACATTGGAACATGGAACGTACGAAGCATGAACCAAGGGAAGTTGGAGGTGGTCAAGAATGAAATGGAACGTGTACAACTTGATCTGTTGGGTGTCAGCGAACTGAAATGGACTGGCATGGAGCACTTTGCATCAGATGATCACATGGTCTACTATGATGGAAATGAAAGACAATGAAGAAATGGTGTTGCATTTATAATAAAGAAGAAACTTGCAAGAACTGTAATGAAATACAATGCAGTCAGCGAACGCTTAATCTCTATTCGTCTATGAGGATTGCCTATCAACACAACTATAATTCAAGTATATGCCCCAACAACAGCTGCAGAAGAGAATGAAATTGAAGAGTTCTATGAACAAGTACAAGCTGAAATTGACAGAACATGCAAACAGGATATCCTGATAGTCATGGGTGACTGGAACACAAAAGTTGGCAACAAAGAAGAAGGCAAAGTAGTTGGAAAATATGGACTTGGCAACAGAAATTCTATTCATCTCAAACACCTTCTTCCAGCAACACAAGCGGCGACTGTACACATGGACTTCACCGAATGGATTATATAAAAATCAAATTGACTACATATGTGGAAGTCAACAATGGAAAAGCTCTGTAACATCAACAAAGACAAAACCTGGAGCTGACTGTGGTACAGATCATCAACTACTAGTATGCAAACTCAAGCTAAAGTTGAAAAAGAGCAAACCACTCATGAATGCAGCAAAATATGACCTTGAGAATATACCACTGGAATTTAAAGACTGCCTGCAAAATCGATTTGCTGCTTTAGATACAAATGACAGAGCTCTGGAAGAGTTATGGAATGACATCAAGACGGTTGTGTTGGAAGAAAGCGAGAAGTCTCTACAAAAGGTGAAAAAGCAAAAACAGCCAAAATAGATGACGGAAGAAACTCTGAAAATTGCCCAGAAACGCAGAGAAGCTAAAGCCAGAGGAGAAAGAAAGACAATCACAGAACTCAACAGAGATTTCCAACGTGCAGCAAGACAGGACAAGGAAAAGTACTACAATGACACTTGCAAGGAAATAGAAGCAGAAACTATTAGAGGAAGAACAAGATCGGCTTTCCTAAAGCTACGAGAGTTAAAGAAAAAGTTCCAGCCTCGAACTGGAATGTTACAAGATGCTCAAGGTTCTATGTTGAATGATGCTGAGAAGATCAAGAAAAGGTGGAAGAAATATACAGAGTTTTTATATGATAAAGATCAAGTGGACCAACAGCCGTTTCAACATGTACCTTATGATCGGGAACCACTGGTGATGAAAGAAGAAGTTGAAGCAGCATTGAAAGCCTTATCAAAGAACAAAGCACCAGGCATTGATAGCATTCCCATAGAAGTATTGCAGCAATCTGATGCAGCTGTTACCGTACTCACAAGGCTCTGCCAAGAAATATGGAAGACAACATCATGGCCAACTGACTGGAAAAGATCTGTGTTTATACCAATACTAAAGAAAGGTGATCCAACTGACTGTGGAAATTATCGCACAATCGCTCTGATCCCACATGCCAGCAAGATTCTACTGAAGATTATTCAAAAGAGACTACAACCATACCTGGAACAAAACTACCTGAAGTGCAAGCAGGGTTCAGGAAAGGGCTAGGAACGAGAGACATCATTGCGGATGTGAGATGGATCCTTGAAAAGACTAAAGAATACCAAAAGGATATCTATTTGTGCTTTATCGACTATAGCAAGGCTTTTGACTGTGTAAACCATGAGAAACTCTGGGCCACATTAAGAAGCATGGGTATACCAGAACACCTGATCGTTCTCTTGCGCAATCTGTACATTGATCAAGAAGCAACAGTTCGAATGGAACAAGGAGAAACAGAATGGTTTAAAATAAGCAAAGGTGTAAGATAAGGCTGCATACTTTCCCCCTACCTGTTTAATTTATATGCAGAACAAATCATCAGAGAAGCAGGATTGTATGAAGACAACAGAGGTGTGAAGATTGGTGGAATACTCATCAACAACCTTCGCTATGCTGATGATACCACATTACTGGCTGAAAGTGAAGATGATCTGAAACATTTGCTTCTCACAATCAAAGAACATAGTCTCAAAATGGGCCTGCACTTTAATGTAAAGAAGACAAAGATCATGACAACTGGCATAATCAACAGGTTCATCGTTGAAGGAGAAGAAATTTAAATTGTGAACAATTTTAACCTACTTGGATCAACTATCAATAAAGAAGCAACAAGCAGTCAATAAATCAGACGACGCATTGCTCTTGGCAGAATGGCTATGAAAGACCTAGATAAGATTCTCAAGAGCAGAGATGTCTCTCTCCATACAAAGATTCAACTTGTTCAAGCCATGGTATTTTCAATAACATCATATGGATGTGAAAGCTGGACAGTGAAAAAGATAGACAGGAAGAAAATTGATGCTTTTGAATTATGGTGCTGGCGGCGAATACTGTGTATACCATGGACTGCCCGAAGAACAAACCAGTCGGTACTAGAGGAGATCAAACCTAAGCTTTCTTTAGAAGCTCAGATGACAAGACTTCGACTTTCATACTTCGGACACATCATGCGAAGAGAGAGATCATTAGAGAAAGACATTATGCTTGGCAAGATAGAAGGTCAACGCAAAAGAGGAAGGCCAGCAATGAGATGGATCGATACAATAACAGCAGCTATGGGTACCAGTCTGTCAACAATGAGCCGCCTGACTGAAGACCGAACACAATTTAGGATAGCTATCCAGAGGGTCGCCATGAGTCGACTCCGACTCGACGGCACTTAACAACAACAGTGTGTAAAGCATCAGTAGTAAGAAAAGATCTAACTGAATGGATTTTGCATAATGAAAGAAATGATGATCAAATTGTGGCAGCTACTTGTTGGTTAAAGGACAACTGCATATCAAAAATGATACCTAAATGTATAAATACCTAAATGTATAAATGAAGTGACCAGAGGTATGGAAAAGCTTTTGATCATTGGACTCACAGCAGGGGAGAAAGTGCTCTTAGTGATCCACAAGGCCTGGGATTTTGCTGGATTTAGTTGAAGATGGTGTGATTCTAACCAAGTAGCTACAGAGTCTAGACACTTATTTATTGATGACATATTGGGAGAGGAAGACGAGGTGGAATAGTGAACCAAAAGAATGTCATCAGCATAGCAAAAGAAGAGAATACCATGACCTTGGATCAAGGTCAGAAGCGAGACTATAAATAGGCTAAAAAGAGTTAGGGAAAAGACTGAGCCTTGCGGCACACACACCACATGAAAAGCTAGCAACAGCTGAAAAGGAGTCATGACTAGTTTTTACCCAAAATATATGATCTTGAAGGAATGATGAAAACCAACTGAGAAAAAAACCTTAATTCCAGTATCGAACTGACGATTAAGTAGTAAACTATGATCAACAACATCGAAAGTGGCTGAGAAATCTAAAGAAATGTTCACAGCTATTTTGTGGGCATCTAAATTACTGTGGAGCTCACTAAGCAGAGCGATGACGGCTTGTTTCTGTGTTATGATTACTATGGAATCCTGATTGTCTAGGATGTTAAACATTTGTTTTCGCTATGAAGTCTGTGATTTGGATGAGTACTGCTTTTTCAATAATTTTGGCCAAAAATGAAAGATTAGAGATCGGATGGTAATTGGAGGGTAATGAGATTTCTAGGTTAGGCTTCTTCAGGATTGGGTGGATTACTGCTTGTCTTAAAGGTGATAGTAAATAGGCAGCAGTTATATTCCGATTAATGATTGAATGAAGCAGTGGTATCAATTCCAAATTCTGTTGTTTGAGCCAAGACGACGGAATGGGATCAAGCAAACAAAAGGTAGATCGAAGGCCTTGTAGTAGTTTCTCAACCTACTAGGAAACACTCATTACAATTTTATCACAAAATTGTTATGTACACTTTCTTCTTTGTTCTATATGATTTAATAACAAAGTGCATGAAGGAGATCTCAGACTTATTCAGCATTTAACTTCAGACAAACTTATGTCTATATGTTGCTGCCTTTTTGCATCAATGACCTTCCTACTTAGGGTAGTTTCTCAACCGCCAATAGTGGCAGTTCATTAAAGGATGACCAGAGACAAGGGGTCATATAAGAGGGGCTGTTTCAGAGGGAGAAGAAGCCCTTGTTCCAAAGGAAGGAAAGCTGTTAACAATAGGATAGAATGGAAATATTGGACCAACTAGTCCACTGAGGGAGGAGTAAGCAATGTAGTAGGTGTATGTGTAGTAGTGAGTGAAGAAAAGATGGTAAAGACATTTTTGTAACTATTAAGCTGTTCTCTATAGCTGTAGTGTAAGGGTTTTTTTGCCAATTTAATTTTGGCCCTGTATTGGTTTTTCTTTGATTTACAAAAAGCTAAAGAAGCCGAAGTTCTCTGTTTTTTCCATAAGAGTTCAGCCTTTTAGATCTGGTGCTTTAGGAGTTTCAAGCCCGAGTGGTACCAAGGATGGTAACACTTGGGAGTTCAGGAAATGTGGCTAAATGGCCACATTCCCTGTACTTCCTAAATGGCAGGAGGAAGGAGTGGCCTAGTAGTTGGGGCAAGTTACCTCTAGCTGGAGGACCAGGGGTTTTAATCCTGCTAGAGGTCAGCAGCCTTGGGCTGGAAGGACTGGGGTTTCTAGCCCTACAGGTGTTCCAGGGACAAACCACTTCACCCTCTGTTGCCTCGGGTACAAAAATGTAGATTGTGAGATATATATACAGGGAGATATTTATATACAGTACCTGAATGTATACTGCTTTGACTTGTAGAAAAGTAATATATAAGCCTATTTAAATAAAGTGGAATCACTTTGTCTGCATAATTTGCCAATGGTAACCTTATCACTGATAGTGATAGAAAATGTCCCCTGGGAACAAGTCAGATGCTTGTGACAATGCACTAGGGTCCACCTGGTGTGTGGATCTGATAGATGAAATTGGAATGTAATAAGGCTGATCAGTCTATGACAGTGCAGTAGCCTGAACAAGGCTAATGGAAGCAGAGAGTGATTCAGTATAAAAAGCAAGGTCAATCGGATGAACAGCTTTATGAGTGGGAACATGTGCAAACTGCTGCAGCCTGAGGTTTCATATATAATCCAAGAAGAGAGAATTTCTAGCCTGGACAGGATTATCAATGTGAATATTAAAATCTCCCAGAAGAGGTTGGGAAACCGGGTGTAGGCATCAGATAATGTAGAATAGAAAAGACCTCACAATGTGGATGGCTTCTGAGGCAGTCACTATTGTGTGAATAGCTGATGTAAATAAATCTGATTTAATAAACTTAGATTCTGGGAAAGAAATACTGTAAAAGAGGAGTCACATTTCATGGCTATCACACGTGGCGAAAAGATGGTAGCTAGATGCCCCCCCCCCCCCCAACAGTCAGAGTGTGATTGAAAAATGAAAAAATAGCTAGGGCAACATTTGTAATCATTATCTATTATCCCCAGCATGTAGCCAGGTTTCTGTTAAACATAGTAGTGAGAGGCCCAACTCAGGGATTTTGTCATGGACCAGTGAGGTTTTGGAAAGGAGAGCCAATGTTAATCTCTGTCGGGGTGGAAACTGCCGTACCAGCTGGCAGTGACAGTGATGTCAAGGGACAGGGGACCAGGTGTCTTACCTCATGCCGCTGGTCAGGTCCTCCCCATGGAATGGACAGTGCCCTCAGTGTACAGGAATCTGGTGAATCTGCTTGCTGTGCGAGGCACAATGCGCAATCAGAGAGAATGAGGAAATGTAATACAGGAAGCAAACCAAGGCAAATGAAAAAACAGAAAGGGCAAAAGCATCTGGGTTACTTTTATCTTTATTGGAACCGCTCTATCAGGATGCCCTAACTTCCCTGTTTTTCTACTTGCTTGTTCGATGATGCTAATTGGATATCCCGCCATCATCTCAGCTAAACATGGCCAAAACAAAACTCTGTATTCTTCCCTCTAAAACCTCCTCCCTTCCCCCTTTTGAATATCACCACTGCCCGGTTACCATCATGGCAATCCAGGCAACCAAAATATTTAATGCCGGAGCCTGGATATGGGCCAGGCATTGACTAACCACGTCTAATGTTCAGTGGCGACAGCTAGCCACTTTTGCAGTGCTGAATATCGGGACCAAGGTGTTTAACAACATTTTTTTTGTTGAGGTGAGGTAGGCAATACAAACTTATGGAGTTCACTCCAGTCAATCAGTTTGAGCAAGCATTACTATTAATTTGCAACCAATGTTATATTTTGTCTTACAAGGACTAAGTTCAACCATCATTTTTTTCCTTCAGTATCCACATTAAGTGATCCTTCCCATCTCTTTGAAGGATGTGTGTTCTTGTATTACCTACCCTGTCACACCATAGTTTGTATTATATAGTCCCCTTAATAAGTGGCATTTTATAAATCACGTCAAAGTGCAATCTGGGACATCCAAGCCAGAACTTATGAAAAAAAAAGTAGGCATGTCCAAGTTCAGGCATGATTTCACAAATATGGACTTGCCCAAAATGGACATCTATAGGGGCATCTACATAGATATTTCCGGATTAGTGGTCCAGATCCTGGATTTGAATCCCACTGCTGCTATCATTGTGATTGTGCAGAGTACTGGGGATGATGGACTGTTATCTTCTATATACTGTCTGGATGTTTTACAGCCAAAGCAAGCACTTTCCTGATGCCTTTATATGCCTGGAGCAGGTATAATCTTAGACATGACTCCAGATGTCTAGGATGCTTCTGAGATCAGGCATTGATGTCCAGGTTCATGAGAATGCCTCCACTATGCCCCCTGTTCAGACTTGGATGTCCTCATGCTGGAGACGTCCACAGAGCTGGCTTCTAAAATGTCTCTGGAAATGACTCCATCATTTGGATGTCTCTATGCCCATTTTCAGACATCCAAAGCATGAATAGGGCTTCTAAAATAACCCCCAATGAATGTGTCTGTGTTCCTGTGACCCTAGTTCATGGTGCTTCCTCCATAGTATTAATTGAGCTCAATTAAATAAGTGTCCTGACCAGTAGTGTAGGGTGCAAACTTAGGTCTCACCACTGGACAACTCATCTGTAGTCTCTGCTGTTTGACAGATGTATTTATTTTATTTATTTATTTATTTAAGAGGTGTGCTATACTGTTTTTCTACCAGTTAAAACAGTTTACATGGAACTAGATGAATACAATGAACTTATGCAAACAACTGGGTGACATAAACATATGAGTAACAGGAGGTAACAAGAAGCTAAGAGTAAAGTATCAATAGGCTAGAGGGGTTTAGACTGGGGTATCTGAGGGGGAGGTTCAAGAGACTGGGGGGGAGAAATTCTGCTTGTTTGTGAAAGTTCTGCTGGAGTCAATGCCAAAGTGTTCTTGAAAGAGGTAGGTTTTGAGTTTGTTTTGGAAATCTACAAGTGAGTTGATTATTCTTAGTGTGAGGGGTAGTGAGTTCCAGAGGGTGGGGACGTAGAGTGTGAATGCTCTAAAGCATGTACTTTGGTTGCTCTTGCAAATCTGGGAAGGGAGGCTGAGGAGATTTTGTGTGTTATTCCTTCTTGTTCTGTTGGTCTTGGGAGTGTGGATCAGCAATTGAAGGTGCTCAGAGGAGTGGTTGCTCAGAGCTTTGTGGATGGTGGTGAGGACCTTGTATTTGATTCTTGAGCTGATGGGTAGCCAGTGGATGAGTTTGAGGATTGGAGTGAAGTGAGTTTGTCTGGATACTCAGCAGATGGTACATGCTCTAGTGTTCTGGGCGAGTTGTAGTGGAAGAAGTAGGTGCTTGGGTAGTCCCTGATATATTGAGTTGTAGTAGTCGAATAGTGGGGTAATAGTGGCTTGGCAGACTGAGCAGAATTTTTTCATAGTTAGGAGGGAACATAGTTTTTGCAGTGTTCTGAGTTTGTAGTAGACAGACCTAGTGGTGTTCTGAATTTGAGTTTGGAAGCTCAGTTGTTGGTCAAGTATGATGCCTAGGTATCTGATTTCTGTTTTGACCTGGAGGTCAGAGTTGCCAATCCTGACGGACTAGGAGGGGAGAAGTTAGGGTCCCTTGTGACGTGAAGGATTTCTGTTTTATTGAATTTGACTGACAAGTTGTGAAGGTGGAGCTATTTTACTATTTCGGTGAAGCTGTTTGTGATTTTCGAATATTCAGGAGCGGATGTGGAGAAAGGTGTGTAAATCATTATGTCATCGATGTACATTAGGTAGTTGACATTGAACTTTTGGATGATTGTGCATAGGGGTTGAATGTAGATATTCAATAGTAGAGAGGAGAGAAATGAGCCTTGGGGTACTCTTTGAGTTAAGGTATAGGGATGTGATATTTGGGTTCCAATTTTTATCTGTTTATTTATTTATTTGTTATTTTTATACTAACCCTCCTTCCCAAGATCAGGGGTGGTGTACAATGAATAACATTTCTACACAGAACATATTTTTACATTATATGATTGTAACAGTTTTAACTATATACAAGATAGTATGGGTGCTTTAAGGATATTCAACTTGCAGAACTATGTACAGTTATAGCAGGTAGTACTATTTACAGTTGGCACAGAGAAGAGTGTCATCGTGAGGGTTGGGCTTGTGGTGGTTCGGAGAACAAACCAGGGTCTTCCATATGATCTCCAAAATGTTGAGAGAACAGGAAGGTTTTTAGTTCTTTTCTGAACAATTTGATGTCTTTAGTTGTGCGTAGGAAGGCCGGGAGGTCATTCCATAATCTTGGTGCAGCTAGCAAGAATGCTTGGTTACTTGTAACTTGTTTCGTTTTGCGGTAGATGGGAGGAATCACAAGTGTGTTCTGTGAGTATAGTCTTGATGATCTAATGTTGGTGGATTGAGTTATTAGTGTTGAAAGGTAGGATGGAGCAATATCATTAATCGTCTTGAATATTGTCATTATTGTTTTATACTGAATTCTGCTAGCTATTGGTAACCAATGAAGGGTGTATAGTAGGGGTGTTATATAGTCGGAGAATTGGGCTTTGCATGCAATTCCTGTGGTTACATTTTGTCCTGTTTGGAGTTGTTTGAGGTACTTTTTGGGGATACCGTGTAGGAGGCTGTTACAAAAGTCAAAATGGGGGGTAATCAGTGCATGAACTACTGATCTGAAATCGTGTGTGTCTAAAAGGGGTCTGAGATATTGTATTGTTCTTAGTTTGAAGTAGACAGATTTGGTTATTTGTTTTATGTGAACAGTTAATGTTAGGGATTTATCCAGTATGACGCTTAGATACCTTACATCTTTTTTTAACAGGGAAGGTTGTGTTAAGAATTTTGAATGTTTGTGGAGGGGTGAAGTTTGGGTTTCTTTATATGTAGAGTACTTCTGTTTTTTTAAAGTTGATGGACAGATTATTTAAGTTTAGCCATGCTTGTGCTTCCGAAATGCAGGATTCGATTATGTGTTGAGCAGTGTTTAGAGTATCTATGGGAAGGTATATCATAATGTGATCCACATAGATGTGATAATTCACTTTAAATTCTTTGAAAATATTACATATTGGTTGAAGGTATATGTTAAATAATAGTGTGGATAATACAGACCCCTGGGGGATTCCTTGCTCCTGGATGAATGTGTTAGAGGTTTCATTACCTAATTGGACTTGTTACGTGCGGTTTGCGATATAAGATTGGAACCATTTGTGTGCTATTCCTGTTACTTCAGTTTGTGAGAGCCTTGCAAGGAGGTTGCTATGGTCGACATTGTCAAAGGCAGGGGTTATGTCGAGAAAAATAAGTATGAACGATTACCTAATGTCGTCTATGCCACATATAAGGGCATCGAAGAGGACCAGCAGTAGTGATTTGACACCATGGAAAGGGCGGAATCCAAATTGTTGTTCATCTAGAGATGCAACGGTGTCTATAAAAACTTGTAATTAATTTTGGATGGTTTTCTCAATTAGTTTTGCTACAAATGGTATACTGGCGATGGGTCTATATGAAGTGGGGTCTTTACTGTCAAGGGTTTTGTTCTTCAGGATTGGCCGAATCATGGATTGTTTTAGTTCCTTTGGCATTATTCCTTGTTGAATGGATTGGTTAATTATTTGGCGTAAGTGAGGAGCTAGCTCTGATTTAGTTGCCTTGATCCAGGAGACTGGGCAAGGGTCTAGTGGGGAGGTAGTAGTATTTATTTTGGTTATAGTGTTCTGGAGTTGTTGTTTATCTATGGGGTGAAGAGTGTTCAATGGTGTAGTATTATATGGGAGGTGTAATTGTCGAGATGGATTGTTGGTGTTCTTCATTTTTAATTTGCCTTGAATAGTTCACGTGGTTGGTTGAGGGAATTTGTTAGCTTTTTGGTGTGGTAGTTTTTTAGCTTTATGAGTGGCGTCCTTGTAGGCATTCAAGGTTGACATGTATATGTGTTTGTTGTGCCTCCAATTGTGTTCACATTTTCTTAGATATTTTTTGCATCAACTAATTCTTTGGTGAACCATTTTTCAGATGCTTTTCGGGACGTCTTAGGATGGTTTCAGGTTATAGTGGCTGCTTTTTGGATCGATGTATTCCAATTGTATAGGGATCTGTTTAGGTCAGATTGTGCTGAGTTTAGGTTTGGAAGTATTTCGTTTAGGAAGTCTTTTTTAATGAAGTGTTTAAACCTTTTTTTGGTGGGTCTGTATTTAGCAAAGCTGATGGGGTGGGGGCGAGTATCTTGAATGTTATTATGTGATGGTCTGACCAGGGGACTTGTTGAGACATGGGGGCAGAGTGTAGGATTATAGTTGAAGATGGGAGGAATACAAGATCTAGGGTATTTCCCTTTGAGTGGGTGGGCATGTTTATTATCTGGGAGTAACCCATGTCAGACTTTGTGTCGATGAATGATGTTTCATATTGTAATTGTATGTTGATTGATGGTAGGTTAAATTCAGCCATTATAATAAGAGGTTTCTTTAGGGGAGCATTGCATGCAGATTCAAGAATTGTGGTCAGGTTTTCATGGTCAGTAGATGGTGGTCTGTATAGCAGGCATATCATGAAGTTCCTATTTTCCACTTTTAGGAAGTCTATTCCATCTATGTGGGTGCATATGCTTGGGTGGTTTTGTGTTTATGCTTACTGATTTTTAGGACTCCACCTCCACGTTGTTTGTTTCTATGACATGTGTGTAGGTCGTAGCCATTTATTTTTAGTTGATTTGTTAGGATGATGTCTGTGTCTGATAACCATGTTTCTGTTCTAAATAAAAAATCTGGAAGTTCGTCTTTAATCGGATCTGTTATAATAGGGATTTTATTCCTGATGGATCTGGCATTATTGTGGGTGGAGTAAGTCCTGGTATATTAAGATGACTGTTGGGGAAGAAAATCAGGTCCAGGATGCCTCCCCTCGAGTGGGTTGGAGCAGATATGATTTGAGTGAAGTGCAGGTCATTCATTGCATTGAGAAATGCAGAGGTTTGGGTATTGGAGGCGGAGGGAAGATTCAGGTCCCCAAGGAGAATAAAGTCTTTTTGCATAGAGGAGTGTGAGCATGCTGATTCAAGTAGTGTGGCTAGTTCTTCGGCTTTGCAATGAGGGGCTCTATAGGTCAAGCAGATGGTGAGGTGGTTATTTGTAATTGTGAGGATGTCAATACTATGTGTTGATACTAAGTCTACGGTGTTAAAGTTGAGGTTCTTGTTTGTAAGTATGCAGATTCCTCCTCCCCTGTTAGAGGTTCTGGGGCAGTTGTGGATGGTGTGCGTGGTGGTATTGAGTTGGTTCAACAGGACATTGTCATTTTCTGTGAACCACATTTCTGTAATGCGCATAATGTCAATCTTGTTGTCCATGATGTAGTCAGATAAGGTCTGTATTTTGTTGTGGGCAGAGTGCGAGTTGATTAAAGCGCAGATGATAATGTTATTGTGGTGTGGGGCTTGGTGCTCCTATGGGGCAGAGTAGCAGTTGAATTAGGTACAATTTTTATGAGATGTCCAAATTTTCTGTTGAGATATGTAATGAATAGGTGCCATAGGTTTATTGGTGTTAACTTTGGGCTGTGTATTATCGGGATATGGTGATGATTGAATAGAATGCTGAGCTCCAGGAGAGTAGTAAGATGGAGAGGCACAGGAAGATTAGCCAGATATGTGGGGGAGGGGGCATAGTCAGGCCTGAAGTTGATAGGTTCAGCTCCTGGGAGGTTGAGGATCACAGCAGGTGCGTCACATAGAATGTGTTGTTGTATACGTTGTGTGAGTGGGTGAGAAAAGAGGAGGCTTTTTACCTTCCCTCTAAAGGCACTTATGCCTTGTGATGTGCTGCTATTGTGGTTGGTAGGGAGCAAGTGATGGTTATCAGAGATAGTCTTCCCACTCCTTGCTGTTCTGGTGGTTGGGCTGCTGGCATGGTATGCGATGGTGCTTAAGAGCGCCTCCTTGAGGGGGCGGAGCCTGATGTCCAGCGGGTAGGACGCTTTGCGTTGAAGCTCCCGAGAGGCCTACTTAGAATCCTGACTTAATACCTATACAAATTTACTATTTCGCTCCGAGCTGACCGGGGCACCTCGGGGGGGATGGCGGCCCATAAACCAGCGCGCTTGGACTTCGGGTCTCCTTCTTCTTCTCACGGAAAACGCTCCAAAACAGAGGTGTCCTCCCCACAGAAGATGGTTCCATTTCGTGAAAACCCCGAAATGCACCTGGAGATTTTGGAGGAAATACGCGGCGTGAAGGAATTGGTGCAGTCCAATGGAGAAGCGCTTCGAGCCATGCGAGAAGACTTTGGAGTGCTCCAGGACCGACTTGAAAGTCTTTCATTACGGCAGGACAACATGGCGGGGGTCCTCGACTCGCACGAGGTGCGCTTGGGCAAACTGGACAAGGCTGAGCGCCAGATACAGAATCTTCAAAAGGAGTTAGAAGATAGCAATAATCGAGTCCGTCGCAACAATGTGAGGCTCCTCGGAATGCCGGAGGGGGTGGAAGCAGGAGATATAAGAGAATTCTTGCTCAAAACTCTTCCCTCCTTGCTGAAGATCACTTTTCATAGAGAACTGGAAATCGATCGAGCACACCGTGTTCCTGCCCACATGGCGCTCAACCGCACGACCCCCCGGCCTATTATCTTTAGCTTGCTACGATATCAACAAGTGGAACAAATTTTACATGCCGCCCGAGCGAATCATCATTTGGAATTTGAAGGTCGTAAGGTCTCCTTCTTTCCTGATTTGGCAAAGCCTACCGTTGACCGTCGGAAGAAACTCCTTGCTTTTCGCCCTCGACTTCAACAGCTACAGGCTCGCTTTGGCCTGTTGTATCCAGCGAAGCTCCGAGTGACTCTCCACAACCAAACCAGGACGTTCGAAGATCCTGATCTACTATCAACATTTTTAGACTCCAAAGAAGCAGAGCAGATGCGCTAATCCCAAATCTTGGACTCTTATCTGCCGGCTCTATCCGCCATTTTGAAGGGCCCGATGCGGCGGTCATAGCCAAGCACAGAAATAGCCTGGACTTTCTTTCTTTCTCTATATGACTTTTGTTTTTTGGTCTCCTATCCCTTCATGATGTGTGCCTCGGTCGGATTCGGAGCACGCACAGTCCTACAGGTTATGTGTTTTTTCAATTTCGGCCTTCTCTGGGGTTTCTCCCCGCAGACACATGGTCGCCAGTAATTTTGGGGTTTTGCTTCTCCTCTACCGTACTGCGGTTTTCTTTGTTAATATGGGGCGCTTCATTGTATTATATTAGCTTATTTTTCCTATGTCATGTGTACAGCCCGATACAGTCAGTTTGAGGGACATAGTGAAATTATGTGTGCTATCATGCTCAGAATTTTTAACTTTTCTGAATGGCCTTATGTAAAATCTTATCATTCACCGTCAAAGGCATTAATGGTCCACTCAAAGGAAAGAAAATCCTTAGCTATCTTAGCCATGAGCATGTTGATTTAGTGTTTCTTCAGGAAACGTATTTAAACTCTGCTGAAACACTGAAACTCAATGCTAAGCCTCACATGGTAGCTGCCTATTCTCCCACCGTTTCCAAATGGTACGGGATAGCCATTCTGGTTAAGAAGTCTTTGCACGCTACTGTACCGGATATTAGCGCTGACAAGGAGGGTAGATGGGCCCGTGTGCACCTTGAGATTGGAGATAGTGAATTCACGTGTATTTGCATTATGCCCCGAATGTGGACAACCCTGCTTACTATGCAAGTATTGCGCAGTTGGCCTTGGCCTCTGCCAATGCTCCATTAATACTTGGTGGCGATTTTACTCAAGTGTTCCCTCAATCTTTTCTTCTCAAACAAGGTGCTCGGTGGTTGGAAGATCCAGTACCGAGTAGACCTGTGTGGCTAGATATAGAAGCGGGCCTTTGCAAACCGATTCCTCTCACCTTTCTCCCTGGTATGACTCTCCCATCAGACTCCCACTATCCACCAATGCTTTTAGACACTTTAGGTGCCTTTAATACTCTTATGCAATCTTTAGACTCCCGACTCTGGTCAGTGCAACTTCAGCATCGCCTTCGGAGCACTAGAGTACTCCCGCCATCGGCATTCTCTACATAAGGTTGATTGGAGACTTTCCGATCTCTCGGTAGTTCACCGGGTGTAGCATCCAATTTTACTAAACCTTATGTAATGCTATAACTAGAGATACCCCTATAGCGCAGAAAGTATGGGAGAGAGAATTACATGTGACTTTGACCTCGGAGCAATGGAGCCTTATCTGGAGTAGAGGGACACGGGTTCCCGATCCGCCTCACTCACTCAGACCCTCTTCTTTCTAGCCCACCGGTGTTTTTACACTCCTCACAGATTAGACAAATGGAACACTACTCAGGGCAATGGTTGTTGGACACGTCCTGCGGCCATTGGTTCATTGCCTCATGTTATGCATGAATATCCCGCACTACAGTATTACTGGCGTCGGGCCTGGGGTCGTATTTAGTCTATCTCGCACTCTTAGGAGCCCCTTTCTTGGAGGATAGTGGGACTTCGCCTAGTTGCGGGGATCCCCTCTCTCCCAAAAATGGCTTATCTCCTTTCGAACTTTATGCTTGGCATTGCTATTTCCCTAATTAAGTAATACTGGAAAATTAGCTCCCACCTGAGCCCCAATGAATGGTGGAATCATGCCTGTCTTTACAGTAAATATGAACAAATACCTCGTCTGTTCGCTTCCTCCATTCAGACTCCTTCTCATTGGTCTCAATGGAAGATGCTCAATGACTATGTATATTTTGCTAAATGCTCTCATCTGACTGTCTAACTTTGTATATATCTCTGTCCCATGATCATGCTGTATTGTATTTATTTATTTATTTATTTATTTAACATTTCTTCTATACCGCGCTATTACAATCAGCGCGGTGTACATCGAACAAAACATACTACAATGCATACAAGCAACATTGAGTTTTACATAGAACAGGGAAAAAAAACATAGGATAACCGGGGTAACTATTTACAGGGTAACTATTTACATGTTAAATTAGTATTGTCACCAATATTCTAAGCCAATTTGGTATCATCTTCATTTCGTGAGGGAGGGACAGGAGTAAAAGTGGTGGGTGGGCAGTAGTATAGTCTAACCATTTTCTGGTTGTAATAAGGTGCTATGGTAGCTGAGACATGAGGGAAGTTTACCCGATGTGTGGGTGTCAGGGTAGTATATTGTGAATAGGTGGTGTTTCAGAGCTTTTCGGAATAGGATTAAGCTTTTGATGCCACGGATTTCATGTGGAAGGGCATTCCAATTTAGGGGAGCGAATATAGAGAAAGCCCTGTTGGAAGTGGTCTTAGTACATGACGTCATCATCTTGGGGACTATTAAGGTGTTCATTGAAGTGGATCTCCTGTCTCTGTTTTCCAGGGTGCTGTGGATTAGTTTGCTAATCGGTGTAGGTGGGTAGTTATTCAGGGCTTTGAAAGTAAGGACTAGTGACTTATATTGGAGTCTGGCATGTAACGGCAGCCAATGCAGATTTTTCATGATTGGTGTTATGTGGTCAGTTCTTGATGATCCAGAGAGAACTCTTGCGGCGGCATTCATAGCTAGGCGGAGCGGATTTAAAGTTGATTGAGGCAGGCCGTGCAGGACGATGTTTGCAAAGTCCAGGTGTGGGAGGACTAATGCCTGAAAGGTTGTCCGGTAGTCACTGGATTCCAGTAGGGGGCGGAGGTGACGTAACGTTTTGATCTTGTGATATATAGACTTTGTAACGTTCTTCACATGTGTGGTCATATCTAGGTGCTGGTCCAATGTGATGCCAAGATATCTGATTGTAGGTTTGGACTTCAATTCTACATTGTTGACAAGTAGCGATGGGGGGGGTGTGAATTTACGGTTCTTCGTAACAAAAAGGACATCAGTTTTACTATGATTGATCCGAAGGTTTTGTGTCAGCAGCCAATCAGCTACAGCTCCGAAACAATTGATTATTGGGGAGAACATCGGTTGGTCAATTTTGAACGGCATGTAGAGGAGGATGTCGTCTGCGTAAGCCAGGCATCGTACGTTGAAAGATCGGATCAAATCACATATCGGCTGCATATATATATTGAACATTAATGCCGATAAGGACGATCCTTGAGGTACCCCCTGAGACTGCAGGAATGGTTCCGAGGATGTATGACCTGTTTTTACTTGTTGCCACCTGTTGGATAGGTAGGATTTACACCATTCAAGTGCTGTGTCTTGAATCCCCTTTTCCTTCAGGCGTTGTAGAAGTATGTCATGATTCACAGAGTCAAAGGCGGCGGAGATGTCCAGGAAGATGAGGACAAATCCTTGTTGGATGCTGTCCATACCAGTGACCAATTCGTTGAATAGGGTTGTGAGGACTGTGTCGATGCCATGCGCTTCCCTGAAGCCGTGTTGTGACGGGTCCAGTGGAGCTTCAGTGTCAATATGGTGCTGGAGTTGTTGTTGAGCAGCTTTTTCTATGATTTTTGCAAGCTGGGGGATGCTCGAGATTGGCCTAAAAGATTCGACTTTGGACGGGTCAAGTCTGCTATTTTTTAGTAGGGGCTTGATGGAGGTGTTTTTCAGGCGCTGTGGGAACGAGCCTGTTAGAAAAGACTGGTTCAATATATTGCACAGGATTTGGCTTAGGTCATGACGCAGCTCTTTGATCCAACTGGCTGGACAGGGGTCGTTGGGTGCTGTGCTGGGATTGATAGAGGCGACAATGTTCTCCATCTCTCTATTTGAGACCACAGTGAAATTACATAGTGGAGTTGCTAGGGGTGTCTTAGACGGTATGGGTGATGTACTGCTACACATGTTTATGTTGGTCTTAATCATCTTTGATTGCAAGTAGTTTGCAAAGTCCTGTGGTTGAGGCATTGAGGGTTGGGCGGAGACCGGTTCGCCTGTTATGGATTTTACTATTCTGAATAGGGCTTGTGGTTTATTGATGGAACGTTTCAATAAATCTGTGTGGTAGAGTTTCCTGCTCTGTGTTATCTTTCGACGGTGGGTTATTAGGTAAGAGTTGTATGTATCAAGTGATTCTGAGGAGTGTGATCGTCGCCACCGTCTCTCAAGTTTGCGCAGGTGGTGGAGAGATGAGCGAAGGTCAGAAGAGAACCATGGTGCGTGTTCCCGTTTCCTTGTTCTCTTTTGTAGATATTGTATTGTAGATACTCTTTTGATCGTTTGATGTATAATCACTGTTAATTGGAAGCGCTCACATGCTGATATAATCGGGTAGAGGAGAAGCATCGGGGTGGGGGGTACTGGGTTTACTTTTCTTTATTGTATACTTGTTTTGTCTCTTTTGGTGTGTTGTTTCTTTTGTTTGTTGCAAAATGAAAATAAAAGTTTAAAAAAAAAAAGAGCGCCTCCTTGAGTCTTGCTAGAGTTTTCTTGAGTTCAGCTGTTTGATCGAGTCCAGGCTGTCCAGTTGTCATCCATGCCTAAGGGCCACACCAAAGGGCCCTCTGGCAAGGCCCTCAGGCACAGGTCCACCAGGAGCGGGTACGCCTGAGCACGCTGGTGCTTTCAATTTTTCAGGAGGCTGTCAGATTGGTAGAGTTGGGGGAGCAGAGAGGAGCTTACCTTCCCGCTCCTGCTACTGATCGGGCTGGCCGGTTCCCTGTCAGCACTGAGCATGCTAATGCTTTAAAGTTTGCAGGAAACTGCTGGATTGGTGGAGTTGGGGGAGCAGGACAGATGTCCCAGTCCAATGCCAACGTGGGGTCCCATGAGGATTTGCAATGCTCCCACACTGTGAGCAATCACACCCTCTTGTCCCTCAGTGCACGTATGTACAAAACTTTAAAAAAGTCCTCTTTAGGCCCTGAGCCCAGTGTATGCACTACCTCTGCACTATGCTCTACCTGAACAGGAAAATAAAAAAGAACTAGAGGTTTCTGTCTAGCTAAAGCTTCTGTTACTTTGGTCCCTAAAGGGCAGTAGACTTACACTGCAAGCAGCTGCTGTCCTTCTGGGTTTCAGGGACTCTTAGGGGGATGTTTACTAAACTGCAGTAACGTTACATAACACGCGTTATGTAACGTTAATGATCGTTATCGCATCATAACGCGCGTTATGATCCCTATCTGAACTCATCCAACCACTTGCACCTAACAGACCAAGAAGAACCGCAGAGTCAAACATGCTAACAATCCCAAAAGAAATGACAAGATGCACCAAAACAACAGCTAACAGAGCTTTCTGACTCTGTGCCCCAAGACTATGGAATACCTTACCGGCACATATCAGGGCAATCCCCAACTTGAGCCAGTTCAGGAAGGCCCTTAAACATTTCCTCTTCATCAAATATCTCACTGACAACACCGAACCTCAGTCCCACTTGAATAGCGAGAACTTCAGCAATAGTAGTAGTCAACCAGGCAAGCCCTCGCAACATGTGTCCCCAACAATGTAAAACACCAAACAGTATCCTTTTCTCGCTGCACTTCTTATGTATATAGTTTACCCTGTAATCCAAGTTCCATATCCTGTTAATTGTAATGACCAGACATATGCAACTTGTCGGATGTTTCTGTTCCATGTAAACCGCGCTGATGTCGAATAGTGCGGTATATAAGAAATGTTAATAAATTAAATAAATAAATTACATAACGCGCGTTAACATAACTTAACGATCGTAATGTTCCGCGGCGCGGTAAAACACCGCAGAAGGTGGAGAGAGGGCGGAGAGAAGGGGTCAATGGGCAGAGAGTGGGCGGGGAGAGGCTCCCTTCACACTAACACACTGATCTGAAGAGCTGAATCCTAACGCGATTGAAAACCTGCCGTTAGATGCACATTTGCAGGGGAGAGAAACCATTTCAGTGTCGGCAATGTACAGCTTAGGCAGGGAAACCTACAAAAAGTGATAAGTGTGATACATGTGCCCAGAACAAAAGGGCACATAAACATTGAAAATGACCTCAACAAACTGCAAAAAAACCATAACCAAGCTGGCCAATAGTGATATTAATGGGAAACATCAACCCTCCCCCCCCCCCGAGAAAGCTCCCCAAAAAAGATATTACTCGTGGAAGGGTCTATGCTCCGTCCCCATACAAGGTGAATGAGCCCACAGTGAAATAGCGCTGTTCAGGGTTTTCCCCTCCATCGGACAGGGTTCCTATGGCGTGCACATGCCCCGCAACATCAGGGTGGGCATGTCAGAATGGCAACTGGACAGATGCCGGAAAAGGGGATACAGAGGGCCGCAGGCGGCACATCCTGTGGTGGAGCTGGGCCACAGTGCGGACTAGGGTGACGCCTAGGTGGCCCATACGAATGCTGAAACAGCAGAACAGCCAGACAGAAACTGCTGAAGGCCCAACATGGGCACGAGTGTGTTTCCCACAGTGTCACAGGGGATAGTACACAACAGCTACCCCCAAGGGCACGGAACATTGGCAGTCGGGGCTGGGGGGAGCGTGGACGTCTATGCAGGCACCCCTACCCCAGAACCCGCACCATAGGCATCTGCCTACCCGCACACTGGATGGCCTGAGACTGCGCACCACCAGCAGAAGGGCATGTCAGCATGGTGGCAGAGGGATACTGGTGGTGGAGGGGGCAGTGGCAGCTACCCAGAGCAGACCGTGGCCTAGCCCTGTGTAGGTGGGTGCCATGCACTGCAACAGACAGGCCCTGTCTGACGAACAGTCATGGTATCACCAGGGAGTGTACTGACTCTGTGACAACATGGTGGTGCAGTGCACAAAACCAGTGTATTCAGAAGCAGAAGGTCACAGGTTCAAGTCCCAGCTGTGGTTCTTGCCAACCCAGTCCCCATATTTTACCCACTACAACAACGTGCTACTACAGACAGCACCTTTATTGCAGATGACGTAAACATGCCCAAAGCACCTACATTTTACCCTACAGAGCACAGACACCATAAACATGTGCATTACCTAGAGCAGAGTCTCCCAAATGCAGTCCTGGAGGGCCAAACACCATTCCGGTTCCATGCTGCCTCTAATACAGATGCCTGTGCTCCATTTCTATGCGCCACCCCCATGGTATGCAGATGTATCTCATGCATATTCATGAGGGACAGCATGAAAACCCAAACAGTGTTTGGCACCGCAGGACTGGAGTTGGGAACCTCTGCCGTAAAGCAGCAGCCAACAGGAGCAGACACACCCGCACCCACAGGCTCCAATATCCAATGCCTCCAGGAGAGGCAGGATGTTGGGCCCTGCGTGCATCTCCCAATACTAGCACTTGCATACCTAAGCAATGCCACTCTAAACCTGGGAATACGGTACACAGCTATCAAAAGGTTGCTATGATCACTGGCAGATAGCAATTCCTAGGTTAAGCTCAATTCGCTGATTGAGCTGCATCATAGCAACCTTTCTGATGTCTGTGGAGTGTGCCTCAGGTCTGGTGTCTGACAGAGTGACCCCATCAGTATTGCGTACCATAGCCATGCCTGCACTGTGCCCAGGACTGGTGTGGTGGCCTGGGCTGCCAAACACCTCTATAGTTGCACAATGCTGGCATAGGTGTGGGGAGTGTGTGTCTGTCTATCCAGTGTGAGGTGGCTGCCAACACCCTCCACAGCCCACACTGCTAGCACTGTTGCCAGTATTGGCCTGCCAATGTGCATAATGAGGAGCAAGGTACCGTGAGAATAGCCTGGATAGGGTGGCCTGGCCTGGATGCATCTGCACAGGGCATAGGGCAATGGCTCGGACATTGTAGTGCCCGGCCACCACCTGCACGGACAGGGTGGCCACAGCATGTCCTGCTGGGAGGTCACTCTCACCCTGACTGAGCAGTGACCACGACATGGCTAGGTTCCCCCATAGTGTTATATAGTATTTCTCTCATGTGATATTTATGGGTTTTCTTTTGGGGCCCAATCACTGACTTATCTGCTTGGTGTGTATGCTGACATCCCCGTTCTGGGTACACGCATCTCCTCCAGGACCATGCACTATGGACTAGCTAGCAGACTGTCTGCAGCTAGTATGTGTCTTGCTGGAACACCTTGCAGGGTGCAGCGGCTGGAGGCTTGCTGCTGGAGAATGCCAGATAGTGGTGGGGGGCAGCTGAGCATTTCCAGGCCTTCTGTCTGCTATTGCGTTATGGATGTGTACCACTCTGCATTGCCTGCCCTGTAGGGTGTTTGTTCCCCAGCAGGACTGCGGTTGATGGTCCCCTCTACTGCTACCATTGCAGGGAGGTAGAATGTGGATCTATTGGTGGATGATCCTGTTTCCCACCCTGAGCCCCAGAGGGTGGGTTGTGTGGTGGTACATAATCTGCCTATGGGTCCAAACACCACCACCCCCCCCCCTTCACCTACAGCAGGTAACCATGGCACCAACACAGGATATGCACTATTCTGGGTGCATCATCGCCCATAAGGGCTAGACATGACTGAGAAATACAGAAGGACACAGATGTAGCCTAGGTGTGTCTACAAGAACTACCTATCACACACTGATGGGGACCTGCAGCATGGCGTATTTCAGCCATGAAAGGTGCTGTGGACCTGGTGCTGGGCACCCCACCTCACCCTCAGGGTGTGCACAGTACCCGCACAATGTGGCTGTCTGTGGCTACTCTGTGCCAGTACCACACACGGTCTTTTCCCCCTACCAGGCCGAGGTGCTTCCGGGGTGCATACCCCATCTTGTGCTCATCTGTCGACTGCTGATTTGCATGTGCAGTGCATCATGGGTATGGTGGGTTAACCCTATCCTGGTAACCACAGCAGACAGTTTGTGTGGTGACGTGCAGTCCTTCTGCAGCCAGCCAGTGCCTTGTTCACAGCCTTATAAGGTGTCCTATAGGGGACATTATAGGGTTCCTTGGCGGACAGTACACTTTATAATGTGCCCTATGGAGTGCGTTATGGGATGCCTTATGTGGCACCTTAGGTTACGCCACCGTGAGGGTGTGTTTGCTGGCAGCACTAATTAAAATACAAGTCAAATGCCTCAACAATCAATACTTAAATGTAAAGGGTAATGCCTCAGCCAGCCTTATACATTAGGTCCACTGGGGAATCAAACCCATGACCCCGTACCATCAGTCAGTGTAGTAACCATTGTGCTACAGCTCTGTTGTTGTGCTTGCATGCCTGCATGCCTTCTTAAGATTAACGCATGGTAACGTGCCATGTAGCGCTCGTTAATTTATGGCGCCTTATAATGCGCGTTATCGGTAACGATGTACCGCCCATGTCCTTATTTGGGATTTCTGCTTCTACCGCGGATCCTAACGCGAATCACATTACCGCAGTTTAGTAAACATCCCCCTTAGAGTCCTTGCAACTCACCACAACTTCAGTAGCTTCCACAATGCTGCTTCCTTCCTGACTCCTAAAGGGCTTCTCTTTTCCACCGGCTGACTATTTCTCTTTAATGCGGCTCCAGTTGTAGCTCCTTTGCAGAAGCCATATCTGGGGTCTCTCCTTCTCTGCTCCCCTCTTAGGCAGTCAGTGGCTCAGCTGTTTGGAGAGGCTATAGTGGGGAGGGGGGCGTGGGTGTGGGAAATTAAAGTCCTTGGGGTAGAGAGCAGCACCTGTGTCAGCAGTAAAGGGAGAGTGGAGGCACTTCTGAACTCAGCAGGGAAGAACCCTTCACTGTATGGCTCTGGTGCCTATGGTACCTCTGTTACTGATTATAATATGCACACTGAATATACTTCAGAGAATTATATGTTAAAAAATCAAAATAATTTACCAAAATAACACAGTATATTAAACAGAACAGTATTTGTCATATTCTAGAAACATATATATATAAGGACCTTAAAGGCTTGGCTCACTGTCATCCCCATCCTCCAATCCAGTATCTTTCTGCTGACAATAAGAACAGTGGTGTTCAGCAGCACTATAAGAGAAATCCTGTGGTTACTGGAAACCATTAAATGATTTGCTTATAAGTTCTTTTCCTAGGTTGCCAAATCATTGATAGGCTTTTTATCTGCTGGTCTTTAGTTTATTGCTGAGTTACCAAACATGTTTGGAATATGGAGTAGTGGCCTAATGGTTGGGGCAGGTTACCTCAGGCTGGAAGGTCAGGGGTTCAAATCCTACTAGAGGACAGCAACCTTGGGCTGGAAGGACTGGGGTTTCTAGTCCCACAGGTGCTCCTTGTGGTCTTGGGCAAGTCACTTAACCCTCCATTGCCCATGTTCCCTGTAAGTATTAGTGTGTGTCTCATATCCCCTTGTGTTAAATGTATCCCCCAATTGTGTTGTGACCACTTTGATTGAAGGATAAGGTGGTATACAAAACTGTCTAAATAAATAAATGCATCATCTATGCCAATGCTTATTAACATAAACCCTCTCTAGTACCATATTGAGGCATGTTCCATACTGTGTGTCCCAGCCTCTGTGAATCCAGTCAGAACTGGATACACAGAGGTGGATGTGATTCTGATCCTGTGGGGCACATCTAGCCCCTGTGGCATCAGAATTGCATCTGGGCCTGTATGTGCAGGCTGGGACCCAATTCCCATTAGCCTACATGTACAGGCCCCTACCCAGCTTACTCAATCAGGCTCCTGAATGGAGCTGCAGTGCCATGGTGTCTGGTTGCCATGGCACTGTGGCTCCATTCAGGAGTCACAATCCCCAGCCACTGACCCCCTTCCCCATCCTGGTCCCTGATCTGGCCTCCCATGGCTGGGGTCAAGCTGCAGGGAATCTCCTGCACCCCTCACACCATTTTGATCCCGGCTGGGTCTCCTGTCCCCTGACATCTAGGAGGACTTATTCCACTTCGGAGGGGAAATAAGTCCCTCCGTCCAGTCTGCCAACCCCATATGTACAGGGCCAATTTAAGAATCGGCCCTGTATGTTCTCACACCGCCCCTTCCTGCCCCATCTAAGCCTCCCTGTACAAACTCCTTGTTCATATGGAGAGGCTTAGTCGGGGCAGCAAGGGGGGCAAATAGCAGGGCGGGACATCCATCACCGCTATTCGCGGACAGAATAGACCCCATTATGAAGTAATCCACAACCCTACAAAAGTCATTAAGGACCTATAGAGCACTTCTGACATACCATAGTAGTGCTAGTTTCCAAGAGTCACACAATAAGACCCCACCTAGAAAAAAGGCATCACTATAAATAATGCAGTGGGCACTAGAACATCAATACACCTATAGAAAAAAAATAAACAAGCCAGATTGTTACAGATTAATCCTACGCAGACATTCATTTCTTCCAGAATAGCTGGCCTCTTTCATACACACAGAACACAGATCCTCATTAAGTATAGGACAATTAAACACAAACTAAAAATTCAAATACATAAACAAAATTAAACTGGAACCCCAAGAGGTCAGACTATGAATGCAATGTAACACATGAGAAATAGAAACTCTGATGCATTTCCTCCTGTACTTCAAAAACTATAAAAACAGCAGATGCAAGTTTCATAAAATTACATCTTCCAATAACTAAAATAGAAATAAAATTATTTTTTCTACTTTGCTGGATAAAGGGTGTTGGGGGGAGGGGTAGAGAGAGGAAACTGGGTGAAGGGTAGGGGTAGGGGTAGGAGAGAGGAAAACAGGATAGTTAGTGAAAGATCTGAGGCTAAGAGGGAGAGGTATGGGAGGGTGGGAATGAAGGAAAGGGATGGAAAGCTGTAGATTGATGCAGTAACAAGATGGAGAATGAGGACTGGATACCAAGAAGGAATGAGATCTGAGTGGATAGAGAGGCAGAAAAATAAATGGAAAGCAGCTGAAAGGAAAAGATCAGTGTCAGTGATGGTTGTAGGGGAGGAAATAAAGAAGACAGGAAGAGAGAGAAAAATGAAAAATGGAAGGAGATCCTGAAAAGAGATAAGGCAGAGGAAAGCAGAAACTAGAGACATGGACTAGCATTATTAGTAAAAGATAATGGCCAGACAACAAAGTAGAAAAAGTAATTTTATTTCTATTTTAGTTATTGCATCTTTGTTCAGCATCCAGCGTCTTTGTTGTCTCTACCCCTTCCATTCACCATCTTCTCTTTCTTACTCTCTCCTCCCTATTCCATTCAGTATCACCCCTCTAACTTCCTAGTCTTTATGTCCATCATCTCCCCTTTGACTCTCTACTCCTCCATGTCCAGTATTTCCCCTTCTTATTCTCTCCCCATGTCCATCATCTCCCTTGTCTTCCTACATTACCCTGTCAGCCACATCTCCACTGCCTTCCCATTCCTCCACTATCCAAATCTCTCCTCCATCCAGAATCTCCCCTGCCATGTTCCGCATCACCTCTCTGTCTCCCTGCTCCTCTGCGTCCAGCATCTCCCTTGTTTTTAGTATACTCCCTGTGTCAACTACCTCACCATCACACTATTCACACCATGTCCAGCATATTCCCTGTCACCCTATTCCCTCTCCCAGCATCTCCTTTTGTATCCCTAGCCAACCTTTCACTACCACCACCACCCCCAGCCAGCATGTACTCTTTGTCACCCCAGTCTCCCTCCTATGTCCACCCTCAAGTCGCCATATCCTCTTTAGTTCGCCTCCCCCAATCTAGCATATCTTCTATGTCATCCTATTCTCCTTTCTGTATCCATCCCCCAAAGCCACCATATCCTCTCTCTTTCCCCTCTCCTCTGATCCAGCATCTCTTGTTTCTTCTCTCCAAGCCACCATATCCTCTTTCTTCTCCCCCAAGCCACCATTTTTTTCTTTCTCCTCCCCTCCCACCTTCTCTACCTCCCATCTCTGTCATTGCTAGTTCTGCCTTTCAGGGACCTACAGCAATGGAAAAAAGAATGCCAGGCACCATTTAATCCATGGACACCACTGTCCTCAACAACAGGATCTATATCAGAGAGGGTAGGATGTGCATATCCAGTAGCAGTGCATCTGGACAAAGTGACTCTGCACTTGTCTTCTGCAGCAGAAAAATAAATGGTAACAGTGGAAATGCCCAAATTGTGAGTAAAATTGGCAGTCTGGGTAAATATGAGTGCTGCCTGCCAGTTTTACTTGCAATCAGGGTGGTAGGAGTTGAGGCTGGGAAGGCTTAGTCTCTTCAAGCCTCTTATACAGTGTGCCTATGTCTCCCCTTATCTATAAGGTTCACTTTCCTAAGACAGTTCTTCAGTGGGATACTGCACAGCTTGCTTCTCTCTGCCCAGCCTGGACTCCCTGACTCTGCTGTCCCTTGGCTGTCTCTTTGGCTCTATGCTCTGCTTCTTCTCTCACCCTCTCCCTGATACAGCTGGGCACTCATGCTGCTTCCCTTCTCCCACTTGGATCAGCACTAGTCCCAGTGCTTAACTCCCTGCTGGCTTATTCTTCTTCAGTTCTTCTGCTGTCTTGGCTATCTTTCTTCCTAGCTCTTCTTGACTAAGCTGGATACTTTTCTTTCACAGTTTTTTATAAATACTACTGCCTTGACCTTGGCATCTCTCTCTTCTTGCCTTTTCCCTTCTCTTTTCTTCACTCTTCTGAGAAATGGGAGGGATGGGTCCTTTATCTCCTGTCAGCACAGCTCTTCCTCCAAACAGGCTTTGGCTCTCTCAGCGCATGAACCCTTTGATCTTCTGTCCTCTTCAGAAAATGCCTTCTATTGGCTGCTATAGCAAGCTCTGGCTCCCACATGCCTATCACTCAGTCTGATCATTCTGACCATAATAAGGACACTGATGCCATTCTTCCTCTCTGGAGGGGGTCTTCTTACTCCTCTGATGTCAGACCTCTTCCTTTCCCAGGATTCCTTAGTTTACTTGCCATTTCCTATACCTGGCTGCAGTACTCCAGGGCGATGGGGAAAGAACTCTTCTCTCTGCTGACGCAATTGTATTGCTGCCTTTGATCTCAGCTGGGACCTCCAGGCTTGCGGACCTCCTCCTCTTCTCTCCAGGGTGGCTGCACACTATAGATCTCCATTCTCTCTCTCTCTCTCTCCATGGCAGCGGCCTCCTGTGATACATGTTTAGGTATCTGTGCTCAGTTCCACTGCTACAAGGCTTCCCTGAAGTACCTGGGCTACATCTCAGGTAAACTAAAAATACTTTTTCAACTGTTTAAAGTACTAATGGAAAAATCGACGAAAATCATGATTTTTGTTCATCCCAGCATCAACTAACCAAGCCCAAATGCTCAGAAAATTGGCATGTTTTCCATTGTGTGCATGTATGCAGCCAGACACATTGGAGTTAATCTGGGCCAATCATGATATAAATTCTTGACAGGCAGTCAGAGAACCCTATTCCAACTTGAGTTCTGCAAATCCCATTATTAAAGAGATCACAGCAGGACTAGAACATACATCCCAGACCAATCCCCAGATGCCAGAGAATCTGGTAAGAGCCAGGGAGAGAGGGAGTGCAGAAGGGTCTGCTGGGGAAACATAAGGGGGTTCATTATGCTGAAGCGTCATCTAGGGAATCTTGTTATTGGTGGGGGGAGTTGGTGTAGGGGGCACTTGATATGGGGGGATTGGATGCTGGAGGATTTTGAGGGGATCAGATGCCAGCAGAAGGGTGTCAAAGGAATTGGATACCAGTGGGGTATGTCCAGAGGGACAGCAATGTCAGAGGGAGTGATTGGAGAGGGCCTAACTTCGGCCTTTACACTTGCCTCTTCAAGCAGATACATATGTTTATGTTTATGTTTATTGATTTAATATACCGCTCTACAAATAAATATCAGAGCGGTTTACATGGTATAAAAAAAACCAAAGAAATCAAAAGGTGAAAAGAGGAAAGGAAATTACAATATTAACAGGAAAGCAAACCAGGCAGAACCAATCGACAGGACAAGAGGAGAAAAGAGGGGAAGCGGGAAGAGAAGGGGTGAGGGCTACACAGAGGGGTCAGGGAGATCGAAAGCAAGGGCAAAGCGATGGGTTTTGAGTTTGTTCTTGAAGGTAGTATGTGTCTGTTC
Organism: Ichthyophis bannanicus; assembly: GCA_033557465.1. Lineage (NCBI taxonomy): Eukaryota > Metazoa > Chordata > Amphibia > Gymnophiona > Ichthyophiidae > Ichthyophis > Ichthyophis bannanicus. The sequence continues at coordinate 580,018,823 of CM066031.1, forward strand.
GAGTCGGATGGAGGAGGGGAGAGAGTTCCATAGGGCGGGGCCAAGGAAAAAGAAAGCGGAGGAACGAGTAGACTGAAGGTGAGCATGGGCAGGTGAAGGGAGATGAAGGCGGTTGAGGTGGAAGGACCGCAGGGAACGAGATGAGGTATGAAAATGGACAAGGTCAGCGAGATACTGAGGGGAATGGGAGTAGAGGATACGATGCAGGATTGTCAGAACTTTGAAATGGATGCGAGACTTGACAGGAAGCCAATGGAGGTGGATGAGCAAAGGTGTAACATGGTCACGGGGGGAGGAGTGGAAAATGAGACGGGCAGCGGTGTTTTGGATGCGTTGAAGGCGGTGAAGTTGAGTGGCGGGGAGACCGGCTAGAACAGAGTTACAAAAATCAACACGAGACATGACCAGAGAAAGAAGAAGGGTGGTGAGTGCTTGTGCAGTGAGAAAAGGCCTAATGGCGCGAATCTGACGGAGGAAATAGAAAGAGGATTTTGATACGTGAGCAATGTGATCGCGGAAGGAAAGATGAGAGTCAAAGAAGACTCCCAGATAACGGAAGGAGGAGACCAATGGAACCGGGGAGCCGGAAAAAGAAGGGGCAATCTGGGGAGAAGTGTCACCGCGAGAGAACCAGATGGCAAGAGTTTTAGTGAGGTTAAGGTGGAGGCAATGCGTAATGAGCCAGTTGGCAACAGCGGTGAGGCAGGTGTTCAGAGGGGAGAGGTCGGGAGAGTGAGGAGAAGTGTGATGGAGAAGAACCAAGTCATCGGCGTAGTAATATGCGGAGATCCCGTGCTGCTGAACAAGTAAGGCTAGGGGGGGTAAGAAAGATGTTGAAAAGGAGGGGGGCCAAAACAGATCCCTGAGGAACACCACAGGGGAGAGGAACGGACTCAGAGGGGGATTAGGAGGGAGATGAAGGAACAACGGAGTAGGACCTGGAAGAAAGGAAAGAGTGAAACCAGTGAAGGACGGTGCTACAAAGGCCCGCTTCCCAAAGTCGAGCCAGAAGGAGGGAGTGATCGACAAGGTCGAAGGCGGCAGAAAGATCGAGAGAGACCGCCACCGACAGATCACCGTGATCATGAGCTGTGTGAAGCTCATTCAAAAAACCAAGGAGGACCGTCTCGACACTATGGCCGGGACGGAACCCAGACTGACGGGGGTGAAGGAAATGGGTGGAGTCCAGAAAAGTGGAGAGCTGGGAGAAAACAGCTTTTTCTAGGATTTTAGAAAGAAAGGGAAGGTTGGAAACAGGACAGTAGTTGGCAGGGGTCATGGGGTCAAGGGAGGGCTTTTTGAGAATGGGACGGACCAGGGCATGCTTCCAGGGTTTGGGAAAGACACCGAGGGAGAGGCTGGTGTTGATGATGGAGAGAGCAGGAGGAATGAGGGCTAGTGAGGGAATGAGCAGCCAGGAGGAGGGAATAGGATCAAGTGGGCAGGAGGTCATTTTGGAGGAAGAGAGTAATGCAAGTACCTCAGAGGAGGTAAGTGGGTGGAATGTGTGCCAAGTGTGAGAAAGCTGAGAGGAGGGAGGGGGAGAACAGGGAGGGGGACTGGAAATGGGAGGAGGACAATGGGGAAGAGATTGGCGAAGATCAATTATCTTAGAGCTAAAGTAGGTTGCCAGCTGGGAGGGAGTGGGCAAAGGGGACGAGAGGGAAGACCTAGTGTCAGATTGAAGAGAAGTAAGGGACTGAAGGACTGAATAGAGGTGACGGGTTTGATTAGGGGCAGAAGAGATGGCGGAAGAGAAATAAGTCTGTTTGGCTTTATGAACTTGGGTTTGGTAATATGCATGAGTAGATTTAAAGCGTGAAAGGGTGTCAGAACAGGGGGATTTGCGCCACAAGCGTTCAGCACGGCGGAGCTGGGTGCGCAGAAGGTTGAGACCAGGATGGTACCAAGGTTGAGAGGGACGGCGGGTGGGGGGACGGGGACGAAGAGGGGCTATATGATCAAGGGCGGCAGAAAGTGCGGAAGCCCAGGTGGAGGCCTGAGTAGAGGGAGAGAGGAGAGAGAAATCAGGCGGAAGGAGATCAGAGGCAGGGGGAAATTGCTGGGGGGTCTGTGGAGTTAGACGGCGAGAGCAAGGAAAGGAGGTGAGGGGGAGTTGTGGAAAGGGGGGGGAATCAGCAAGGGAAGGACGAAAAAGGAAAGAGACGCAATAATGATCAGTCCAGGGTAGGGGAAGGGCCTGAAGAGGCTGTAGTACATAAGTGGGGGCTGAGGAAGAAAGAAGCAGGTGAAGGGTGTACCCAGCAGAGTGGGTTGGGAAGGGGACAAGCTGGAGGAGGGATAAGTCATGGAGAAGGGTGTTGAAGGATTGAGCTCTGGCGGAGACAGGGGGTCAAGATGCAAGTTAAAGTCGCCAGCGACAATCAGATGAGGGAAAGCTAGGGACAGATCGGTAAGGGAAGAGAGCAAGGAATCCCAGAGCTCAGGACGTAGAGCTGGTGGGGAATAGAGGAGGAGGAGGTAAAGTGGGGAGGTGAAATGGAGACGAAGGAGCAAAGCTTTAGGATATCGGAGCAAGGGAGAGGAAATGGGGGAGAAGGGAATGGAAGAGCGAATGAGGGCAGCCACGCTGCCGCCGGCACGGCCAACATGAGGGACGGAGATACCAGAAAAGTCAGGGGGCAGACACCGGGCTAAGAGTGCATCTTCCCCCTGCCTCAACCAGGTCTCACTAAGGAGGAGAACATCAAGAGATTCTTGAAGGATGAGGTCGGAGATCAACAGGGTTTTAGAGCGAAGAGAGCGACAGTTCAGAAGACCAAAACGAAAGGAGACAGGGTTGGGAGGAGAGGGGGGAGACAAGAGATAGGAGGAAACGGAAGAGCAAGGGGGCGGGCAGGGAATGAGGTTTACAGAAGGACAATGAGAAGGGCCATGAGAACACATTAAGGGGCGAAAGGGGGAGAACGGTTGCCCCAGAAAACAGGGATTGTAGTCATGGGGGGAATGGAGTGGATATTCATCTAGATTTCTGGATACTAACATAGGTTCCTCTTCTAAGATGAGGAATATACATTGATATTATAGGCTCACCCAAAACACTCCTTCTCCATGCCCTAAACATTCCCCCTTGATATCTACGTGAAGTAAGCAGCTTCTAAAATTGTATTTACATGTGTATTCCAGTACCACTGGGGATGCTTCTAAAATAACCCCCAAACTGTGCTTGTCTTGGTGCCTGTTTATGTTGGAGGCAAGTAATAGTTTCAGTGCAAAGTATTGGGCATTGATTCAGCTAAGGGAGAGGTAGGCAATGTGAGGACACTTTTGTGCTGAAAGCTTTCATTTTTAGACATCTGTTAACCTAATAAAGACATCAGATTAATCCAACTATTATGTAGGCTTCATTTTAACTGATTTTATTTTTTGTTATCTATTGTTTTTTTACTGCTTGGTTCAGAACGACGTCAGTTTTTTTCCAGCAAGTAGTTGCCTGTTTCTTTAGATAAAAGGACAAGGATAAACTCTGTTCTGGGAAGAATACCAGAATGTCTAGTGGATTCTTTGTTGGCTTCAGCACTGACGCTTCCACGACTGGATCAAGGGAAGTTTTGAAATGAGAGACCTTGACTGACTCCATTTCCTAGTAATTTATTTCTCTCCAGGGTCTGGATGGTAAGCGACTTAGGGATAGGAGCTGGTCAGGTTTCCAAGAGGTGTGCAAATTTTCCATATGTGACTAAGAATCAAACCCAGAGGTTGTTTATTCAACATTAGGTAAAAGATTTTTTTCCTTTCCTGAAACAGTTCCCAATTTAAGATCTTTGGCAAGAGTTCCGTCTGAGGACTGAGCCTATTTAAAGCCACTGTGTTGGCTCTTGGGTATGTATAAAAACAGTGAACTATATAAACATGTATTGTATTTATTTATTTAAACATTTTTATATACCATTTTATCATACAATCAATTTAACCGAGAACTGGAACAGTTACATCATAACAAATAAAGTTGAAATTATATACAATAAAACACAGGGCGGGGGAGATGAACTTGTAATGCTAGGGGGGAGTTACAATGGTAACGGTATTACTGCATCAGTGGATAATCATTGGGGGGGATTACCCTCCACCTTCCAATCCAAAGTATTCAAGAAAAAGGTGAGGTTTTAGATTTTTTCTTAGTTCAGGAACATAAGTTTTCAGGGAGCGAATTCCAAATGGCGGGTACAAATAGGGTAATGGCTTTGTTGCAAGTTTGTTGTGTACTTTTTGTTTTGCTAGTTGGGATGGAGAGGAGGTTTTGTGTTTTGAGTCATCGTAATCTTGTGTCTGGAACTTTTTGATTATCAAGTTATTTAATCGTCGTAATCTTGTGTCTGGAACTTTGGTTATTTAGTTCTCCTGTGTGAAGATCTGTCAGTAAGAAATGTCAGTTTACATACTTTACTCAATAGAAGGAGTGTATGACTTATGTTGCATAAACCCGTATATAGCATGACCTGTCTACTGACCTACTTCTCCCACTGTTTCCTGAAATCTCTTCTGTAGTACCTTGTGGAGTTGTCAGCAGGTAGATGGCAAACTGAGCAGAGCTGATCTTTCTGCCTTATGCTTGCACAAGGTGAAAACTACAAGCTAGCTGAAAAAGGAGAATTACTTCCAGAACTGCTTTGTCATCTTCTTTGCTATGGCGAATCACCCTGATAATATTAAGGGAGGGTGGTTACTAAAGTGCATTATGGGAATAACGCAAGAGGTTTGTGCTTTATCACACGGTAAAGGTGAATAACATGCATTATTTTACCATATCGCAGAGTTTTTTAGCCCATCATGAAAACTGAGCCAGCTCTGGGCTGGATACAGATCACACATTGTAGTTGAGCCCTTGATTAACGATCCTAACGCCAAACGTACATACTGTAGTTGAGTAGGGTGACCTAAATCTTCTATATTGCTGCTCTGATGCTTACTCTAGACCAGGGGTCTCCAATTCCAGTCCTGGAGGGCCGCAAACCAATCAGGTTTTCAGGATGTCCCTAATGAATATGCATGAGATACATTTGAATACAATTGGGGTAGTGCATGTAAATATATCTCATGCATATTCATTAGGGATATCCTGAAAACCAGGACCAGACTTGGAGACCCCTGCTCTAGATGGTATGAGTGCAAAAAACACCTGCCCAAAGAGCAGACGCCTTGGTCTCTTCCTGTTTATTAAGGGTTTAGGCCTTACTCCTTTCTCATGTTGCAGTAGCCACGTGCCAAAAGCTGAGTTCTGTCTATGGGAATGGCTTATATATGAAAGGGGACTGAATAAACCAGATTACTACAGATCCCTACATAGAAACTCCATGCTAACAGAACACTTGGGGACTTGTTTACTAAGCATTTTTGCCACTGACACAGAATGGGAGAAGAGCTTTAGTAAACACGGTCCTTGGTCTTGATCACTCAGAACATAAAAAAGCCCTCCCCTAGTACCAAATAAGTGACCACATACTAAAAGTATATGTAGACAAAAATTAAACCTAAATGTCGAGAAGGCAGACACTGCATGAAGTGCAACACCAGACAAACAGAAACAGAGACATAAATATATCACATATAAATTATAAAAACTAGCATACTCCTGTCACTAAATTCAAAGTAAAAATTTTTCCTACCTTTGTTGGCTATTTTTTTTTCTAGAATTGTTGGTTCCAGTCTCCGGCTTCTGCATCTTCTCTTTACACTTTCCAGGGTCTCAGGTTCATCTGCTACTTCTTCTGTTCCCCTACCCTCATCTTCTTCACTTCCTCTTCTACATCATCTAACGCTGATTTTCTTCTTTTCAGCTTTCTTCCACTTATATTTCTCTCATTCTCTCTCTTTCTGTGGACTCAGATGTCACTTTTCCTTTATGCCATCCAGATCTCGGTCTACCTACTGCTTTTAAACTCTAACCCAACCATCCCATTCCCCATCTATCTTCCTAGTCTTTCAGTAACTCCTCCCCTTTCTCTTCACCACTGTGTTCAGCATCTCTCCCCATCTCACTTTCTTCACTTTCAGCATGGATTTTGGCATTTAAGACTGGCTTTGCAGTAAAAACTGAACATCAGTCACTATTTTGCAAGTTCAGGAAGGTTCCTGCCACACTGTCTTAAATGAGGAGCTCACAACTTGTTGCCCAGGTCAGGCAGATTAAGAATGACTCTTGAAGCATGAATATTCAAGGAATTTATATTCCTAATTTTGAGAGCTATGCTCCTTAATTGGCCTCTTTGAAAATATACTAGGGCTGAGTGCCAAAACATTTTCTTAAAATTTCATTAAACTCCTAAATTTACAGTAGGAGCATAAAAAGTGGGTGGCACTGGGGTGCATTTAGGGCAGGGGAAAAAAGTTAAGAGCTTAGCACTGATTTTCAGCACTTGGCACTTAAATTAGGCTTATCAGATCTACAGTAGGCAAATGTATGATGGGCCTAAATTTAGAAGCATAACTTTTAAGCTCCTAAATTAGGATAAATTTTCAGCTGAAAATTTAGGCTCCTGAGTGTGTCTGAAAATCAGGCACAAATTTAGGAGCTCAGCTTTTTTGGAATATCAGGCCCTTGGAGTTTTTTTAACCCTTGCCTGCTTTTTCTTTTGTTAGCCACTCTCATTAATATTTTTTTTTGCCAGTTAATCACCTAGGGGGGTTATTCTGTGCTACATCCATCCCTGCTATTCGTGCCCTTGCCTGCCCTGACTAACTTCCCTGCCGGTTGTGCAGGGAAATTAGATGGGGACAGGGAAGGAGTGTTCCGGGGGTGGAGTCTGGGCGGGCAGTGGACGGTTGCCAGTCCTGGACTTACAGAGCCGATTCTAATGTTGGCCCTGTACGTCCAGGGCCGGCAAAATGTCCGGGGAAGTTATTCCACCTCCAAGATGGAATAACTTCCTTGGATTTTTTTTTTTATGGCTAGGGGCGCGGATGGGGTGGGGGGGGGCAGGGTTTATTCCCCACAGCCAGTCTCTGGCCTTAGGAGGCCAGATCGGAGGTTGACCTGAGGGGAATAAACCCTTTTTGCTGGAGGCCAGCATCACGGCTGTTAAATGGAGCCACGGCGCCATGGCAATATAACGCCATGGCACCAGGGCTCCATTTAAAAGCCCTGACTGAGTTAGCGGGGTGCAGTCCTGCACATGCAGGACTGTTCGTGATTCTCATCCCACAGGGCTAGACGTGCCCCGCGAGATCAGAATCACGATCCTCTCTGTGCATCCGGTTCAGATGGAATCGGGCCCCTAGGGATTACCCCACAGGCCTTTTTCTTTAAGAATATAATTCCTCTATGTACTCTTGTGGGTTTTTTTGAAGCAACATTATGCTGCGCTTACCCCAACATTGACTCAACTCCTGAAAGGCTGCAGCAGTATCAGTTGCATAGCTACTCTGCCTTTCCCGAAATCGGGCAGCCACCCTGTGCACATTGAATCCTCACAAGAAGCACATCCCGTTCATCATCTTTTGAGATCATGAATGGCAAGTTGCACCTATGAGATTTTATCCTGTGCAAAGTGGCTGCTGGACATCAGAAAACCTGAAACCTTTCCTTGCAGCCTTTCTTCTGCATGCAGGATTTGGGGATCCCTGCAGGGGTTCTCAACCCAGTCCTCAGGACCCACCTAGCCAGTCGTGTTTTCAGGATAACCACAATGAGTATGTATGAGAGAGATCTGCATACACTGCCTGCGTTATATGCAAATCTCTCTCATGCATATTCATTGTGGTTATCTTGAAAACCTGACTGGTTAGGTGGGTCCCAAGGAATGGGTTGAAAACCCCTGCCTTAGAACCATGGTAACATTCAACTGTTGCTAAAGGAAGGGGGGAGGGTCTGTGGGGGGAGGGGGGAGGGGGGAATAGAAAAGGAGAAGAGGGCAAGATAAGGGGTGTGTATGCGTCAGGACCTTGAAGCAGCCAGCCAGTGTCCTGAGGCTGAGACAGGGTTTCTGCCCCGTAGGGCCCTGTCAAGCAACATACTGGAACATGCATCGGGCCAGTCCTGCTTATCTTGTTATACATGCATATAAAAAGGAATACAAAAGACAGAAATGGTTAGCAGCCTCCCCTCAGATCCATCTCGTTATGGGCTGATTACTTGACTCAAAAGCCTTACTTGACTTTAAGATGACTCTGTCACTTCCAAGGTTGTTTCTGGCCTGAGGAGAAAAAAGCAAAGCTTTTTCAAATCTTGCTAATTACTGAACAAATCGTAATTGCTAGAGAACTGTTGATGATACCGAGTAGATAGGAGGACAAAGAAATTCAGCATTAGTGAAAGATGGAGCATACAGAATCTGATTTGTAAAAAGCTTTACACACACACACAGTACTAGGAGAAAGCTTCCTTTTATAAATCAGTCCCATAGAAGCTAGTCAGAGCAGCCTGTGCAACATTAAAGCAGGAAATTCTGCAATTTTAAGAGCAGCAGCATAAGCAAATTTCCCTTTTAAAGCTATCAAGAAACATAAGGGGGTTATTTTAGAAGCCTTATTCATAATTTCCATATGGAAAAGGCTTCCAGGCACTGGTGTAAATTCTGCCCAAGCAGCTCCCACAATGCAGGAGGCCCGGGCAGAAAGGGGGCCCACACGATGACAGCAGCAGCAGCATGGCAAACTTACTTTATCATATTTGCTGTGCTGCTCCGCTCTTGTAAGTCTGCCGTGGGCTCAGCAGATGTTCTTTGTCGGGCTGAAGTCTCGCGATAACAGCCACATGGTGAGACTTCAGCCTGGCAGGGAACAGCCACCGGGACCACAGCAAACTTATAAGAGCAGAGCATCATGGAAAATACAGTCAAACCTCGGTCTTCATGATTAATCCGTTCAAAAAAGTCTGACTAAAACCGAAACGTATGAAAACTGAAGCAATATTTCCCATAAGAAATAATGTAAATCCAATTAATCCGTTCCAGACACCCAAAAATATTCACAAAAAATACATTTTATAGAGAATAACTATATTTTTACATACAGAAAACAATGAGAAATAAATATAAATGACTAATGAAATGGATAAATGAACATTTAACATCACTGAAAGCAAGCTAAGTACAGTACTGTACAGTACAGTATGTTAACATCTGGCCTTAGCCACCCCTGACAAGCTGCTGTGCCCAGCTCTCTTCGGAATCACATTGAATTCAGTCCATTAAAATACCTTTACATTATCTGCTCAATGCTTCAGAATGGCAGAAAATCTTAATGATATAGCTTCAGACGTACCCTGCAAGAGAAAGAACTGCCTCCCACATTCATGCAACATCTCCTGCTTACGTTGACAGCTTTTCTTCCCTGCTACCGGGACAAAATCTCAGTCAAAAGACGTTGAAAACCAAAGCAATGCATGAAAACCGGGACAAAATCTCAGTCAGAAAAGACGTTGAAAACCGAAGCGTATGAAAACCGGGGCAAATGAAAACCGAGGTTTGACTGTATGATAAAATAAGTTTGCCGTGCTGCCACCTCCGCGACAGTGGAGCCCCTCATTGTAACTTAAGCCAATACTTCCAAGTATAGATAGTGAGTGGAGGAGTAGCCTAGTGGTTAGAACACTGGCTTGATAAGCAAGCAACCAAGGTTCAATTCCCACTAGCACCCCTTGTGGCCTTGGGCAAGTCATTTAACCCTCCATTGCCTTGGAAGAAAGGCCTGGCAATCTACTTCCAGTGACACTGCCAAGAAAACCCAGGAGCTTCTGGGTCACCAGGAGACAGGACTGACTCAAAGGTACATTTTGCATAAATAGTGATTTTAGAAAGGGCTCAGTATATACATGGATATCCATTATGAAAGTAATTTTATTAAAAAAAAAACACTTAGATTTACGCATGAATGCAGTAGCAGGATCCTTGGTTCAGAATATGTGATGGCTGCCTCCTAGACTGGGCCGCTCTTGATGATCCTGTCTTTTTGGCAGTTCCTTTGTATGGGAAACGCGGAATCCCCTTCTCTGATCTGATGCTCAGGCTATGCAAACAGGCTTTGCGAGTGCTTGTTTCAATAGGCCCACTGGCTAGTTTCGAGTTTGTCTGAGGGTATGATGTGACAGTTTGCGCCTCATGTTCTCTATGCATCCTGCACTGTGCATGTCGGCGATGCTTATCTCTAATTCTGGGCATTTTGTAGACTCAATGGGGGTGATGTCACTGTGAATATGGGAGACATGCACACTACTCCCTTCTTCCTGATGGTTTCATGTGTTTTTTACCATCATCTTGTTCTACGGGGGACAGTGGCCATTTGTGTTTTTTGTTCCAGTCACGGTGGTGATTTAACACCCCCTCCCCTCAAAAAAACATAGTTCTTTAATGTGAGATCACCTGAAATAAAATCTCTACCTCTCTTGAGTCTCACATTGGGTGCTTTTTGTGTAAGCCCTACTTCAGGTTTGTCCTTATTGTGCAGAACCCCACACAGTACCAGAACTGTCTTTCCCTTAACTGCATTAATACTCAGGGGGCGAGAGGTTGGTATGCACAGACCAGGAGAAGGACCTTGGTGTGATTATTTCTGAGGTTCTCAAGGTGGCAAAACACTGCGATAAGGCGGTGGCAAAAGTCAGGAGGATGTTGGGCTGCATACAAAGAGGAATTACCCCAGCAGAAAGGAAGAGGTACTAATGCCACTGTACAAGTCACTGGTGAGGCCTCACTTGGAATACTGTGTTCAGTTTTGGAGATCATATCTTGCAAAGGATGTAAAAAGACTGGAAACTGTTCAGAGGAAGGCGACCAAAATGATATGGAGCCTGCGTCAGAAGCCTTATGAGAAGAGGCTCCAAGACCTAAATATGTACACTTTGGAGGAGAGGAGGGACAGGGGAGATATGATTCAGACCTTTAAATACTTAAAGAGAAATTATTTATTTATTTATTTATTTAAACAGATCTATGAGCTCTTGAATTTTCTTTTCCCTAAGTTCCAATTAGATGTTTGTGTCTCTAGGTTCTATGAATGGACAGCACTCACTCCTTGCTGAATTCCCCTTTACTCGACTGGGCACTTCACTCACCTCTCTCTTCAATTATATCTTGTTGTTACCTGTTTCACCTTTCTTCTCTGGGTGAACAGCTTTCATTGTAGTTCTTCAGCTCTTTTCAACTCCCATGATGAGTACCAGTTGGGTATTCATAGTAACATAGTATACGAGGTGAAACAAAAAAGAAACGAAATTGTGGCAGCCACGCCCATGACTCAATGCCAATTGGCTAACCGTTTATGTCACTGTGCTGTGCAACATCTCACCACTATTCTGCTATAATATTTTTCATCTCTCTCACTCTGTTTTTCTTTTTCAGGTTTTTTTGTAGTATACTGTTCCATCGCTTTGTAATGCAACTGGAGGTGGCAGAAATATGGAGCAAAGAATCAACTTGAAATTTCTGGTTAAGTTGGAGAAGGGCCCAACTGAGTGTCTTCAATGTCTCCAAAAAGCTTATGGAGAAGATGCAATGTCAAGGCTGCGAGTATTCGAGTGGCACAAACGCTTCAAGACTGGCCGCGAGGAGGTGGAGGATGACCCCAAGTCAGAACGGCCTTCCACGACAAAGATGGCTGAGAACATTAACAGAGTGAACCAGCTGGTGCGGAGTGATCGAAGATTGATGCCGCGGATAATAGCTGAGTCACTCAGCCTAAACAGGGAGTCAGTGCAGACCATCTTGGTGCAGGAGCTGGGAATGCAGAAGGTGTGCACCACGATGGTGCCCAAGCTTTTTTTGGACGACCAGAAGGAGCACCGGTCAATGTTTGTCAAGACTTCCTAGAGAAGATCGAAGATCCAGAGTTCGTTGGCCGAGTCATCACAGGAGATGAGACTTGGGTCTTCCAATACAACCCTGAAAGCAAGAGACAGAGCCTGCAGTGGAAGACTCAACTGTCACCCAGACCCAAGAAGGCACGCAACCAGAAGGTCCTCAATCGCCTCCATGACTGGGTTGGGCGCAGCAGGCGGGCTCTGTGGAGAGACCAGTCGTGGCTGCTCCACCACGACAACGCGCCCGCACATACCATTCTCAGTGTGAGGCAGTTCTTGGCCAACAAACAGATCACAGCTCTCGACCACCCTCCTTATTCCCCAGATCTCACACCATGCGACTTCTGGCTCTTCCCCAGGCTGAAGACTGTGCTCAAAGGAACTCATTTTGACTCTGTAGAGGAGATCACAACGCGACACACCACATCCAGCCATACGCAACTACCAAGACAGCCCCCCAAAACACCCACAACACACAGTCTCAGCCCTGCACATTAGCACTACCAGACACCCTGGTATGCACATGTATATAGTCACCTAATCTTGTAAATAGTCGCCAAGCAGCCCTGTCGCCACTTCACTTCTGTTGACCCGACTGCTTAGCCTGTAAGTTACTTAAATGAGTAGCCAAGCTGACCTGGTCAAACACTACTCCACGACCTACTGCGTAGCCTGTACATAGTTATTACCCCAGTTAGCCCAAGTTGCAAAACCTGTTCATTGTAAGTATAGTACGGGCGCTGCCTGCACTGTACAAATTTGCTGTTGACTGTAAACCGAACTGATTTTAAAGAGCGCAGTATAGAAAAGACTTTAAATAAATAACTTAAATAAATAAATTAAGGCCATTGTGGTGAGGGACCTCAAGGAGGAGGACTTTACCGAGTGCTTCCATATGTGGAAGAAGTTAATGCAGAAGTGCATTAACTCGGAGGGGGGGAGGATTACTTTGAAGGGGACAATGCGTCATTTCTCTGTAGATTTTGTAATAAAACATTTATGAGACAGTCTTGTTTCTTTTTTGTCACACCTCATATGACAGCAGATAAAGACCAGTATGGTCCATTAGTCTGCCCAGCAAGGTGGCAAGAGTAGGTGTGCTCGCCGCTCCATGCAGGCCACCCTTCTCCATGCCTTTGTTTAGGGGTGTACCCATCGCTCCATGCAGGTCACCTCTACTTGTTGAGATATCAGAGACAGTTAAGTTTATTTTGATTTTATCCTGTTTCTATAAAGGGATCCACTGTGTCTGTCCCATGCCATTTTCAATTCTGTCACTGTATTTGCCCCCAACACTTCCATCGAGAGGGCATTCCAAGCATCCACCACCCTTTCAGTGAAAAAGCATTTCCTAACGTTGACTTTCAGTTTATCCCTTTGCAGCTTAATATTATGCTCTCTAGTTTTACAGCTTCCCCATCTTTGGAAGAGGTTTGTTTGTTCATTAATACACTTTAAGTATTTAAAGGTCTGTACCATATCTCCCCTGTCCCTCTTCTCCTCTAGAGTATACATACTTAGGTCTTGGAGTCTCTTTTCATACGCCTTCTGGCGCAGGCTCCAAATCATTTTGGTCCAAGTCATTTTGGTGGCTGCTTCCAGTCTTTTGATATACTTTGAGAGATGTGGTCTCCAAAACTGAACACAATATTCCAAGTGCGGCCTCACTAGCAACTTGTGCAGTGGTATTAGTGCCTTCTCCTTTCTACTCTCTGTATGCAACCCAGCATCCTTCTGGCTTTGGCCACTGTTTTGCCACTTTGAGATCCTCAGAAACAATCACTCTGAGATCCTTCTCCTGGTCCATGCACACCAACCTATTGCCCCTATCTCATACAATTCCCTTGAATTTCTGCATCCCAAGTGCATGACACTGCACTTCTTCACATTAAATATTAACTGCCAAGCATTAGACCATTCTTCCAGCTTTCCTCATGTTATCCACTCCCTCAGAGGAGTTCACTCTGTTGCAAATTTTCATGCCATCTGCAAAAAGACAGACTTTTTCATTCAGTCCTTCAACAATAACACTCACAAATACATTGAACAGTACCGGCCCCAGGACTGATCCCTGGGGCACACCACTAATCACCTTCCTTTCATCTGAGTGAGTTCCATTTACCATCACCTTCTGTTGTCTGTCAGTCAACCAATTTCTGATCCAGTCACCACCTTGGGACCCATCCCCAGGCTGGTCAGTTTATTGATAACCTTCCTATGAGGTAGATCACATCCATCGCATGCCCTTAATCTAGTTCTCTGATTTGATCACCCGGTCAAAGAACTCAATCAGATTTGTTTGCGTGATTGTCCTTTGGTAAAATCATGTTGCCTCAGATCATGCAACCTATTGGTTTTGAGAAAGTCCACTATTCTCTCTTTCAGGAGAGCTTCCATTACTTTTCCCGCCACCAAGGTAAGGCTTACTGGCCTGTAGTTTGCTACTTCTTCCCTATTACCACTTTTGTGAAGAGGTACCACATTGGCCCTTTTCCAGTCCTGCGGAACTTCTCCTGTCTCCAAGGATCTATTAAAAACATCCTTTGACAGTCCTGCAAGAACCTCTCTGAATTCTTTCAGTATCCTGGGATATATCCCATCCAGTCCCATGACTTTGTCCACTTTCAGTTTTGCAAGCTGTTTTAACACATCATCTCTTTTTCTCCTTTAAACTAGTAGGGAGCTTGGTCTCTACGAACGGATGGCCCCTTGGGATTTTTCTCCCTTCTCTCTCTTTTTGGATGGGAGAGAGGTCTAAAACCTTCTTCAAATGCTAACAAAAATCTACATAAGGCAAAACATCTCTCTGCTCACTAGTGGTGACTCTTTCCCTAACTTCTGTTTCAACCTAAACTTACAGGGGTGCATTTATAACATTTTACATGTGTAAAACATGTTTTATATGCAGGTAAAAGTTCTTATAAAACTGTGCAGGAGGTGTGTACTTATATTTGCGCTGTCTGTAGGCATTCTCGGGGGCATAGTTTGGGTGGAATAGGAGTGAAGTTGTGATGTACAGGCATATTTTATAAAATATGTGCAGCAGGATGACAAAATGTTCCTTGCACTGGCTAACATGAGGAACATGCTCCCTGCTCTAGAGCAGTGCCCATCAAAACTGATAAGGGCAGGTCTAATCTGGAGAAACCATGGCAAGATGAGTTCCTGAACTTTAAAGAGAGGTATAGAGATGGTTGCTAGGGAGTTTCTTCTGCTACTACAGTGGCACGGTAACTGTTCACATAGAGCTAAGCTTGTGAGTTCAAAACCCAGTGCTAGCTATATCATTAGTATGTATGATTATCAGATGTTCTATGCCATGAATGCTGATATCATGGAATAAAGGCCCAGTGTGCAACTTTAGGCATGTCTCCATAACCTAGGGGCAACAACACAGTGCCTTCTACAGGCCAGGCCTGGCAGTGTAAGCCTTCTGAGGTAGATATAGCAAGAGAAGTGGTACTAGACAAGCTTCCAGTTATCAGCTTATCTCTCTCCTCCTCTTTGCTTCAAAACTACTTGAAAGAGCGGTTCATCGCCGCTGCATTGACTTTCTTTCCTCTCAAGCCCTTCTGGACCCACTGCTATCTGGCTTTTGTTCTCTGTATTCCACAGAAACGCTCTTGCCAAAGTCTCCAGCGACTTGTTCCTTGCCAAATCCAAAGGATTCTACTTGATTCTCATCCTTCTTGACCTTTCTGCTGCCTTTGACACTGTTGATCACCAGTTTCTCCTTGACACCCTGTCCTTGCTTGGATTTAGGGACTCTGTTCTATCCTGGTTTTCTTCTTATTGCTCCCATAATATTTTTAGGGCCTGATTCTGTCCCGCACGTAGATCCCCTCTGTGCATCCAGTCTGAACTGGATGCACAGATGGGATCACGATTTTGATCCCATGGGGCACTTCTAGCTCCGTGGGATCAGAATCGCACACAGTCCTCCCCGTGAAGGACGGGACTGCCCCTGGCTAACTCAGTCAAGGCTCCTCAATGAAGCTGCAGTGCCATGGTGTCATATTGCCATAGCACCCTGGCTCCATTGAAGAGCCGCGATGCCGGCCGCCTGAAAAAGGAGTTTATTCCCTATAGCCCGACCCCCGATCTGGCCTCCTAAGACCAGGGTCGGGCTGCGGGGAATGTCCCCTGGCCCCCCCCCCACCCCATCTGCATCCTGGCATTAAAAGTAAGACATGTCCAGGGACATCATTCCACCTTGGAGGTGGAATAACTTTCCCGGACATTTCGCTGGCCCTAGACGAACAGGGCCGACATTAGAATCAGCCCTGTATGTCCAGTGCCGGCGACTGCCCACTGCCCGCCCAGACCCTGCCCCCGGGCTGCCCATTCCTCACCCCATCTAACTTCCCCACACTACCAGCGTGGAAGTTAGTTGGGGGCAGAAGCCGGCACGAATAGTGGGGATGGAGTCCTGTCAGTCCTCCAATCCCCCCTATTTGTAGCACAGAATAACCCCCTTAGTGTATGTTCTGCTGGATCCACCTCTACCACCATCCCTCTTTCAGATGGTGCACCTCAGGGCTTTGTCTTGGGACCTCTCCTTTTCTCTCTCTACACTCAGTCCCTTGGTTTTCAATACCATCTTTATGTTGACAACTCTCCAGTTATCCAGGCCCAGATCTCTGCCTGCTTATCCAAAATTGCTGCCAGGATATCTCACTGCCATCTGAAACTGAACATGGCCAAAACTGAGCTCCTTATCTTTGCCCCTAAACCTGCCTTCTCCCTTCCTCCCTTCTCTATTTCTGTGGATAAGAATACGCTCCTCCCTGTTTCCTCAGTTCGCAAACTTGGGGCCATCTTTGACTCTACTCTCTCTTTCTCTGCATACATTCAACAGATAGCTAAAACCTGTCACTTCTTTCTCAATAACATTGGCAAAATATGTCCCTTTATTACTACACACACTTCTAAGACCCTCAGCCACTTACTAGTCGCCTCCCATCTTGACTATTGCAGCCTGCTTCTCACTGGTCTCCCTCTGAATCATCTTTCTCCCCTTCAATCTACTATTACTACTATTATTAATCATTTATATAGCGCTACAAAGCAAACGCAGTGCTGTACAGATACATGTAAAGACGGTCCCTGCTCATCAGAGCTTAATCTAATCAAGACAGACAATACAACAGAAGAAAATAAGGGTACAAATAGGGAAAAGTAAGGAGATACAAGGAAAGCAAGGGATCAGGATCCAAAAGCAGCCTCAAAGAAGTGAGCCCTTAGCATGGATTTAAAAGGGGGAGAGATGAAGCCTGACGTACAGACTCGGGTAGTTTGTTCCAGGTGTAAGGAGCAGCAAGGTGCAAGGATCAAAGTCTGGAGTTGGCAGTGGAAGAAAAGGACAGAGAGAAGCAGGCCAGTGGAAGAGTGGAGTTTACAAGGGGTGTAGGGAGAGAGGAGAGAAGAAAGGTAGCGAGGAGTAGAAGGAATGCATTTATAAATCAGAAGAAGTTTAAATTGGACATGGAAATGGAAGGGGAGCCAATGAAGTGACATGAGAAGAGGGGTTAAATGAGTATATTGGGGCTGGCGGAAGATTAGCCATGCAGCAGAGGTCTGAATAGATTGAAGGGGTGAGAGGTGAGTCAGAGGGAGACCAGAAAGAAGGAAGTTACAAAAGTCAACACAGGACATGACTAAAGAGTGGATAAGTGTTTTAGTATTGTGTTCAGAAAGAAAAGGGCAAATTTTGTTAATGTTAAGAACATAAGATATGCCATACTGTGTCAGACCAAGGTTCATCAAGACCAGTATCTTGTTTCCAACAGTGGCCAATCAAGGTCATAAGTATATAGCAGGTTCCCGACACACAGATTCCACAATGCTTGTATTGGGGCAAGCAGTGGATTTCCCGGGTTCCCTTTAATAATGGTTTATGGAGTTTTCCTCCAGGAACTTGCCAAACCTTTTTTAAACCCACCTACTCTAACAGCTTTTACTACATCTTCCTGTAACAAATTCCAGAATTTGATTTCATGTTGAGTGGAAAAATATTTTCTCTTATTAGTCTTAAATGGGTTACACTGTAGCTTCATTGCATGTCCTCTGGTCTTTCTACTTTTTGAAGGTGTAAACAATCGATCTATGTTTATCTACTCCACTCCATTAATTAATTTATAGACCTCTATCATATCTCCCCTCAGCCGTCTCGTTTCCAGGTTGAAGAGCCTTAACCTTATAAGCCTCTCCTCATAGGGGTATCCTTCCATTCCCTTTACCATTTGGTGGCTCTTCTCTGTATGTTTTCTATCTCTGCTATATTCGTTTTAAGATATGGCAACCAGAACTGTACACAATAATCAAGGTGCTTTCGCACCATGGAACAATAGCATTATAATATCCTTTGTTTTATTCTCCATTCCTTTCCTTAATGATTCCTAGCATTCTATTTGCCTTCTTGACCGCTTCTGCACACTGGGCAGAGGGTTTCAATGTGTTATCAATGATAGCTAAATCTTTTTCCTGGTGGTTCCTAATGTGGAACCTTGCATTGGAGTGGAGGAGTGGCCTAGTGGTTGGGGCAAGGTACTTCAGGCCACAAGGTTGGGGGCTCAAATCCCACCAGAGGACAGCAACCTTGGGCCAGAGGGACTGGGGCTTCTAGTCCCACAGGTGCTCCTTCTAGTTTTGGACAAGTCACTTAACCCTCCATAACCCATGTTCCCTGTAAAATAGTTATCTCCAAGTTATAATGCCCTGTTCAATGTAATTTCAGTTTGTTCAATTTAAACCATGTTGATATCATGAAAGGGGGTATATAAGAAATGTTTAAAAAAAATTGTGTAACCATAGTTGGGCTTGTTCTTTCCTAGGACATAACTTTGCACTTGTCCATATTCAATTTCATCTGCCATTTGAACATTCAGTTTTCCAATTTATCAAGGTCCTCTTGCAATTTTTCACAATGCTCTTGGGTTTTAACAACTTTGAATAATTCTGTGTCATCTGAAAATTTGATTGCTTCACTCATTATTCCCATTTCCAGGTCATTTACGAATATGTTAAAAAGCAGCAGACCCAGCACAGATCCCTTTGGAACCTGATCCCTTGTTTTCCTTGTGTTTCCTTACCTTTCCCTATTTGTACCCTTATTCTCTGCTATTGTATTGTCGGTCTTGATTAGATTGTAAGCTCTGATGATGTCATAGAGAAAGAAACACTGGTTTTAGCTATCTGTTGAATATGTGTGGAGGAGGAGAGGGAGGAGTCAAAGATGACCCCAAGGTTGCAGGCTGAAGAAACAGGAAGAAGAAGAGTGTTATCTACAGAGATAAAGGAGGAAGGGAAAGGAGGGTTAGTGGTTCTCAACCCTGTCCTCGGGACCCCACTAGCCAGTCGAGTTTTCAGGCTATCCACAATGAATATGAATGAGATATATATGCATTAGAAATAGCCTGCCAAACTGACTGGCTTGTGGCCCTCCAATGCTGGATTTGGGGACCCCGGCCTTACACCTCTGTCATTTAAGATTGTGAGTGGGCAAGGTACAGATGTCCAAGACATCAAAAAGATTAGATGGAATATGTCACATACCTCCTCGCCTCTCACCACCACCAAAATATTGTGTATTAGACAACCTTTTGGTGGTGGTGAGAAACTAGGAGGGATGTGACACATTCTATCTACCCTTTTGATGTCGAGGACATCTGTACCTTGCCCACTCACAATCGTACTTGACAGAGGTGTACGGCAGGGGTCCCCAAATCCAGCACTTGAGGGCCACAAACCAGTCAGTTTGGCAGGCTATTTCTAATGCATATATATCTCATTCATATTCATTGTGGATAGCCTGAAAACCCGACTGGCTAGTGGGGTCCCGAGGACAGGGTTGAGAACCCCTGGAGGGGGAAAATAAGAAGTTTGGTTTTGGCCATATTGAATTTCAAATGGCGGTGAGACATCCAATCAATCTGTTCAAAACTCAGCTGCACGGCTTATCTTCTGTCAGTGCCGCTATGCTCATGTAACCCCTCTTCTCAAGTCACTTCACTGGCTCCCCATCCATTTCTGCATCCAGTTAAAACTTTTCCTACTTATCTGCAAGTGTATTCATTCTGCGGCTCCTCACTACGTTTCCTCTCTTAACTCACTCTATACTCCTTCTCAGGAACTCCGCTCCTCTGGCAGATCCATTTTATCTGTGTCCTCTGCCACTGTCAACTCCAGACTTCGGCCATTCCACCTTGTTGCTGCATATGCCTGAAACAAACTACCTGAGTCGGTGCATCGGGCTCGTTCTCTGGCTCTACTCAAATCCAGGCTAAAAACCCACCTCTTTGAGACTGCTTTTGGATCCTGATGCCCCTCACTCTCTCATTCACTACTTAGATGTATCTTACCATACTCTAGTCCTCAGTTTTGCGATGTTTTTTCATCTTGATTAGATTGTAAGCTCTGATGAGCAGGGACTATGTCTTACATCTTTATGTACAGCACTATGTATGCCTTGTAGCGCTATATAAATGATTAGTAGTAGTAGTAGAAGCAGGGTCATCCAAGCCATAAATGAGCTCTGTGCAACTAGCACATTTGGCGTACTCCCTATCACAGGTTTGTCATTTGTCCCATGCCCAGAATCTCCCCATTTTACCCTTCCCCCCCCCCCCCTCCGCTGCCTGCTTTTGCCTGCTGCCACCACTTTTCGTGTTCCCTTGGCAGCGGTAGCAGCGAAGCAGACCTCCAATTGAAAAAAAAAAACATGGGTCTTTCCAGCTCTGCGCCTGCATGCTGGTCTATCTCTCTCTCCTCTGTATGCTCTCGTCAGAGAAGGGAGTAACCAGACCGGCCATTTAAGAGTGGAGTTGTAAAGACCCGTGTTTGAATGGCTGTTCTGGTCTCCTCTGATGCAGACATACATCAAAGGAGGGGGGGGGGGGATAAGGCCAGCATGCAAGCCGGAGTGGAAAGACTGGTGTGTGTTTTTTTTTTTTCAATTGGAGGTCTCAAGAGCAGGACTGGCAACAAGGGGGCAGGCCATGACAGAATTAGCAAGACAGAAAAACTGAGAACAGAAGCAGAGGGAAACTTTTTTCAGACCTGTTTGTTTTATTTCCTTTCTGGTTTGTTTTGCTTTTTGCTTTATTGTTGTTATTTCATACTTTTTTCTTGTAAGTTTTGACATAGGGGCAGAAAGGTAGCAACTGGAAATGAGCACTATCTTGGACAGACTGCAGTGCAAACTGTCAAAAACAGAGCTAGTAAACACTGAAGACAGAAAGAATGGGGAACCGCCGCTTAGTACAGTAAACCAAACAAAGGGAGGTTTGTCTTCAGAAAAAATAGCTTTTCCACCAACTCCAGTGCAAGTCACGAACAATAGGCTTTGCAAAACAGCAAGTCACTGAAATCCATGCAGGACTCCAACTTTCGATAGGCTGATCTCTGCAGCTTAGCATTGTAACTAGGGCTTTGGTTATGAAAGATCTTTCCTGACTGGGGTTCATGGGCCACCGGCATGTAAAGCTGGATGATAGATGAAAGGGTATGCCTACTATTTCCCTTGCTGCATCATCATGCCTCTGGCATGCCCTTTTCCTCCATCTCAGTCATCAGATTTTCCTTCCAGTTCATCAGTGCGTTGCACTGCAGAGCGATAGTTTCTTTCATTCGTGGGCCACAGAGAAAAGCTAGCATTGACATATTCTCCATCATAAGAGGTTGCAAACCTTTTCCCACTTGACCATCACCAAAACCTCTGCTGTGAATCCCTGTCACTGCCAAAAACCCTCTATCTTTGCCTGTAAAATAATCACTAACAGGATGAGAAGTCTCTGGGTAGTCCTTGTGGTACTCAATTGCTTCATGCTGGAAAGTTCTAGACATTCTGCATTTTCTTTACTGTTTCTACCTTTTGAAATAACTTTCCATCACACCCGCATTTAGAATTATCATTTGAACAGTTTAAGGATAATCTGAAGACCCATTTATTTGCAAAGGCATTTCCAGGCCTTGGTGAACAGGGATAAGGAGTGGCAATTGCATTGCCTTCTGGAGACTCTTTTTCTTTTCTTTTTCCGTTGATCTATCTTTTGCTATCGATTGGAGTTCTTTTCTGGTTTTATATTTAGGATATTCTAACTGCTATGATATGTTTTGAAGTTGTTGTTGTTGTTAAGTGCCGTCGAGTCGGCGTCAACTCATGGCGACCCTCTGGATAGCTATCCTAAATTGTGTTCAGTCTTCAGTCAGGCGGCTCATTGTTGACAGACTGGTACCCTAGCTGCTGTTATTGTATCAATCCATCTCATTGCTGGCCTTCCTCTTTTGCGTTGACCTTCTATCTTGCCAAGCATGATGTCTTTCTCTAATGATCTCTCTCTTCGCATGATGTGTCCAAAGTATGAAAGTCGAAGTCTTGTCATCTGAGCTTCTAAAAAAAGCTTAGGTTTGATCTCCTCTAGTACCGAGTGGTTTGTTCTTCGGGCAGTCCATGGTATACACAGTATTCGGCGCCAGCACCATAATTCAAAGGCATCAATTTTCTTCCTATCTGTCTTTTTCACTGTCCAGCTTTCACATCCATATGATGTTATTGAAAATACCGTGGCTTGAACAAGTCGAATCTTTGTATGGAGAGAGACATCTCTGCTCTTGAGAATCTTATCTAGGTCTTTCATAGCCATTCTGCCAAGAGCAATGCGTCATCTGATTTCTTGACTGTTTGTTGCTTCTTTATTGATAGTTGATCCAAGTAGGTTAAAGTTGTTCACAATTTCAATTTCTTCTCCTTCAACGATGAACCTGTTGATTATGCCAGTTGTCATAATCTTTGTCTTCTTTACATTAAGATGCAGACCCATTTTGAGACTATGTTCTTTGATTGTGAGAAGCAAATGTTTCAGATCATCTTCACTTTCAGCCAGTAATGTGGTATCATCAGCATAGCGAAGGTTGTTGATGAGTCTTCCACCAATCTTCACATCTCTGTTGTCTTCATACAATCCTGCTTCTCTGATGATTTCTTCTGCATATAAATTAAACAGGTAGGTGGAAAGTATGCAGCCTTGTCTTACACCTTTGCTTATTTTAAACCATTCTGTTTCTCCTTGTTCCGTTCGAACTGTTGCTTCTTGATCAATGTACAGATTGCTCAAGAGAACGATCAGGTGTTCTGGTATACCCATGCTTCTTAATGTGGCCCAGAGTTTCTCATGGTTTACACAGTCAAAAACCTTGCTATAGTCGATAAAGCACAAATAGATATCCTTTTGGTATTCTTTAGTCTTTTCAAGGATCCATCTCACATTCGTGATGATGTCTCTGGTTCCTAGCCCTTTCCTGAACCCTGCTTGCACTTCAGGTAGTTCTTGTTCCAGGTATGGTTGTAGTCTCATTTGAATAATCTTCAGTAGAATGTTGCTGGCATGTGGGATCAGAGCGATTGTGCGATAATTTCCACAGTCTGTTGGATCACCTTTCTTTAGTACTGGTATAAACACAGATCTTTTCCAGTCAGTTGGCCATAATGTTGTCTTCCATATTTCTTGGCAGAGCCTTGTAAGTACGGTAACAGCTGCATCAGATTGCTGCAATACTTCTATGGGAATGCTATCAATGCCTGGTGCTTTGTTCTTTGATAAGGCTTTCAATGCTGCTTCAACTTCTTCTTTCATCACCAATGGTTCCCGATCATAAGGTACAGGTTGAAACAGCTGTTGGTCCACTTGATCTTTATCATATAAAAACTCTGTATATTCTTTCCACCTTTTCTTGATCTTCTAAGCATCATTCAACATAGAACCTTGAGCATCTTGTAACATTCCAATTCGAGGCTGGAACTTTTTCTTTAACTCTCGTAGCTTTAGGAAAGCCGATCTTGTTCTTCCTCTAATAGTTTCTGCTTCTATTTCCTTGCAAGTGTCATTGTAGTACTTTTCCTTGTCCTGTCTTGCTGCACGTTGGAAATCTCTGTTGAGTTCTGCGATTGTCTTTCTTTCTCCTCTGGCTTTAGCTTCTCTGTGTTTCTGGGCAATTTTCAGAGTTTCTTCCGTCATCTATTTTGGCCGTTTTTGCTTTTTCACCTTTTGTAGAGACTTCTCTCTTTCTTCCAACACAACCTTCTTGATGTCATTCCATAACTCTTCCAGAGCTCTGTCATTTGTATCTAAAGCAGCAAATCGATTTTGCAGGCAGTCTTTAAATTCCAGTGGTATATTCTCATGGTCATATTTTGCTGCATTCATGAGTGGTTTGCTCTTTTTCAACTTTAGCTTGAGTTTGCATACTAATAGTTGATGATCTATACCACAGTCAGCTCCAGGTTTTGTCTTTGTTGATGTTACAGAGCTTTTACATCATTGACTTCCACAGATGTAGTCAATTTGATTTTTATACAATCCATTGGATGAAGTCCATGTGTACAGTCGCCGCTTGTGTTGCTGGAAGAAGGTGTTTGAGATGAATAGATCGTTGGTCTTGCAGAATTCTATCAGTCTTTCTCCAGCTTCATTTCTGTTGCCAAGTCCATATTTTCCAACTACTTTGCCTTCTTCTTTGTTGCCAACTTTTGCATTCCATTCACCCATGACTATCAGGATATCCTGTTTGCATGTTCTGTCAATTTCAGCTTGTACTTGTTCATAGAACTCTTCAATTTCATTCTCTTCTGCAGCTGTTGTTGGGGCATATACTTGAATTATAGTTGTGTTGATAGGCATTCCTCGTAGACAAATAGAGATTAAGCGTTCGCTGACTGCATTGTATTTCATTACAGTTCTTGCAAGTTTCTTCTTTATTATAAATGCAACACCATTTCTTCTTTGTCTTTCATTTCCAGCATAGTAGACCATGTGATCATCTGATGCAAAGTGCCCTATGCCAGTCCATTTCAGTTCGCTGACTCCCAACAGATCAAGTTGTACACGTTCCATTTCATTCTTGACCGCCTCCAACTTCCCTTGGTTCATGCTTCGTATGTTCCATGTTCCAATGTGTAAGACATCTTTACAGCTTCTGACTCTCATTTCATGCACAGCTACATCAGCAGTCAGACTTCCCGCAGGCTTTGATCCAACCACATCATAAATGCTGGCTTTACTCTGAAAAGTCTTCAGCTCTTCCCCAGTAGCTAGTTGAGTGCCTTCCGACCTGGGGGGTCTCATCTTCCAGCACAATTTGTTTTGTTGTAACTATCCATTGGGTTTTCATGGCAAGATACAGAAGTAGATTGCCGGGCCTTTCTTCCACACAGTTTAAGTTTGGTGTTGTTGCCCTTGTCACAGAAATGTGATCCTCCGCCGTCAACACTATCCCATTCTGCTGCTGCCCAGATGGGTGGTTTGTCTTGGTCTGGCACCTCAGCTGAGACCTGTCCATCTTGGGAGACCCTGCCAGTAGTTAAACTACTGATAGTTTAGCTCTCAGCATCAATGATGCATGCAAGCCCTCACAGCACGACAAGCTGCAAACCAAGTGAGAGCTTAAAAGGTTAGAGCTCTTCATGTTAGGTTAGGCATGTTTTGAAGAGTGGTATGAAAATAACAAAAAAGCTATTAACCATATCACCTGTGTGATGTTCTCCCAATCCTGGTGACCTAGGGGCCTGTCGATGCCAAAATCAGTCTCCAATAACATCTGATACAGGGCCGCTCATCACTCCACTAACCTCTCCAGTAACATCTCGCTTATGCTGGTATGTTTTTTGCTGTTCCCATATTGTTTCTGCTTCTCACAGAAGCTCAGATGACAAGACTTCGACTTTCATACTTTGGACACATCATGCGAAGAGAGAGATCATTAGAGAAAGACATCATGCTTGGCAAGGTAGAAGGTCAATGCAAAAAGAGGAAGGCCAGTAATGAGATGGATCAATACAATAACAGCAGCTACGGGTACCAGTCTGTCAACAATGAGCCACCTGACTGAAGACCGAACACAATTTAGGACAACTATCCAGAGGGTCGCCATGAGTCGACACCGACTCGACGGCAATTAACAACAACAACAACAGGGCCGCCCGTCACTCCATTAACCTCTCCGGTAACATCTCACTTATTCTGGTATGTTTTTTGCTGTTCCCATATTGTTTCTGCTTCTCACTCAATTCACATCCTCCCTAAACACCCAGCTTTTTTTGGCATTTTTCAATCAGTTGCCTAGGACAGGGCTGTCACTTCCCTTGCTCCCTAAGGACCTAGGGAATCTCTGAATCCCCTCCCTCACTGCCTTGACAATCTTCGTCCCACCACCTGTTAAAAAGAAACCTGGATGTACAGTGCTTTGTTTCTGTCTTAAGAACATATAATAACATAAGAAATGTCATACTGGGTCAGATCAAGATCCATCAAGCCCATTATCCTGTTTCCAACAGTGGCCAATCCAGGTCACTTGTACCTGTCAGATTCCCAAAAAGGTACACAGATTCCACAATGCTTATCCCAAGGTAAGCAGTGGATTTCCGTGATCCTCTTTAGTAATTGTTTATGGACTTTTCCTCCAGGAACATGTCCAAACCTTTTTTAAACCCAGCTACACCAACTGCTTTTACTACATCCTCTGGTAATGAAGTCAAAAGTTTGATTACTCATTGAGTGAAAAAATATTTTCTGTTATTAGTCCTAAATGTGCTATTATGTAGTTTCATTGAGTACCCCCTAATCTTTCTATTTTTTGAAGAGTGAACAACCTATCTACGTTTACCTGTTCCACTCCATTCATTAATTTATAGACCTCTATCATATCTCTTTTCCAAGTTGAAGAGCCCTAACCTTTTAAGCGTCTCCTCACAGGGGTATCCTTCCATCCCCTTTACTATTTTGGTGACTCTTCTCTGTACCTTTTCTAATTCTGCTACATCCATTTTAAGATATGGTGATGAGAACTGCACACAACATTCAAGATGCAGTCGCACTATGGAACAATACAGAGGCATTATAATATCCTTGATTTTGTTCTCCATTCCATTCATGATTCTTTGCATTCTATTTGCTTTCTTGGCTGCCGCTGCACACTGGGCAGAGGATTTCAACGTATTATCCATGAGGACACCTAAATCCTTTTCCTGGGTGGTGGTTCCTATTGTGAAACCTTGCATCGTGTAACCAAACTTTGGGTTGTTCATCCCTAAGTGCATCACTGTGCACTTGTACACATTAAATTTCCAGTTTTCCAATTTATCGAGGTCCTCTTGCAATTTTCACAATCCTCTTGTGTTTTAATAACTTTAAATAATTTTGTGTCATCTGCAAATTTGATCACCTTACTTGTTATTCCCATTTCTAGGTCATTTATGAATGTGTTAAAAAGCAGCGGGCCCAGCACAGATCCCTGGGGTACACCTCTAATCACCTTTCTCCATTGAGAAAATTGGTCATTTAGCCCTATTCTCTGCTATCTATTTTTTAACCAGTTGCTGATCCACAATAGTACACTGCCTCCTATCCCATGACTTTTTAATTTCACCAAGAGTACTTCCATGAGGAACTCTATCAAAGGCTTTCTGAAAATCCAGATACACCATATCGACTGGTTCACCTTTGTCTACCTTTGTCTACGTGTGTATTCACACCTTCAAAAAAATATAACAGATTAGTAAGACCAGACCTTCCTTGTCAAAATCCAAGTTGGCTATCTACATGTTCATAATTTTGTTCTGTATAATGATTTCACTTATTTTGCCCAGTACTTATCTCAGGCTCACCGGTCTGTAGTTTCTAGGATCACCCCTGGAACCCTTTTTAAAAATTGGAATTACATTGGCCATTCCCCAATCTTTAGGTATTACAGATGATTTTAATCATAGTTCACAGATTACTAATAGTATGTCTGCAATCTCATATTTCAGTTTTTTCAGCACCCTTGGATGTATACCATCTAGTCCAGGTGATTTGCTATTCTTCAGTTTATCAAATAATTGTAATACATCTTCCCGGTTCTTCACCTTTAAATACCATTTCAGGTATGGGTAACTTGCCTACCTCTTCCTCAGTAAACATCAAAGCAAATAATTCATTCAGTCTCTCCGCTATGGCCTTGTCCTCCTTTAGTGCCCCTTTTACCCATCTATCATCTAATGGTCCAACTGATTCTCTCACAGGTTTTTTGCTATGAATGTACTTAAAAAACATTCTTGTTATGCATTTTTGCTTTCATGGCAATCTTTTTTTTCAAATTCGTTCTTTGCCTGTCTTACCAATGGCTTGCACCTAACTTGCCAGTGCTTATGTTGCTTCCTCTTTTTGTCATTTGACTCCTTTTTCCATTTCTTGAAAGATTCTTTTTCTGGCTACAAGAGCCTCTCTGACCTCACATTTAAACCATGCTGGCAGTTTTTCGGCTTTCCTTCCACTTTTCTTAAAGCATGGAATACATCTGGTCTAGGCTTCCAAGATAGTATTTTTAACTTTTGTAACTGTTCCTTTTAGTTTTTTTCTTAACTACTTTCCTCATTTTATCATAGTCTCCCTTTTGAAAGTTAAATGGTAGTACTGTGGATTTCCTTGCCATCTTCCCTTCATTTATTAAATCAAATACAAGACTTCCGGTGTTGTTATGAACTAGGGCAGATGTGCAAGACCAGGCTCCGGGGCTCCCTGCTTCACTTCGCCACACTTTTACTAGACCTACCACCTAAAAATGAAGGCAAATACTCCTGGTGCTTCCACGAGAGCTAGGCACATTACATTTTTGGGGCTCACATGAACAGTGAAGTCTGTGGCAGTCAAATCACAACGCATGGGTGCGAGTGCAAAATGGTGGAAGGCAACCCCATGGCTGGCAATGAAACAGCACAGATGGTGCTAGTGACGGAGGTTTCGGCAACCATGGCTCAAGCTCTTAACGATAAATTTGAGGGGCTGACAGCGCAGATCGCAAAATTGACCTATGCGGTAAGTGATTTCACGCAGGGCCGGCCCGTCCATTGAGCAAGAATGTTTTTTGCACAGGGCCCCGCGTTTCAGGGGGCCCCGCGCAAAAAACATCTTGCATCCCAGATTCCCAGCTAAGTTAAAAAAAAAAAACAGAAACCGGCTGCTGCTGCCGCTGCCGCCGTGGCAGCGGCAGAATGGAGAGGGGCCCATTTACAGTCCTTACCACCCCCCCCCCCCATCAGCCCAGCTAAGTTAAAAAAAAAACCCAGAAACCGGCTGCTGCTGCTGCTGCCGCCGTGGCAGCGGCAGAATGGAGAATCCCGCGGGGCCCCCCTGTCCTGAAGTCTTCTATGCGGCCTCCGTCGGCTGTCAGAGCTGCGCGAAGAGAGAGAGCTTCGGTCTTTACTGAGGAAGATGTAGGGATGTTACCCACGAATGAAGTGGTATTTAAAGGTGTGGAAGAATTGAAGGAAATATCGATACATCGGGAAGATGTCCTACAACTATTAGATAAACTGAAGAGTAGCAAATCACCTGGGCCGGATGGTATACATCCAAGGGTGTTGAAAGAACTGAAATTTGAGATTGCAGACCTGCTATCAGTAATCTGTGAACTATCATTAAAATCATCTCTAATACCTGAGGATTGGAGGATCGCCAATGTAACACCAATTTTTAAAAAGGGTTCGAGGGGTGATCCGGGAAACTACAGACCGGTGAGCCTGACATCAGTACCGGAAAAATGGTAGAAACCATCATAAAGAATAAAATTACTCAGCATATAGATAGTCATGACCTAATGGGAGACAGCCAACATGGCTTTAGACAAGGAAGATCTTGTCTTACTAATCTGTTATGTTTTTTTGAAGGAGTGAATAAACAGGTGGACAAAGGTGAGTCGGTTGATATTGTGTATCTGGACTTTCAGAAAGCCTTTGACAAGGTCCCTCATGAGAGACTTTTGGCAAAACTAAAGAGTCATGGGATAGGAGGCAGTGTACTACTGTGGATCAGGAACTGGTTAAAAGATAGAAAGCAGAGGGTAGGACTAAATGGCCAATTTTCCCAATGGAGAAAGGTGAATAGTGGTGTACCCCAGGGATCTGTGCTGGGTCCGCTGCTTTTTGACATATTCATAAATGACCTGGAAAGTGGAATAACGAGTGAGGTTATCAAATTTGCTGATGACACAAAACTATTTAAAGTTGTTAAAACCCAGGAGGATTGTGGAAAATTGCAAGAGGATCTTGATAAATTGGAAGACTGGGCATCAAAATGGCAGATGAAATTTAATGTGGAGAAGTGCAAGGTTATGCACCTAGGGAAGAACAACCCAAACTATGGTTACACGATGCAAGGTTCCACATTAGGAACCACCACCCAAGAAAAAGATTTAGGCGTCCTTGTGGATACCATGTTAAAACCCTCGGCCCAGTGTGCAGCGGCGGCCAAGAGAGCAAATAGAATGCTAGGTATGATAAGGAAAGGAATGGAAAATAAAACAAAAGATATTATAATGCCTCTATATCGTTCCATGGTGAGACCGCACCTTGAATATTGTGTGCAATTCTGGTCGCCATATCTTAAAAAGGATATAGCAATTTTAGAAAAGGTTCAGAGAAGAGCCACCAAAATGGTAAAGGGGATGGAAGGCTACTCCTATGAAGAAAGGCTAAAAAGGTTGGGGCTCTTTAACCTGGAAAAGAGACGGCTGAGGGGAGATATGATAGAAGTCTATAAATTAATGAACGGAGTGGAACGGGTAAACGTAGATCGATTGTTTACCTTATCAGAATATAGAAAGACTAGGGGACATGCAATGAAGCTACAGGGTAAACTATTTAAGACTAATAAAAGAAAATATTTTTTCACTCAACGTGTAATCAAACTCTGGAATTTGTTACCGGAGGATGTAGTAAAGGCTGTTAGTGTAGCTGGGTTTAAAAAAGGTTTGGACAAGTTCCTGGAGGAAAGGTCCATAAACCATTATTAAGAAGGGACCCAGGATATCAATGCTTGAACCAATACAAGCATTGTGGAACCTGTGTCCCGTGGGGAAACTGCTAGGTACGTATGACCTAGATTGGCCACTGTTGGAAACAGAATACTGGGCTTGATGGACCTTGGTCTGACCCAGTATGGCATATCTTATGTTCTTATGTTCTTATGTTCTCCTCTCGCAGCTCTGTTAATCACGCCGCGAGGCTGATGGGAAATCCCATCAGCCCCGCGGCGGGATTAACAGAGCCGCAAGAAAGGGAAACTCTCCCTTCGCGCGGCTCTGAAAAGCCCGCGCTGAGGCCGCTTAGAAGACTGCTGGACAGGGGGGCCCCGCGGGATTCTCCATTCTGGCCGCTGCCACGGCGGCAGCGGCAGCAGCAGCCGGTGTCTGTTTTTTTTTTAAAACTTAGCTGGGCTGATGGGGAAGGGGGGGGGGGGTAAGGACTGTAAATGGGCTGATGGGGGGGGTAAGGACTGTAAATGGGCTGATGGGGAGGGGGGGTAAGGATTGTAAATGAGCTGATGGGGAGGGAGGGAGGGAAGGGGGTAAGGACTGTAAATGGGCTGATGGGGAGGGAGGGGGGGGTAGGGTAAGGACTGTAAATGGGCTGATGGGGGGTAAGGACTGTAAATGGGCTGATAGGGAGGGGGTAAGGACTGTAAATGGGCTGATGGGGAGGGTAAGGACTGTAAATGGGCTGATGGGGAGGGAGGGGGGTAAGGACTGTAAATGGGCTGATGGGGTGGGTGGGGGGTAAGGACTGTAAATGGGCTGATGGGGAGGGAGGGAGGGAGGGGGGTAAGGACTGTAAATGGGCTGATGGGGAGGGAGGGAGGGAGGGAGGGGGGGTAAGGACTGTAAATGGGCTGATGGGGAGGGGGGGGGGTCAGGACTGTAAATGGGCTGATGGGGAGGGAGGTAGGGGGTAAGGACTTTAAATGGGCTCAGGGGTAGAGAGGGGTGGGGAAAGGACAGTAAATGTGCTGATGGGGAGGGAGAGAGGGAGGGAGGGGGGTAAGGACTGTAAAGGGGCTGATGGGGGGGTAAGGACTGTAAATGGGCTGATAGGGAGGGGGGTAAGGACTGTAAATGGGCTGATGGGGAGGGAGGGAGGGGGGTAAGGACTGTAAATGGGCTGATGGGGGGTTAGGACTGTAAATGGGCTGATAGGGAGGGGGGGTAAGGACTGTAAATGGGCTGATGGGGAGGGAGGGAGGGGGGGTAAGGACTGTAAATGGGCTGATGGGGAGGGAGGGAGGGGGGGTAAGGACTGTAAATGGGCTGATGGGGAGGGAGGGGGGTAAGGACTGTAAATGGGCTGATGGGGGGGTAGGACTGGTAATGGGCTATAGGGGATTCGGACTGGAAGTGGGCTGATGGGGGGGGTTAAGACTGGGAATGGGCTATGGGGGGTTAGGACAGGTAATAGACTATGGAGGGGCTAAGACTGGAAATGGGCTGATGGGGGAAGTTATGACAGGTAATGGGCTATGGGGGGCTACGACTACAAGTGGGCTGATGGGGGGATTAGGACTGGAAACGGGCTATGGGGCGGTGGGCTAAGACTGGAAATGGGCGGTGGGGGGCGTTAGGACTGGTAATGGGCTGTGGGGGGCATTAGGACGGGTACTGGGCTATGGGGGGGTCTACAGCAGGTAATGGGCTATGGGGAGGTACGACTACAAGTGGGCTGATGGGGGGGTTAGGACAGGTAATGGGCTGATGGGGGGTTACAACAGGTAATGGGCTATGGGGGGGGCCTAGGACTACAAGTAGGCTGTTAGGGGGTTAGGACTGGTAATGGGCTGTGGGGGCGTTAGGACTGGTAATGGGCTGGGGGGTTAGAACTGGTACTGGGCTATGGGGGGGTTACAACAGGTAATGGGCTATGGGGAGCTACGACTACAAGTGGGCTGATGGGGGGGGGTAGGACTGGTAATTGGCTATAAGGGATTCGGACTGGAAGTGGGCTACTGGGGTGGTTAAGACTGGGAATGGGCTATGGGGGGGTTAGGACAGGTAATAGACTATGGAGGGGCTAAGACTGGAAATGGGCTGATGGGGGAAGTTATGACAGGTAATGGGCTATGGGGGGCTACGACTACAAGTGGGCTGATGGGGGGATTAGGACTGGAAACGGGCTATGGGGCGGTGGGCTAAGACTGGAAATGGGCTGTGGGGGGTGTTAGGACTGGTAATGGGCTGTGGGGGGCATTAGGACTGGTAATGGGCTATGGGGGGGTTACAACAGGTAATGGGTTATGGGGAGGTACGACTACAAGTGGGCTGATGGGGGGATTAGGACAGGTAATGGGCTATGGGGGGTTAGGACAGGTAATGGGCTGATGGGGGTTACAACAGGTAATGGGCTATGGGGAGGTACGACTACAAGTGGGCTGATGGGATTAGGACAGGTAATGGGCTATGGGGGGGTTAGGACAGGTAATGGGCTGATGGGGGGTTACAACAGGTAATGGGCTATGGGGGGGCTAAGACTACAAGTAGGCTGATAGGGGTTTAGGACTGGTAATGGGCTGTGGGGGGCGTTAGGACTGGTAATGGGCTGTGGGGGCGTTAGGACTGGTAATGGGCTGTGGGGGCGTTAGGATTGGAAATGGGCTGATGGGGGACTAGGACTGGAAATGGGCTGATGCAGGGACAAGAAGGGAGCAGATGCTGGGTGGGGCTGGAACTAGAAAGGAGCTGATGTTGGGGGAGGATTAGAATGGGATGGAGCTGGGAGAGTGAAATGGAGAGGGAAAAATATTTTGCGTGGGAGGGAAGACAAATCTACAATTGGCCGGATATTGGGAGAGTAAGTGGGGATTGAGGATGGAGGGATAAAATTTGAGTGGATGAAATAGGAATGAGGAAAGAGCAAAAGGAGAAAGATTAGTATGTTAAAGCAGATGTAGAGAGAGAATGGAAAAAAAAACAAGAAGACAGAAGAAAGGACAAATGGACAGCAGATGGAGAGTTAGCAGAAGACACGAAGAAAGAAACCAGAAGAAAGTGGCTGGAACAATTGCAACTGAAAAAAAATGCACAAAAGGTAGAAAAATATCTCTTTATTTTGAATTTATTAACTGGAATATGTCAGCTCTGGGAAATGTGCATCATTAATTTTTGCGCTTTGTTTAGTACAAGAGGAAATTAATTTATAGTTTTATTTCTACAGTGTTGTTGTATATTCCAAGTTTGGCTTTTGGGGTTCCCAGTTTAATTATTGTCTTCCTGTTTCTAAATTGTGATTCCTTGTTTGGTGATGGTCTATGTTCTGCATGTGTAACTGAGCTGAGGTATTCCTGTTTATGTAATTCCTATTTGACATTGCCACTTGTTCTTTCCCCAGTAGGTCATGTATTATGTTCACTGAAATGTATTGGTTTAATATTTGCAGTGTTGTCTTTTGATAGTTAGGGTATGGTGCTTTGTGAGTCCTGGTAGTGCTGTTAGGATACGGCAGGTTTGCTATGGGTTCTAAATGGGCAGTGTTTGTAGTAGTTCCTAATGTGCCTGGCGGTTGGTACTGGATTATAGAATGTAGAAACCTTTTAGTCTTTCTTTATCCATATACTCATTAAGAGGCATGTTTACTAAAAGTTAGTAGTGTATGGTAACATTATGCAAATATTTATGCAAATGAGGCACCTTATGCAAATGAGGCCCCGCACCGAGTCTCCGCACATGGCCCCGCACCCCCCTTGGGCCGCCCCTGATTTCACGGGCTGGATTCAGCAGGTTGAACAGCAAATGTCTGGCTTAGAGGATGGCAGTCAGGCCTGTGAGAAATGCCTGCAAGCTCTGGAGGAACAAATCCATCGTCAGAACCTTAAAATAGATGATCTGGAAAACAGGGGCCGACGAAAAAATATATGACTGATCGGCATACCTGAGTTTGACTTGGAGAGCGAACTTCAGGGTTTCCTTGATGTCTGGCTGCCACAGGGCCTATATCTTCCATATCTGGTGGAGAAGTTACAAATTGAGAGGGTGCATCGAGTTGGCCCATGCCGAGAAGGAGAAACAAGGCCCGAGTAGTTTTGGCATGCTTTCTTAGCTATCAGCAGAAGGATGTAATCCTGCATGCTACCAAGAACCAACGGAGCATGGACTATGAAGGACATAAAATTTTATTATTTCAGGACTACTCAGTGGCCATAGCCCAGAAGCAAAAGGCCTTCTCGGAGGTATGTGGGTCCTTTGCAAAAAAGGGAGTGCATTTCTCATTAACATATCCAGCTAAATTGCACCTGAACCACAATGGACAGCAGCGCGTGTTTCATTCCCCAGCCGAGACAAAGGCATTTTATACTGAGTACTTTTAAATGAAGCTACAGGAACACAGAAATGGTCACTGAAAAAAGGTAATACCCTTGTATGTATATACGGAATGGAGAGCCTGACTGAGGACAATAAAGCAGCAAAACACACCCTTGCTCTGCCTTCATCTGGGCCCTAACTTGCACACGCTATGATCCACCTGAGCAGCAAGGAACCGGATTGGAGTTCTATGGCCTGTTTGTCTACCTGGGCTTCACAGGAGGGAGTGGTAAAGTCAAACTACTATTGCTTGGGTGGGCACAGCATCGGATGCCAGATGAGAGGAAAATGAAGATATGGCTATGTGGGAGGCATGGGAGTTCTTGGTGTCCGATGTGGTGACCTTCAAAGATACAGCTCTCCAGTGGGAACCGGTGCAGACTCAAAAGAGGGACAACTGAACAATAGAACAATGCTGCTTAGAACAGGACTACTATCATAGTAGTGATTACAGTTGCAGGTGGTCAAATCGCCCAGGGGCTTATACATGTACATGCACTCGCACATCCCTTTCCAGTTTGTGTGGTGTATTGTCCTCCTCTGGTCATCCCCTGATAAGATGATTCCTAGTGTGTCCCCTTGTGCCCACATTCTAATTAGAATGTAGATAGATCCTAAGACACCAGAGTCTGAAAATGGGGTGGGGAGCTAGGGAGTAGAGGAGCGTAGCGTACTCCAGAGAGAAGGTGGATGGGAGAAGGGGGAGATGGAGGAGAAGAGCCCACCAAGTTTGATAACTCAACTCTACTATTAGTGTGAGATGTGAGAGCGAGAAAGTGGGCTTGAGACCAGAGACATGGCTGCTGGCGGGTGAGTGCTTGGGGTGGGTGTGTATAGGGGAGGGCACGGGGGTGTGAGAATGTAAGGAGGGTCAAGAAGGGAACCAAGAGGTGGATTGACTGAGAATATAGGAAAAGAGGGGGCCTAGTAGGGAATGGAAAAGGTAATGGTTGGGACAATGAGTCCTGATAATGTGCCAGAGGATGGGAATCGAGGGTGAGAGACAACCTACAGGTCCACTAGTTAGTTAGCACAAGACATTGCTTTTATACATGCTCTCTTATACCCACAAGTAGGGTCTCTAGGACACTAAAATTAGGAATGAGAGTGTGAAGGGTTGTGACAGCTGGTGCTGGGATGATTGGGGGCAATCTGGAGGTGAGCGGGGAGTCCTGGCAATTTATCTGGAGAGTACCCTGGGTTTGCTCAGGGAACTATAAGAGAGATCTAATGGGGACAGAGGAGAGATTAAGACTGGGGGAGGGAAGGAGGGAAGAACTGGAACAGGAGGAGGAGGAGGGAGGGAGGATGGGTTGGGAGGGGAAGGTTGGCTATATGAGAAGATTCAAGTGGCAGTGTGCCATAACTCATAAAGGAGCCCAGGACTCCAGGCTGGAGGGGCCCAGGATGCTTAAGATAAAATATGCATGGATCACACAAGGAAGATGCCTATACCACATAAAGTACAGTTAGGCCCCTCTGGGTAGCTTCATGGAACACCTGTGGAACTGGACACCCTATTATGTGTCATAAAATATTAAAAGCCCTCAGAGATAAACATGCAAATATTGCTCTCCTCCAGGAGATGCACCTTAGTGCAGCAGAACATGCAAAGTTAAAACGCTGGTGGGTAGGGGAGCTTCACTGAGCCTCTTCTGGGGACCTTAGGGCCGGAGTTGCCAGTTTAATTGGACAACACATAGACTTTAAAGTCAAGACAGTACGTGCTGACCCTAGGGGCCAGTTCCTATTCCTGCAAGACCAACTACAAGACCAACAGATCATACTGGGCAATGTATATGGCCCCAACACATATGATGCACAGCACTATCGGGAGGTGACAAAGTGTCTTTCAGAATTAGAGCATGAACACCTCCTCCATGATGCGTGATGGATGACACTCTAGATCGCACCACACAGGGGGCAGATGCTAAGAGATCCCAAAGGGATCGGGGCTGATGTGAGGGCTATGGCCTTATTAATGTTTGGTGACTAACCCATCCGCCTGAACGAGATTACACCCACATGTCCAGAGCACACAGCACAGGCTCCCAGCTAGATTACTTTTTGGTAGCAGAAGAAATGCTGGACAAGGTAGGGATGGTAGAAATTAGTTCCATTGCAGTTTCTGATCACGCAAGATCTCGAATGAGGGAGAGTGTCAACCGGTAACATCTGGGGATTTCCTCTGAGTGTGGCAGAAGATAAAGATTTCTGGGTATTTCTACAAGCGCAATGGGCTGAATATGAACCCGACAATGCGGTTCATGTGGACAATCCAACACTATATTAGGAGGCTGCCAAGGCTTTTCTGCAGGGCCATATCCTTGGATACTGTCGGTCGAAGCACAAGGAGCAGGGGAGGTGCCTGATCCAACTAGAGCGGGCCCTTAACAAAGCCCACTGCAATTATGCGGCCCGACCCACATTAGAAAGGAGGGTGGATATGTTTGCTGACAGGCAGAACTGAACAGCCTCCTTCAGAGGCCCCATAAGGCCCCCACTAATATATATATATCGTATTTATTAGTGTAAATAATTTTTAGAAAGTTACCCCAGTTATGTCCAAGTTACACTCCCTGTTCTCTGTAAATACAATGCAGACCCAACTGCATTGTATAAGGTTCTGTTAAATGTACACCGCACTGATGTGAATAGCGCGGTATAGAAGAGACATTAAATAATAAATAAATAAGTCAGTCTTTTATTATCGTTATAAGCTCTATTAGCATGGCAACAAGACCGGGAAGTTGCTAGCATCACTAGTCAAAATGGGAGGAGGCAGTGGGACGATTCAGGCTCTGTGGGATAGTATGGGGAGGTCTGCAGACCACTCATAAGGACATCGAACAAGCGTTTACAGAATTTTACAAAGGACTATATAAGGCAGAGCCCTGCGATACATCAATGGTACAGACTTACTTGCAAGAACTGGCTCTGCCACACTTGGATGAATAATAAGTAGCTCAGTTGAATGTCCCGATACTGGCCCAGGAAATACAAGGATATATACATAAGTTAATGAAATGTCGGGCCCTGGGCCCGGATGGGTACCGTGCTGAATTTTATCAAATGCTCTCCGACAAAGTGGCTGTTCCATTGACCGAATTCTTCTCTGACCTTGTCTAGCGGCGGGAGATTCCCTATGAACCCAATCAAGCCCTGATTACAGTCATATACAAGCCTAGTAAAGACCCCACACTACCGGGATCCTATTGGTCTATCTTGCTGCTGAACGTCAATATAAAAATTCTAGCTAAAGTCATAGCAGACAGGTTGTCACTTTTTTACCACTCTTGGTGGAGGACTCACAGGTAGGCTTTGTACCCGGCTGTAACATAGCAAAGAACATGTGTAAAATTCTAGCAGCCCAATGTGTTACTTTACAACAACATCTCCCAACGTGTCTGATCAGCTTTGACATTGAGAAAACATTTGATGAGGTACAATGGGACTTTATGTATCTTGTTTTAGAGAAATTTGGGATTGTGGGGTATTTTGTCAACGTGGTGCGACTTTTGTATGCACATCCCTGTGCCTCTTTGCTAGTTAACGGAGCGATGACCTCAGATTTCCCTCTCAAATGGGGGATATGACAGGGATGCCCTCTATCCCCACTCCTGTTCGTTTTGCAATTGTAGCCCTTATTGGAGTGGTTATGCACTCATCCTCAATTAGGAGGGGTGCAAGAAGGATGGGAAGACTTCCGAATCTCAGCCTTTACAGACGACATGCTGGTATGTTTGAGGGATCCAGAGAACTCCTTGGAGACTCTTCTCTGTGAACTTCAAAATTATGTTAAACTTGCTGGTCTCAAGCTGAATTTGGATAAGTCAAAGGTACTTCCAGCATCCCCTGAAGTGAATCAGTCCTGGCAAGGAACATTCCTGTTGAAATGGGCCTCAGGGAGCTTTAGCTATCTTGGAGTGCAACTCCCTGATGACCTGAGTAGGCTATATGACTTGAATGTGACCACACTGCTGTGCGACCTGGAGAATCACTTGGAGCTCTAGAAAGATATACCATTGTCACTGAGTGGTCAAATTAGTCTATATAAAAACACTATCTTCCCTCGATGACTATACATACTTCAGGTACTGCCCATTTATTTGCGGATTAAAGAACTGAAACGTCTCGATCACTCATTGAGTGCCTTCGTCTGGAGAGTAAGACATGTGCAGCTCAGAGTACAGGCCTTGAAGCGTCCCTGGTCGATGGGAGGCCTGAACCTCCCAGACATGTTGACCTACAACTTAGCCAGTGTAACTAGGCATATTCGGAATTGGTTATTTGACACCTCAGAATACATGTCCACAACTATGGGATTATCACTCCTGATGCCGATCTCCACCCATTATGCTCTACATAGAGGAACGTCGTGGAAGCAGAGCTTGCTGTCAGAGACTATCTTACTTATCTCACTCTGACGAGGATGGAGTGGCCTGTGCCACTGACTACACTGACAGGCCCGAACCACGCCCTACTTACCTAGTAGGGGCAATCCCGATTTCCAGCCAGGTCTCATGGAACAAGCATACTGTATGTCCGATGGGAGAAACTGGGCATTGATAGTGTGGCACAACTGGTGATGAATGAAGGGGGACATGTTGTCTTTCGATGTGCTTAGGGAACGGTACGCAGTCCCAAGGTCTGGCCAATTTATGTATTGACAAGTACATAGTTATGTATGGTCACTGCCCAAAGTGGCCTTGCGGAGTGCATTCAGTTCCCGCCTGGAGAAGGTGTTGATGGCAGGATTGGATGGCCAGACCCAGATAGTGCCACTTTGCAGAGCCCTAGCGGAATTAGAGTTGCCGGTCCTTCTAGAAGCTCAAGCGAAATGTTGGCGGGCAGAACTGAATATTCAGCTCGGAGACTGAACTGCTCGAAGTGCTATCCCGTACCTCAATGCTCACTACCAATGCGGACCTCCGAGAAACCCAATTTGTCACCTTTACTTTGCCCCCAACAGAGCTCATCGTGTGGGCATAGTAGAGCCCTCACGATGTCCGGGATGCTCCGAAGAGCAGCCAGATTTGGGCCATATGTTTTGGACTTGCCCGGTGATATTTCGCTTTTGGACTCAAATTGAACACTTTCTACATAAAGTTGTTGAAGGAGGGACCCACCTGACATCCCGAATGGCGGTTTTAGACGTGGGAAACGAAGAGGGGGATTGGTGGGGGATCAGATAAGTTGTGGCTCCCGAAAACGTTGCTCTTGCCGTGCAAATGCACATTGAAAACCCGGCTGACTAATCATGGGCCAACTTTACAATATTGTAGGGGGGTGATACACCAGCACATGTGAATTGTCAAAGCCCAGGGGACAGGCATGGGAGCACTTCCTAGGGATGTGGAGCCCCTACAGTATATTCAATCTTTATCCCCCAGGACCCGAAGTTAGGTACTAAATCACTGCCCGGGATAAGGCCTGTGTGCTCCCTACCAGCAGGGTAGGAATATTGTAAGGGACTGTAGAATGAGGACACCATTGGAGTAGTCTGGATGACGCTGAGTAAATGATGGGAGCACAAGGGAAAATTGGGAAGGCAGTGGACAGGAGGGGAGGGGTGTCCTGAGTACTACTAAACAGTGGAAAACTGCAGATATTCTGGCATGCTGCCACGGAAGGAAGATTCATTGCTGATTAAGAGAGGGATGGGTTTGGAGGGAATGAGAGCTTTGTTAGGCACGGTGTAAGAACCACCACAGTCCCTTTACTAGACAGAATACAATCATGTGTATTGTGTACTTTGCGCTTGTCCACCAATCAATGTGAAAAATTGATTTTCTCTGTATTTTCAGGGAGGGGGAGTGGATGGGGAAGGGGGAGGAGGGAGGGAAGACATAAACAAAAAAATGGAAAAAGTCTAAATATACATCGTGGCATTATTCTTGACCAGTGCACTCTGACATTCAATGTTTGTATGCAACATGATGTAATATTTTATATGCTGTTCGATTGTTAATAAAAGAAGTTAAACATAAATCAAATGCGATAATGTTATGATCACTATTGCCAAGTGGCCCCAACGCCCTTATCTCTTGCACCAGATCCTGTGTTCCATTAAGGACTAGGTCCAAAATAGCTTCCCTTCTTGTCGGTTCATGAACCAGCTGCTCC
The DNA here is from genome assembly GCA_033557465.1 of Ichthyophis bannanicus. Lineage (NCBI taxonomy): Eukaryota > Metazoa > Chordata > Amphibia > Gymnophiona > Ichthyophiidae > Ichthyophis > Ichthyophis bannanicus. Next base: position 580,059,858 of record CM066031.1, read on the forward strand.
AAGAAGCAGTCATTATTTCATCAAGAAACTTTATCTCCCTAGCATGTTCTGCTGTGACATTGACCCAGTCAATATCAGGATAATTGAAATCACCCATTACACAGGTACACTACCAAAAAACTGCCTCCAGTTTTGTAACTGATTCCTATAGATTTTGGGGTGCTGAATCCAGGAAAAATAGCCAAAATGTTCCATCACGTCACGTTTTCTTGCAAAATTAGATTTCTTACCCATATAAGGAATGTTCACATAATTTCTTTTTAGCCGACTGCAGTTTATTTTCTTGGCCCAAAATAGAGGTTGTAATGGTTAACTAACTAGAAACACTCCCTCATGATATTTTAGAGTGTTTTGTATTCATTTTATACATTAACAGGACAATTGGGAGGCGGGGGGCTAAATCCAGTACTCGCGCTGGCGCATGTTCATTCCTGTTCGCCTCGCCTCATTCGCTCGCTCAAACACGGTGGTTGCGACATGAACGTTCCTGTCAAATTTCAGTTTCTTGCAAGTTCATTATTACCTTTTGTTTGCTCAGTCGTAATCCAGCTTTATTCCGAAGTGGTTCATTACATACAGTTGTAGTTTGCAGTGCTGTGTATTTGTGATGGCTCACAGAGCCAGAGGTTGCGTCAACTCTCCGGACAGTTTTTGTTTTATTTGTGGGGAATATACCGTGAAAAAGCGGTAGAGGAACATTTCTGCATTTATTAAAAAAGTATATTTCGCCTATTTCGGTTTGAAGTTAGGCGATCAAGACAAACCGTGGGCTCCTCACAAAGTGTGCAAGACATGTGAGGAAGATCTACGCTTATGGATGAAAGGTAAAAAACAAGCATTTCGTTTTGGAATACCTATGATGTGGCGTGAACAAAGAGACCACAGCAGTGACTGCTATTTTTGCTCTTGCATTGTGAAGGGATACAACTTAAAAAATAAGAACGTAATAAGTTACCCCAACCTTCCCTCAGCAATTAGGCCTATGCCTCATAGCAACGAAGTACCTGTGCCTGAACCACCAAAATCTTTGGATCATATTTGTGTGGACGGTTCTGATCATGATGAGACTCATCAGATGGCTTTTCCCGATGAGTCCAGTACTTCCGAGTTTGAAACTGAACCAGATCCGAAACCTGAACTTTTCTCTCAAGCTGAATTGAATGATTTAGTCCGGGATTTAGGACTCCCAAAAGATGCTGCCCAACTGCTAGGTTCTCGGCTTAAACAGAAAAATCTATTGTCACCAGGAACAACTTTTTATTGGTACCGCAACCGCGAGACACAATTTTTGAAGTATTTCAGCAAAGAGGAAGATTTGGTATTTTGCAACGATATATACGGAGTGATGGAAAAGTTTAAACTCAAGTATGATCCTGCTGAATGGCGGCTGTTCATTGATTCGTCAAAAGACAGCATAAAAGGTGTTCTTCTTCATAATGGCAACACATTCGCTTCAGTTCCTATTGCTCACTCTGTTATTCTCCAAGAAAAATACGAGAATTTGGCCCTGATTCTTCAGAAGATTCGTTATGATGAGCATAAGTGGATGATTTGTGGAGACTTTAAAATTCTATCCATGCTATTAGGGCAGCAATCCGGTTTCACCAAATATCCCTGCTTCCTTTGCTTGTGAGATAGCCGGGCCCGCGACCTACACTGGGGGAAAAAATACTGGCCAATTCGGGAGTATTTGAGACCCGGTGAGAAAAATGTTCTTCATGAGAGCTTGGTACCTCGTGATAAAATTCTATTACCACCTCTCCACATTAAGTTGGGTCTCATTAAGCAATTCATCAAGTCCCTTCCAAAAGATGGTGAGTGCTTTCGGTACCTTTGCTCAAAGTTCCCCCGACTTTCTGAAGCAAAGCTAAAGGAAGGAGTGTTTGTTGGCCCTGATATAAGGAAACTCATTTCAGATGGAGCATTCGCTGAAACGATGTCTGAGAAGGAAAAAGAAGCCTGGGATTCCTTCAAGGATGTTGTTCTCAAATTCTTGGGGAACAGGCGGGATGAGAACTATAAGGATATTGTTGCCAGGATGCTCAATGCCTTCAAAGAACAAGGCTGTAACATGAGCCTGAAAGTCCATTTCTTGCACTCCCATATGAACTACTTTCCCGAAAACTTGGGGGCGTACAGTGAAGAACAAGGTGAAAGGTTTCACCAGGACATCAAGGACGCAGAGAGAAGGTACCAAGGAAGATGGAACACCACTATGATGGCTGATTTCTGCTGGTTGCTGCTGCGGGGAACCCCAGATGAAAAATACGCCAAGCAGCGCACCAAGAGAAGCATTCGGGGGAAGAAGAAACGGGCCCACCAGGAGATTGATTGACCCAAGAATGACTTTAAAATCTAAACTGTGTTGACAAATATCGTGTTTTTACTAAACTTTGAAATAAAAATTTGCTAGTTATTACCACAGTGTCGGATCTCATTTATTAGAATTTTATTTTCACACCATCGGGTGTTTGTCTTCATGTATTGCAATGGTGCGGTTTGCGTTTTCTATTCTTACATACATACCTGTACAACATTTTTTGCACATTTCTTTGCTTTGCTTTGTGTCTAACCTCGCTCTTATATGCTCAATGTTTGTGCACATGTATGTGGCTGTTTTAAGTGCAGACAATTTTGCTACCATCACAGTGTGTTTTGTTGACATTACTCTATTCTTATGTGCTGCCTTGTTACAATTTTCTTTATTCTTATTTGAATAACTACTAAACAATTAGTATAAAGAATTCATCCAAGAAACTTTTATCTCAATCGCACTCAATCTGAAACGTTCACCTCAAACTGCTAACCCAATGTAGCAAAAAATCTGTACGCGATGGAGCAAATTGGTTACCAGATTTGGATTCAGCGCACCAAAAAACGTAAAAATCAATCGAAACTTTAGAGGCAGTTAAAAAAAAAATTTTTTTAGTGTACCTGTGTTATTATTACTGTGTTGTAACTTTTGCTAACTTCCCTGATTTCTTTGAGCATTGAGCTAAACAGGTAGAAAAGGCAACTGCAAAAGCTAGAAAGATGCTTGGGTGCATAAGGAGAGAAATAGCTAGCAGAAAAAAGAAGGTGATAGTACCTCTGTATACGTCTTTGGTGTGACCTCATTTAGAGTACTGTATGCAATTCTGCAGACCACACCTTCAGAAGGATATAAACAGGATGGAGTCAGTACAGAGGGTGGCTACTAAAATGGTTAGTGATCTTCATTATAAAGCATATGAGGACAGACTTAAGGATCTTAATATGTACACCTTAGAGGAAAGGCGGGATAGAGGTGATATGATTGAGATGTTTAAATACCCCTGTGGGATAAATGCACAGGGGGAGAGCCTCTTTCAATTGAAAGCAAGTTCTGCTATGAGGGGACATGGGATGAGGGTGAAGGGGGATAGATTCAGGAGTGATATGCGGAAATATTTCTTAACGGAAAGAGTGGTGGATCCATGGAATAGACTCCCATTGGAGGTGGTAGAGATGAGGACAGTATCTGAATTCAAAAAAGCATGGGACAAACACAGAGGATCTCTAAAGGAAAAAAGGGGACTGTTGTAGTTGTTGATATGGAAGGACAGACTAGATAGGTCATGTGGTCTTTTTCTGTCGTCATTTTTCTATGTTTCTAATGCCCTCTCTAACAGAGTGCAACCCCTCCACCAATTTGATTTACCCTATCATTGCGATATAGTTTGTACCCAGGTATCACAGTGCCAATTGGTTGTCCTCCTTCCACCAGGTCTCTGAGATGCCAATCATATCTAACCTTTCATTTAGTGCTATATATGGGTCGCCAGGAGTCAGGACTGACCCAAAGGCACACATTACATTGCATTCTAGCTCTCCCATCTTATTTTTTAGACTTCTAGTATTTGCATACAAGCATTTTAGAGCTTGTATTTTATTCATGTTAATCTGGTTATCAGCTGATAGGGGTAATTTAGAATCTTTCAGCTCTGTACTTAAGGGCATCTGGGTTAATTTTATCTTTATTGGAACCTCTCTATCGGGATGCCCTAACTTCCCTCTTTTGCTACTATCCTTCAATGAAACATCCTTCTGAACCATTTGCTCTTGGGCAACTGTCAGATTTCCCCTATTATTTAATTTAAAAGCTGTTCTATCTCCTTTTTTAAGGTTAATGTCAGAAGGCTGGTTTCATCCTGGTTAAGGTGGAGCCCATTCTTTCAGAAAAGCCCCTCCCTTCCCCAGAATATTGCAACGTCCTAACAAATCCCAAACCCTCTTCTTTGCACCATCATCTCTTCCATGCACTGAGACTCCGGAGCTCTGCCTGCCTTTTGGGTCCTGCGCATGGAACGGGAAGCATTTCAGAGAATTCTACCCTGGAGATTCTGGAGTTTAACTTCCTGCCTAAAAGCCTAAATTTGGCCTCCAGAACCTCCCTCCCACACTTTCCTATGTCATTGATACCAGCATGTACCAAGAAAGCAGGCTCCTCCCCAGCACTATCAAAACCTTGTCTAAGTGGCACATGAGGTCTCCTACCTTTGCACCAGGCAAGCAGATTACCAGGTGTTCCTCACTTCCACCAGCCACCCAGCTATCTACATGCCTAATGAATGAATCGCCATCTATAACGGTCATCTTAACCCTTTCCTCATTGGCACATGTCCCTGGAAAAACCTCCTTGGTGCGAGAGGGTTTTACATCACCTGGATGACAGGTCCTAGCTACAGGATGCTTTATGTGCCAGCCATGCAGCATTGCCCTTCTGCTAAGATATGGGTCCACATATGGCTCTCATTCATTAACTGGCTGTGTGGTACAACTCACTGGTACCCTCCTCTGGTTGCTCCCCCGTTATACTTACAGCCTGTTGCTGCCTTGTCCAGTCACCACCGGTGACTGTAGGTATATGTAGGTGTATGTAGCATTTTGATTAATCCAGGTGTCAGTGTGAAATGCATGCTACTACCAGCTTCTGCTTTTGCCAGCTCTGCCTGCAGCTGGTGACTCCTCTGATTATGCAGGTTGGGGATTGCTTGACTATTAAAAGTTGTCCTGCAGGGCACTTGGTAATCAGGAACTAATAGATGCAGCAGCCTCTTAATCCCCACCTTCTCAACCATCTTCAGGGGATGGTCATCCAGGGCTATCATTTTCCTGATTCGCCATGCACCACCCTCAGTGCTGCCTACTGCCTGCCCTGTGACGTACTGATGAGCACTACCTCGTCTTTTCCGTGGTAGCTTATTTTGACATGTGTCAGACCTGCTGTCATGATATCTGACTGGTAGAAGGGGCCAGGAGCTCCACTTGGGAAAGGGATTTTGTTTTTCCTGTACCTTTCCCACTACTACAGATTTCATGCCTGGATGGAGTCCCCAGGCTAGGATCGGTGACCTCCTTTGAACTGAGCTGGAAAGGGTGCTGTTTTGCCAAATCATGCAGCATGGCACTATTTATCAGCTGACAGTCCTGTATGTGCAGGCCGGGACTACGATTCAGCCCGGCCTGCATGTAAAGGAAAAGCCCAACTAACTCAGTCAGGGCTTTTAAATGGAGCCACGGCACCATGGCGACCAGTTGCCATGGCACCACGGCTCCATTTAAAAGCCACGATCCCGGCTGCTGGAACAGACAGCTTATTCCCTGCAACCTGACCCCTGATTTGGCCTCCCAGGGCCAATGTCAGGCTGTGGGGAATGCTTTCTACCCTCTGCCCTCCGATCCCTGACGTCCAGGGAAATTCTTCCCTGCTCAAGTCGCTGGAACTGGACATACAGGGCCAACATTATAATCAGCCCTGTATGTCTGGGGCTGGCGACCGCCCACTGCCCCTACTAATGCCGCCCCCGATCCTCCCCTTTCCTGCCCCCATCTAGCTTCCCTGTACAACCGGTGGAGAAGCTACATTGGGACATCCATCCCCGCTATTCGTGGCTCAGAATGAGCCTGTAAGTGTGCTTGTGAGGGGGAGGGGAGGGACATACAGTTAGAGTGAATGAGCTGGAGTGAGCACTGAGAGGTGTGAAGATGAACCAGGTTAGAGAGATATTGTGGAATGCCAGGATGGATCACTTTGTGGACTAAGGTTAGGACCTTGAACTGAATTCTGAAAGCAATGGGAAGCCAATGGAGGTGTATAAGCAATGGGGTGATATGATCTGCACGGGAGGCATGTGTGACAATATGGGCTGCAGTGTTCTGTAAGAGTTGTAACCTTTGTAATTGGTTTTGTGGGAGACTGGCAAGGGCAATGTTACAGTAATCTATTCGAGCCATCACGAGGGAAAGTAGAAGAGTGATCAGGGATGAAGTAGTAAGAAAGGGACGGAAAGCCCTGATCTGTCGCAGGGAGCAGAAGGAGTGGCGTATTATATAGGACAGTTGATCATGGAAGGATAGAGCCGAGTCTAAGGTAACAACAAGGTAGCACAAGGTGGGGAGGAGACAAACAAGTGAGCCAGGGATGGGACGGGACCACCGAAGGTGAACCAAATAGCTAAAGTCTTTGCAAGGTTGAGATGGAGAAAGTTTGAGGGCATCCAGAAATTAATATAGGAGAGACAGGCATTAAGAGGAGTGATATTAGGAGTGGTGGGGTTGGTGTGATGCAAGAGAATGATGTCATCTGTATAATAGTACGCAGACACCATGCTGCTGGATCAACAAACTGAGGGGGGCCAAAAAGACTGAACAGGAGGGGAGCAAGGACAGAACCCTGTGGGACTCCGCAGGGTAGGGGGGTGACTAGCGAAGTGGTGGAAACGAGATAGGCACAGAACCAGTGGAAGACAGATCCAAAGAGCCCAGCATCATGAAGGCAAGTGAGAAATATAGTGTGATCGACTAAATCGAAGGCGGAGGTCATATCTAGTAAAACAGCTATGGAAATGAGACCGCGGTCGTGGGAGATGTGAAGTTCGTTTAGGAAGGAGAGGATAATAATTTCTGTACTATAACCAGGTCAAAAGCCTGACTGACGGGGGTGAAGGGTAAGACTGGCATAAAGATGAGAGGAAAGCTGTGAAAAGACCAGTTTTTCCAGGAGTTTGGAGAGAAAGGGCAAATTTGAGATGGAGCATCAATGTGCAGGGATAGATGGGTCCAGCGATGGATTTTTAAGGATGGGATGAATCAGCGTCTGCTTCCAAGGAGAAGGGAAGGAACCTGAGGAGAGATTAATGTTAAAGATGCTGAGGATGAGGGGGAGGAGGGCTAGGGAGGTTCGCAAAGCCAATTAGAGGGGATGGGATCAAGCTGGCAAGTGGTCTTGCGGGAAATGGAGAGAGTTAAAGATAACTCGGAATATGTTATAGGACAGAAAGAAGACCAGCAATGGGATAGGGAGGAATCCTCTGAGGCAGAGGCATGAGAGGTGGGAGAGGAGACGCTAATGGTAGGAGGGGGGAGAGACAGGAGAGAAAGGTTAGATGGAGAGCTTGCACCTTGTCACTAAAATAGGAGGCCAGAAGGGCAGAGTCCGGGGGAACAAATGAAGGGACTGAGGGTGAGGAGGAATGGGGAGCTGATAAAGTGCAAAGGACAGTGTAGAGCTGATGGGAAGAATTGGAGGATGAGGAGATGAGGTTGGCATAGTAGGATTGCTTTTAGCAACAGGATAAAATCAAAATAAACATAACCATCTCTTATATCTCAACAAATAGAGATGACTACACGGAGCGGTAGGTACACCTCTAAACAAAGGCATGGGGAGGGGTGACCTGCATGGAGCGGCAGGTGCACCTACTCTTGCCGCCTTGATGAGCAGATTAGATAGACCATGCTGGTCTTTATCTGCCGTTATATACTATGTTACTATGTTACTATAAGGGAACCGTAGTGAGAATGGTAATGACAAAAGTGGGCCAGGGAGTCTGGTGAGGGATGCTTATGCCACAGACGTTCGGCATGGCGGAGGTAAGAACGGTGCAGGAGAAGACCGGGATGGAACCATGGGTGATGGTTTGGCTTGCAGGGGTGGGCAACAGGGCGAAGAGGAGTGAGACTATCAAGGGCAGAAAGCAGACTAGAGTTCCATGTATGAACTTGGCAATCGGAGAGAAGGGAGAGGAAATCAGGCGCAAAGAGTGTGTCAGAGGAGGAGAGTTGCTGAAGGGTACTTGGCGTAATCCAGCCGGCAAGTACAGGGGAACAAATAGATTTTCCGGGGAGGACAAGGGAGAAGGTGGGCTTAAAAGAAGGCAGAAATGATCTGACCAGGGGACTGAAAAGGCTGATAAGGTGGAAGGGGTGGTTTAGAAGGGAAGTTAAAGTGTACATTGAAGTCTCTCACAATCGTGATATGGGGGTATAAGAGGGAGACCTTGGAGAGGGTGAGGAGAAGAGAATCTCATAGATAGGGTTGAAGGGAGGGAGGGAAATATATGAGGAGAAGTGAAGAGGGGAGAAGTGCTGAGGTATAGGAGAAGAGATTCGGGGTAGTGTAATGCCGGGGAGGGTAGTTCACAGATAGGGAGAGAGGAACGGAAAAGAGATGCTACCCTCCCCACCGGTCCATCCCCGGCAAGGGGTAGCAAAGATGGAATATACCAGGGGAAGACAACAGTTAAGGAGCAGCTCTTTGCCATTGCGGAGCCAAGTCTCAGTGAGAAAGAGAAGGTCAAGGGAGTGCTGTAGCACAAGATCATGAATAGGAATGGTCTTGGAGAGCAGTGAACGGCAATTTAGGAGAGCCAGATGCAGGAGTGGAATTCAGGAAGGGAGAAAGTGACTAAGTGGGTGGGGGGTTGGGGTGGCAGAAGGTTGGCTGTAATTCTTGTTGGTTGGCCTAAGGGAAATGTGGTGGCAGGGGATGGGCGCCACCCCCAATGAACAGGGATGGCGGCCATTGAGAAGCAAAGCAAGAGACACAGAATGAGTGAGTGAGCGCTGAGCACTTTGGACGTGGTCTTAACTAGGGCAGCAGCTTGAGTGGGAATGCTTCCAAGGGGCCGGGAAGTGGGCAGCTGTGAGATGGGCTTTGATGGGAGTGCCCTCGGAGTTGCCCCAAGGAGCTCGCCCAAGGAGCGCTTCGTGGCGACTAACTTATAACAGCAGAAGACACCTTGAGGGAATGTTTCAGGCAGCCGTGTCACTTCCTGTATGTGCGGGGAAAAAGTGGATGACTGGCAGAGACAGACAGTGGTACCAGGTGGGACAGCAAAGAACAGTGTTGGCAACAGGCAGGCATAAAAAAGCAAAACAGCAAAGCAGGCAAGCAGACAGTTGAGGCAAAACACTTTAAAATACTTCCAGACCTTCTATCCCATCAGATTTAAAAGACTTTTCCTCTATTTTCTTGGGGGAGGGGAGGAGGAAGCTGCTGGACCCGAGGCTGGAGACAGAAAAAAAGATGAAAGGCCAATGGCATCTCTCTCTATTGTCCCCTCTACCTATGTGGTGCTCTTGGCCTTGGCACTTCCCATATCACTGTCTACCTCCTCGCCAGTTAACATGCTAGCAACAACCTCTTCAAAACCCTCTTCTGCCAGTATGCTGTTTTCAGATGTAAATCCCATCCATGTGAATTCTTTGTCTTCAAAGATCACCTCTACACACTTTTCATCACAGAATATGGTGACCTGTTGAGAGGCTATGTTGTCTTCACCTGATGCTTCTCTTGTGTCCCTCTATACACTGTACCATGTCAACCTCCCTTTGTCCCTTTTTGATGATGACATCAGACACCTGCTCTTTCACAGTTGCATCAGAAGCTACTGCTCTTTCTATTCTCATTGTAAAGACATCTCTGTTTAGCTTTGTGGACATGCTAGAGGAGCCCATAAGCATACCCTGGGAATGTCCTGTCTCTATTCATTTATGCCAGTACTGCTCTCACCTTCTCTCCTTTCTTTTCTCCTATGATCAGTTCTTTTTCTAAACATACCTTCCCAAGCATTATAACCTGTTTGGGCTGGATTCCCAGCTCTTGGGAGCAGGGACGGCCTGTCTTTTAGTTCTCTGCATCAACCAGCAGGTCTATGCTGCTCTGCAATACCATCACCCCAAGTGTGCTGCCTCAGATACTGGTCCTGGGGTCACTCACCTGTCTGGAATAGGCCCTGCATTGCCCAGTTACCCCACCTGCCCACTCACACTCTTCAATGCACTAGCAAGAGTGGAGATGTATTTGCCCAGCTAGTACTCCTATCCAACTTGTTTCCCTGCTATTGGAAGCAGGGACTGTCTATCTTTTAGCTTGTATTTTTAGCTTTTAGTTTTATTTAACTGTTTTCAACTGAATCTATGGAAATGTGCACACTATTGAGTGATAGTGTGTACTATTGAGCATATTTACACAAACACGAATAGTTTGAACATTCACACTATTAACAACAGACAGAAAATAATACATTTGGGGGGTCTCTGTTCTTTGTTCAAACACGACACAAAATGATATAGAAAATGTCTTTTTGACATTTCCTCTGTTGTTTCAGGTGGCTGCCAAAAAGTTAATTTCTACAATTTCTTTTTCTGTGAAAACTTCCCATCAGAAACTGCACGAACTTGAGGACTTGGCCATCAATTCAAACCTACATACAAACCAACCTGCAGGATTTTTACAAATCCTTTTTTGTCTCAGCTTTGGTTAATCTTTAAATCTGACCCTTAGTCTATGTATGAAATTCTAAACTCAACTGAAAGGCTTTTTTTTACAGAATAAACAGAGACATTAGGAGATTAGTAAGTTTTAAGTCTTAATAGCATGCCAGACTGAGGGGTGGGGATAGGAGTGGGAGGAAGGAAGGATGGAAGAATATTCTTTTATAGATGTTCCAAGAACAGATCTAACAGCATGTCTAGAAAAGTGAAGCTTGATTAACGTACAATTCCTTTGAAGTAATGTAAATGAATTTTAAAAAAATTGTCACTGAGCAACTGATCTAAATACCTAATCTATCAGTCAATGACAATATTTCGAAATGTTTTATGTTAAAATCTATCTTGGAGCTACTAAATACAAAAGGAAGTAAAGAAAAAATATACTGTCAGCTAAATGAACCCATAACATACATATGAAGGCCCAGCATCTTCAATGTGTCTGAAATCTAAATGGGCACACAAGCAGATTGAGTTAAGAATTGTGCTAAAAATTAGCATTCATTTTAGTGTGCTCACATACTAAAATGTAATTAAATTTAAATTTAATTTAATTTAACAATTTATGACCTGACTTTTCAAGTCAGTATAGAGCTGAGGACAATGAAATAAAATACAACGTATAACAATAAAAATTCCAAGCCATATTACCCATAACTGCACATAAAATCATAACTTTTTCCTTATTTTCACATTGCAATTCCCATAACAAGAATTAAGAAAAAAAGCATCAGATGCAAAATCAAAAAGAAATCATTAACTACAGCTGCTACTTATCACTTGTATCATGCTACAAGGCATATGCAACGCTATACACATACTTGTAAGAGACAGTCCATGCTCAAAATAAATTAAAAAATATATATATAAATTTAAAAAAGAGCTCATAGTCTATCCCAGATGGACACATACAACCAACAGGGGACTAGGGTAGAACTAAGGGGAAAAGATTATAACACATTGATAGTAAACAGGAAAATAAAGTAGTCAGGTTCCAAAACCAGCCTCAAAATTATTAAAACACAAGAGGACTGTGAAAAATTGCAAGAGGACCTTGATAAATTGGAAGACTGGACGTCCAAATGGCAGATGAAATGTTATGTGGGCAAATGCAGTTATGCACTTATGGGAAGAACAGCCCAAACTATGGTTACATGATGCAAAGTTCCACATTAGGAACCACCACCCAGGAAAAGGATTTAGGTATCATCATGGATAATACGTTGAAACCCTCTGTCCAGTGTGCAGTGGCAGCCAAGAAAGCAAATAGAATGCTAGGAATCAAAAGGAAAGGAATGGAGAACAAAACCAAGGATATTATAATGTCTCTGTATTGTTCCATGAATATTGCGTGTAATTCTGGTCGCCATATCTTAAAAAGAATATAGCAGAATTAAAAAAGGTACAGAGAAGGGCCACCAAATTGGTAAAGGGGGTGGAAGGAGAGGCTTAAAAGGTTAGAGCTCTTCAACTTGGAAAAGAGATGGCTGAGGGGAGATATGATAGAGGTCTATAAATTAATGAATGGAGTGGAACGGGTAAATGTAGATTGATTGTTTACTCCTTCAAAAAGTAGAAAGACTAGGGGACCCTCAATGAAGCTACAAAGTAGCCCATTTAGGACTAATACAAGAAAATATTTTTTCACTCAATGAGCAATCAAACTCTGGAATTCGTTACCAGAGGATGTAGTGAAAGTTGTTAGTGTGGCTGAGTTTAAAAAAGGTTTGACAAGTTCCTGGAGGAAAAGTCCATAAACCATTATTAAAGAGGACCAGGGAAATCCACTGCTTACCCCAGGATAAGCATTGTGGAATCTGTGTACCTTTTCAGGAACCTGACAGGTACTTGTGACCTGGATTGGCCACTGTTGGAACCAGATACTGAGCTTGATGGATCTTGGTCTAACCCATTATGGCATTTCTTACGTTCTTAAAACTATGGCTAAAGATAGTCTATCAAATATTTAATAAACAATAAAACCTGAATGAGTTGTCCATTTTTTTCTACAAATCTAAATAGTCACTAAGCTGTTTAGCAAATAGTTTTCAGTAAATAGAAATGGAAGATCTGAAAGAGGACAATAGCTATTAACAACCCAAAGATCAGTCTTGTGCTATTTCAAAAGTGTTGACATCTGTAACAAAGAAACATTTCTAAAAATAGGAGTGAACAGAAAGTGGACAATTTTATAACCGGTCACCTAGGTTGGGAGGCCAAGGAGGCAGCCTGTTTTAAGCCTTTTTAAAAGGACAAATTGGTACCTATGTGTCTTTATAAAATCCTAGCCAAGATTGCAGATTAAGGGACCCTTTTACTAAGCGCTGCTAACCAGTCAGCATGCATTAAAGCATGCAGTAACCAGTTGTGGTGAATGCCAACAAGCAGGCATGCCCGCTACTGACTGCCCAAACACATATTAACTGGCACTTGCATGCTAATGTGAAGAGTCAATGGGTTAGGGATGAAGTGTGGGCGTGGAGAGCACATTAGGGTGCAAGTGCAGTTAATATTTTAATTAGCGTGGGTGCACCTGACACCGCTATGGGCGCTGCACCTTAGAGTATTTAGTTGCACATTAACTGCTGGGAACATGCCAGTCAGGCCCCTGACAGCTAACATGGAGGCTTTGCACTTAATGTAACGGTAAGTGCAAAACCTTAGCAATCTTTAATAAAAGAGCCTTAAATGCAGCTGCAGATATTTCCACCAGCCCGAGGAGTGGTGTAAATGTACGTGGCTTAAGTTCACCCATGGGTATGTATTTATATCCTAGGCGGGTATTTTGTGACTCTGCATACCTACACCCAGGTCACGTGCAAGTATGTTCCTGCAGTCATAGCATGTGCTTTATAAGAGGCATTGTATGTGCTTCTTACTGGCTTATGCAAGCCAAAAATACTTTTGTAAAATTAGCCCCAAAATGTTTACTAAAGCTGGCATAATGCAGAGAAGTCCAGTGAAAGCAAGCAGAAGGTGAAGCAGGTGCTTTCTTTAGTCAGACGTTTACATTATCCCTTATTGGTACGTTTAGGTGGTATTAGCAGAATGCTGCTTTAGTTCCTGGGTCTTGAACACACCTTGGCCAGGGAATAATCAAAACCAGCTTCATTCAAAGCCGTTTGGATGAGCACTGGACCTGCATGATTTAGATTTGAGAGGAGAAGCGGCTGGTTTCTTTTGGATTTTGCTGTTTCTGATTGCTATGGGAGTGATGTCATGAAGCTTTTCTACAGGTAGGACAGCGATTCACCCTCAGAAAGGGTGATGACCATGACTAAGGCGGTCATTTTAAAAGACTCTGACACAATTTGATGTCCAAAAACATGCATGCAGATGTCGAAATTGTTGAGGTATTCCTGGAACCATTTCACATATGGGTTTTTAAGATGTCTCCGCTGTAGGGACATACAAGTAGTCAGGGGGAATAGCGGAAGTGTTTCTGGGTCAGGGTGATGGACATAGATGTCCCCAATCAATTTCAGAAACCTCAGGGACATCTGCAACCTCATCCAAATTTAGATCTGCTGCAGGCACAACTAAGCATTAAGAAAGTGCTTGTTTTGGGCCTAAATATATCTGACTGGTATAGAGAAGATGGCACTCCACTATCCTCAGACTGTTCCACAATAACAATGTTTTTTGTTCTGTACTTACTAAAAATACAGTATTTTAAGTTTGCACCATCTCTATATGTCTCTTAAACAGCCCCCATTATGTATTACTATACCAGGGAGGGACATCTACTATACAGAGAGAGACCTCTAGACATCCATATCGGGCACATCCATGTTTGAAATCATGCCAGAATTTGGTCAAGCTTGCCATTTTTTTTTTGGACGTTCTGGCTTGGACACTCCAGATTGCACTTGGAAATCCTTTGTAAATGTTCTTTATGTGCCAGTGACTCATAGTGACCCTCTGGACAATTCTTTCATTGAGAGTTCACTTTTCTGTGATGTGCTGGATTGCCTCCACAGAGGTATTCATCACTGTTATTCAGTCAATCCATCTGGCTGCTGGCTTTATTCTTTTACATTTTACTGCCAGCTTTTCCAGCATAATATCCTCCAGTGAGTCTTTTCTTCTTACTCTTAGAAATAGCTTCTTATAAAAAAATCCTGGGTACCATATAAGTAACCTGGGGTATACATTCTACCAGCGTGTAGCTTCTACTTTTACATGGAATAAGCATTGGCATTCTCAAAGATAGAGGAAGGGCAAAGTTGGGGTAGAATTGTACTATACCACTAATACTAATTTCTTTTCATTTCCATAGTGCTACTAAACGGACACAACATTACATATATATATAAGAGAAAATCCCTGCTCAAAAGAGCTTACGGTCTTTTCATCATGAGTATGTTATCGAATATGCACATATCTACACAAACATCGGCAATTTTTCACAGAGTAGGTGTTATTATCTGCCCCTACTTCCCCAGGGTCAATTTTACAAGGGCACAATGGTGCATATGTTGACTTTAAGATACCACACCAATGAGATCCACAAAAATAAGTATTTAAGAAACAAGAGAGTATGTAAACAAACACCATTGCACCGTTTGCAGTAGGATGCAGTCAGCAGGGATCAAAGGACTGAAGAAAGAAAGAGACCTGAATCCCTGAGGAAGAATTCATTTCGAAACATGATATTAGGTCAGATGAATTTTTAACCTTTGGACGCAGGTTCACCAGTCATCAGATAAGTGCTTTCGATTTTTTCAAAGATTTGCAAAACGTTTGGAAATTTAGGTATTTTGTCACTTTTGGAATTGAATCATATGGGTGATTTTCACAAAATTCATTTTGAAAAAATAAGACATATGATTATAAAGAAATAAGGAATGGTATAAAAATGACAACCCTGTGTACATAAGTATGATAATCCTAAAATCATTTCAAATTTTGGGGGCATTTATTTTGTTTACATATACTGTTGTTGCTTGGTTACCTATTTGGTGGGACAGAAACAGTGACTGAATTCAAAAAGGGATGGGACAAACACAGAGAACCCATATATAGCAAGAAGAGTATTCCTGCTCAAAGCAAACTTAAATGACTTTTTTACACTTCAAAAAAAGCACAGAGTGGAGGTAACTTGCAGAGTCACAGTTACAATCCAAAGTAAATGTACAAAGTGGGGGTAACCTGAACAGAGCTTAAGTTACAATCCAAAGTAGTCACAAAGTGGGGGCAACCTGTATAGATCAGCAATTATACCCCAAAGTAGAGGCACTGGGCAGGGCAACCTGCATGAGTGGCAATTACAGCCAAAAGTAAAAGCACCTTATCGGACATGCTGGATGGGCCATGCTGGCCTTTATCTGCAGTCATTTACTATGTTAATTTTGTGTATCTCATTAGTGTGAGATTTTCGTGGAGTTGGATCCAGGATAGTGTCACTGCATCCTGATAGGCTAGGTATGTCCCGAGGACTAGGTTGAGAATCACTAAGCTAGTCTGATGAATAGCTAACTTGAGTTTTGGAAAAATCAGCATTGTTAGAAGAACAATTGGAGACAAAATATCCAATTAAGTTCAAAGACTTTGAACTTATTTGTATAGAAAAAATTGCTAGGGCTGAATTGCATGGAGCTGGTCTTACTCAATATATCACACAAGAAATGATACCAAGGAATGTACAGATCATAAAGGAACTGAAAGCTTTTTGGTTATTGATACCTTTTTAGAGAGATGGAACACTGTTCTAGATAAATGTGCTTTTTAGATCTAATGCTATTAATTGTGGATACAATTTCACAAATTTGAAACAATATTCGGAAGGAAATTATACAGAAGGAGACCATGATTAAACAGACTATATCAGTAAAAAGATTAGAGGAAGAATGGTAGGAGTTCCTATAAATGATTGCATGATTTAAGGAAGCTTTGAAACAATTTAAGATTTAGACAACAGATTTGTATTGGTTGGTAGGAAAAATCTAGGAGGCAAATAGTTCCATATTTGGATAGCTACTAAAAGTAAACAATTTGCCATTCTTTAAAGAGCTTTCATTAGGTAATTTTACTAAAGGAAGACATTAATCTATATACCTCAGAAAAAATAATATCAAAATTTACTAGTGTAAAGTAATAACTGTTTAGCAAGCAAGCAGGGCTACACACAAGGACATAGAATAGTGCTGTTAGAACACACATAAAAGATGTTAGCTACTTTTTCTCCTAAAGGACAGCTGAAAAAAAGTTGGGGACTTTGGTAGATGTCTCTTGTTTACTTCAACAAGTATCAAAGCTTTACCAACTGAACTATGGCTGGGGAAAATTGTATTGCCAAAGCTGCTGCCCCCATTACAGCTTCTGCCTCTGTCCAGACAGACAGCCTGATGCCAGTCAAGTGACTGGTTCCATCTGCAAGATGCCTGCAAGCTGAAGCCCTCAAGAAACAAGTGGAGGAGCTCAGAGTAGAGGTGGTGAGGCTGAGAAACATTCAAGACAGTGAGAAGTACATTGATGAAATGCTTCTTGAAGCATCTAAGCTCTCTGACAGAGGTGAAGATGGGATGCTACAGAATGAAGAGAGTTGGACATGAGTCACCAGATCCTACAGAATCAACAATCCAACTCCTCCAGCCCTTGAATTGGAGTAGCAATATGTAGCCCTGGAAGTGGAGGAGGTGAAAGCATCCCAGGAAAAGGAAGAACCAGAGCTCAAGCACCCCAAAGTTGCAGAATCAGTGACCATAAGAAAGCAAAGGGTAGTGGTGGTTGGTGACGCTCTTCTGAGGAGTACTGAGGTGTCCATCTGCTGACCAGATGATGTCCAGAGAGGTGTGCTGTCTGCCAAGTGCCAAAATCCAAGATGTTATGGAGAGTTTGCCGAGATTCATCAAGCCTACTGACTATTATCCAATGTTGCTCATCCATGTTGACACAAATGATACTACTAGGTATCCCTTCGAGCATATGAAATGTGACTTCATGGATCTAGGACAAAGGGTATGTAGGTTGTGTTCTCTTCAATCCTCCCTGTTGAGGGTAAAGGCCGAGGCAGAGAAGCTTGAATCCTGGAGATGAATTCATGGCTGAATGGATGGTGTCGTCGAGAGCATTTTGGTTTCCTGGACCATGATATGATTTTCCAAGGGCTGCAGAGCAGAGATGGCATCCACCTATTCAAGAAGGGTCAAAGTGCCTTCTGCAGCAGATTGGCTAACTTACTGAAGTGGGCTTTAAACTAGATTTGTTGGGGGTGAAGAAAGTCCACAGGTAAGTAAAAGCCCTGACGTAAGTAAAACATTAAATACCTCTGTAGAAATGGATAAACTTAAACTTGCCATATCTTAGATAATATAATGTTACAGCTTTACTGCAATAGATTCATGAGTGCCTTGCGGGGAGGAGTTGATATGCAGCTGTGCTCCATATAAGTTCTTCAGCCATTACAGGTGGCCTAGCAATGGCATAGGAAGAATACTTGCCTGCCGGATGTCCTGGATCCAATGTGGCGAGCTTGGCAGTGGTGGTGCAGGCGGACAGGGGGGGGGGGGTGATGGGGAAATCTCCATTCAGGTTGCTCAGGGGGAATCCAGAGTTTGTGTTGAATGTGGAAAATGTGGTATTTAAGGAATGGGACCAGAGGGGATGCAGATAAGTGGGCTACCTCTTAGAATTGGGAGGAACAAAATTCCCCTCCTTCGAGCAGCTTAAATCACGGTAGGGTATCCCCAAAAAACACTTGATGGCATATTTGCAGTGCCACCATTATGTCACGAGCAAGACACAAGAAGCCACTTGGCAAGGCATTACATCACTAGATAAGCGGTTCATCACAACACCAGTAAAGAGAAATACACTAGCATATTGGTACAGAGTGGGCACAGAGGTTAAGGGAGGAGGATGGCTCCAGACACTAGGAGAGGCACAGGAATTAGGGGAAGCAATGGAGGAATGAGAAATGGATGAACTTTTTGCGAGCATCAAGCCTCATTGCAAGAAATGCAATTTAAGATTCTGCTTAGGGCCTTTTTGATGAGGGAAAAGGGGGAAAAGATGAGGATTTGGAAAAGTGCAGAATGTTTAAGATGTAAGAGGGGTAAAGGGATATGGTTGCGTACGTTTCTGGAGTGCAATGAGCTGCAGAACTATCGGCAGGAGTACTATCATGGATAGAACAAATAGTGTAGACTAAGTCTGAATGGTCATATGAGATACTGCTCCTTGGAGATATTAAATCACTCCAAACAAAACTCAGGGGGGGGGGGACATCAAATGTAGGCCCATGCAGGTAGCCCTGGTGCTAGCTAGAAAGACCATTTTGACACAGTGGATAGCAGAGCGGGCACCAGCAATAGAACAACGGGAGGCCCTGATGCGGATGATGGCTGAATGGATACTTCATGAGAAAGCAGATGGTGAAACCGGAGGGAAGCAGCAATATAAAGAGCTGCGGGATAAATGTCTCAAAGACTTGTGACCTAGGAATTTAGCTAAGCTGAAGAATGGTCAAGAACTTGGCAGCTGAGATTTAATGCTAAAAAATGCAGGGTCATGCATTTGGGCTGCAACAATCCAAGGGAGCA
The DNA here is from genome assembly GCA_033557465.1 of Ichthyophis bannanicus. Taxonomy (NCBI): domain Eukaryota; kingdom Metazoa; phylum Chordata; class Amphibia; order Gymnophiona; family Ichthyophiidae; genus Ichthyophis; species Ichthyophis bannanicus. The sequence continues at coordinate 580,078,976 of CM066031.1, forward strand.
GTACAGTGTAGGGTGGGAAGTACTTTTGTCCACGAAAGAACAGGACTCCCAGAACAGATCTTCACGCAATAGCTCAAATCTTATTCATATCCCTCTCCTTTACCCTTCCTTTCTCATGTGTCTTATTGAAAGCACACTCCATCTTTACTCCTGATCTCTTTATCTCTAATGATCCCCATATTTTTGCTATAACTGAGACCTGGCTCCTCCCAGAAGACTCGGCGCCAGTTGCTGCTCTGTCATGGCTACTATCAGTTCTCCCACACGCCTCGTCCCACTGGCTGTGGTGGTGATGTTGGGCTTCTACTCTATTTCCTGCCAATTTCAAACCCTCCTGCTGCCTCATTCTCACTCCTTTCCCTCCTTTGAAGTTCATCCGCCTTTTTACTCCACTACCTCTCTTGTTAGCTGTTATTTATCGACCTCCTGACAAGTCCATCTCTACTTTCTCACTGACTTTGACTCATGGCTTTCCTTATTTCTGGATTCATCTTCCCCCTCCCTTATTCTCGGGGACTTTAGCATTAATGTTGATAACCCCTCTAACTCTTATGCTTTAAAGATCCTTTCCCTTACCTCCTCATTTGACTTCCAGTTTTGTTCTACTGCCCCCACCAGCACAGCCACTGCCTTGACCTTGAATTCTTCTTTAATTGCTTACTCTCAAACCTCTGTACCTCAATTCTTCCCTTATCGGACCAGCTAAGCTTCACTCTTCATCACTCACCGCCTCAATCTTGCCCTGTCTCCTCCAACCTCTTTAGAAATCTTCATGCTATTGACCCTTTGGCGCTCTCCTCCACTGTCTCATCACCTCTTTCCTCTACTGTGTCATCTAAGTCTGTTGATGAGGCAGTAGTTTTCTATTACGCTGCACTCTCCTCTGCTCTGGATGCTCTTGCTCCGTCCATGTCACATCCTGTGAGGCGTACTATACCCCAGTCCTGGCTGTCTTATACTACCTGCTGTCTATGTTCCTGTGCCCCTTCAGATGAGTGCACTTGGCTCAAATTCTGCACCCTTGCAGACTTTCTACATTTCAACTTCATGCTTGTCTCTTTCCAGTCAGCCATAGCACTCGCCAAACAAGACTATTATGTCCATCTGTCTAACTCTCTTGCCTCTGACCCTCGCCGTCTCTTTATAACTCTCAACTCTCTCCTCAATATGCCTCTACCTCCAACCCTTCCTTCCCTTTCTGCCCAAACCCTGGCCGACTGTTTCCATGTCAAAATCCACAAGATCACACTCTAATTCCCTACAATGTCAGTAACTTCCCCTCCTCCCCCTCTTCACTTCCATCTTTCCCCCCCCCCCCTACCTCTGTTACCCTCTCTTCCTTTTCTATAATCTCTGAGGAGGAAACCACACACCTTCTTTCTTCCTCCAAACTCACTATCTGCTCCTCTGATCCTGTTCCTACCCATCTGTTAAGCTCTATCTCCTCCAATGTTGTCCCTTCCATAAGTCATATTCTCAACCTATCGCTCTCCACTGCAACTGTCCCTGCAGCCTTCAAGCATGCTATGGTCACACCTCTGCTCAAGAAACCCTCACTAGACCCTACCTGTCCTTCTAATTATCTATCCATCTCTCTCTTCCCCTTCATTTCTAAACTACTTGAACATGTGATTCACCACCATTGCCTCAACTTTCTCTCCTCTCAAACCCTCCTAAATCCTTTACAATCTGGCTTTTGTTCTTTATATTCTTCTGAAATGGCTCTTGCCAAAGTCTCCAGTGACCTGTTCCTGGCTAAATCCAAAGGCCTTTACTCGATTCTCATCCTTCTTGACTTTTCTGCTGCTTTTGACAATGTTGACCACAACCTTCTCAATACCTTATCCTTGCTTGGTTTTAAGGGCTCTGTGCTATCCTTGTTCTCTTCTTATATTTCCCATCCCTCATTCAGTGTTTGTTCTGGTGGATCCTCCTCTACTGCTATCCTGTTCTCTGTTGGTGTACCCCAAGGATCCATCTTGGGTCCACTCCTTTTTTCTCTCTATACCCAGTTCCTTGGTGCACTCATCTCTTTCCATGGCTTTCAGTATCATCTTTATGCTGATGACTCCCAGATCTACCTCTCTGCACCTGTAATCTCTCTGGCAATCCAGGCCAGGATTTCTGCTTGTCTTTCTGACATTGCTGCTTGGATGTCTCTCTGCCACCTGAAATTGAACATGGCCAAAACTGAGCTGCTTATTTTCCCCCTAAACCCTCCTCTCCCCTTCCTCCTTTCTCAGTCTCTGTGGATAACTCTCTGCTCCATCTTGTCTCCTCAGCTCACAACCTTGGAGTCATCTTTGACTCCTCTCTCTCCTTCTCCACACACATCCAACTGATAGCTAAAACCTGTCAATTCTTTCTCTATTACATCAACAAAATGTGCCCATTCCTTTCTGAACACACTACTAAGACAATTATCCACTCCTTAGTCACCTTCCATCTAGACTATTGTAACCTACTCCTTGCTGGTCTCCCTCTGAATCATCTGTCTTCCCTTCAATCTGTTCAACACTCTGCTACATAACTAATCTTCTGCCAGCCATGTCATGCTCATATTACCCCTCTTCTCAAGTAACTTCATTGGTTCCCAATCCGTTTCTGCATCCAGTTCAAATTTCTCCTGCTGACGTATAAGTACATTCACGCATCCCTACATCCCTCCTTGTGAACTCCACTCTTTTGTCAAATCACTTATATCTGTGCCCTTCTCTTCTACTGCTAACTCCAGACTTTGCTCCTTTCACCTTGCTGCTCCTTGTGCCTGGAACAAACTACTTGAGTCTGTATGTCAGACGTCTTCTCTGGCCCATTTCAAATCCAGGCTGAAAATTCACCTCTTCGCTGCCCCTTTCAGATCTTGACTTACCTGATCTCCTTCCTGTTTCCTTACCACTACCCCTAGATGTATCCCATGTCTACAGCTACTGTGTTGTCTGTCTTGACTAGAGTGTAAGCTCTGATGAGCAGGACCATCTTTTGCATGTGTCTGTGCAGTGCTGCATATGTCTTGTAGTGCTATACAAATGTTCAGTAGTAGTAGTAGTGGTAGGATTGTCTTTTGTCCCCCTGCATATCAGGATCCTTTCTGGTGTTGGATCAGTTTTTTAAAATTCATTTTAAGAAATAACAAATTAAATTGTAGTTTTCAGATCATGAAGCTGGACCTGATTTGTTCGTGGCAGCACAACTTTCTCAATAGATTCCTCCAGGGCTGGTAGATCCACAAATAGCAACATTCAGAGAACTGGTATTGAGGGCTATAATGTGGACAATGAAAGATATCAGAGTGAGTTTTCTGACTTAACATCCACACAAAGAAAGGCATTGAAGGATTTAAGAGGTACTGTATCCAGGAGCTGATTATTAAGCTGGCAGACAAGGGGGGAGCAGTAGTGATACAGACGAGAAATTGGTATGTGAAGGAAATCAATCAATGATTAATGGAGTCTTCAAAAACTGGCTAGGGATCCTTCCCTTAGGGTCCAGAGATTGACACAAGAAGCATTGAAAAGGTCAGACAGGGGAGCCACCAGAACCTCCCTAGGTTCCTTCAATACTCTCAGATGAATCCTATCTGGCCCCATCACTTTGTGTACTTTTAAATTAGCTAGCTCCTCAGGAAAATAGTCATCTGAAAATTATTCAAGATCCACCTCACTTCTGGTTCTATTTGTGGGTGTTTTCTGAGGTTCTGCTCTTAGCCCTTCATCTGTAAACACAGAACAGAAATATTTGTTAAATAATTCTGTCTTATACTCATCAGCTTCTACATGTTCTTTCCCTTCACCTTTGAGTCTGAAATTGCCACTTTTGCACTTCCTTCTCCCGCAAACATATCTGAAAAATGTTTTGTCCCGCCATTATACTGCATTGGCTACTTTTTTTTCCATTTGTATCTTTATTTTCCTGACTACTTTCCTAGCTTCTATTAGCTTTTCCAAATATTGATGCTCGTCTTCCTCTTTCTGTGATCTCTTGTATTTTATGAAGGTCACTCTCTTTTTCCTCACCATTTCAGCTACTTCTTTCGGCTTCCTTTTCTTTCTATGTTTATTTAATTTCCTCACAAAAATTTTGTTGCCCTTAAAATATCCCCTTTCAGTTTTGCCCACTGCTTTTCCACAAACCCCAACCATTCACATCCAGGTAACAACTCCTTGAGGTATTATCTCATCTCGACAAATTTAGTTTTCCTGAAGTCTAGGACTCTCACCATTAAATTAACTGTCTCAGCCTTTATCCTAATACTGGACCACACCATTTGGTGATCACTGCATGCGAGATTATCATCCACTATAACACCAGAAACACTCTCCCCATTTGTAAGCACCAGGTCCAGTATGGCCTCCTCCCATGTGGATTCTGTTACTAGTTGCCAGAAGAGTTCTCCTTGTAGAGAATCCAGGATCTCCTTATGTCTAGCTGACACTGCAGCAGAGATGTCCCAATCAACATTATCACATGTACTATTATAGCTTGTACTATAGCTCGCTAGTGCACACCACTGAGTGATAGTATGTGTCATTAATAGTATTTACTCTGAAATGAAACTAAAAAAAACCAACAAAATGAAAAATTCTGCAAATAACATGAGAAAATGTTTGGCCTGCACACTCCTAGGGGTATGTTTACTAAACCGTCTGAACGTGCATCCGGCGATAGTGTGCAGGCTGCCATAAAAGGAGTCGGTATTAAAGTAGCAAAACGGGATTATCGCGTGATAACGCACGCTGCTGCGCACATTATCGCGTGATAACGCGCGCTGCTGCGCACATTATCGGGCGAAGCGCCACTAAGCGCATTAACGCGTGGTAATCTTAAATAGACGCCCAGACATGCAAACACAGAAGCAGAGGTGTAGCATAATGGTTAATACACTGACTGATAGTACAGGGGTCATGAGTTCAATCCCCCAGTGTTCCTAATGCATAAGGCTGGCTGAAGTATAACCCTTTACTTTTAGGTAGTGATTTTTGAGACATTTTACTTTTATTTTAATTAGTGCTGCCAGCAAACACACCCTCACGGTGGCGTAACCTAAGGTGCTGCATAAGGCACCCCCATAACGCACTCCATAGGGCACATTATAAAGTGCACTGTCCACCAAGGCACCCTATAATGTCCCATATAGGACACCTTATAAGGCACTTTATAGGGTGCCTTATAAGGCGCCTAATAAAGCACCCTATAGGGCGCCTTATGAGGCACCTTAAGGTTACCGTACTCTGAGGGTGTTTTTGCTGGCAGCACTAATGTACATTAAAAATAGACAATGCCGACTTCCGGTATGGCTCTGCGCTGATCAGACGCAAGTAGATCAGCTCCGGGGACCCATCCCACCAATTTGCAAATCACCTTCCTTTTAATAAGCTGATAAGCCCCCCTGGCTAGTCCACGCAGCTACGAAGAATACATCGGGCTTGGAGTGGAGTAGATTACAACCTCTGGGCACAACCTGATGGCCACCAAACTCCCGAGGAAGGAGCGCGCCCGGGGCACCGAACCCAAAATGGCCGAAGGAGCGCCTAAAAGTCCCTCATCTAACGGAGAGCTGAATATGGTGGCGGAGGTGAGCTCGGCGGTAGTGAAAGCCCTGGATGAACGTTTTTGCGACCTGGGAAGCCAGTTGAGTGTGGTGGCCCAACAGATTGCGGATTTTACGGGCCGCATTGAGCAGGCTGAGGAAAGGATCTCTGGTGTGGAGGATGCCCAGCACTCCCTAGCTGCCCGAGTTCAGGCCCTGGAGTCCCTGACGCAAACGCAGGCCGACAAGCTGGAGGACCTTGAAAATAGGGGCCGCAGAAAAAACTTACGCATCATCGGGGTCCCTGAGTCGGTGGCAGACTCCACGCTCTCTACATACTTGAAGGACTGGATGGAGCAGCTTGTGGCCGGATCTTCGGAGCCCCCTATCCATCTTGAACGTGTACATCGCCTGGGCCCACGACGTGAGGAGGCGCAGAGACCACGTGTGGTGATAGCCCGGTTCCTTGATTATCGGCAGAAGGAGCTAGTGCTCCGGGCGGCCCGAGCACAGAGGCGAAGAGGGGACGGCGGAACGCAATTCCTGGTGTTTCAAGATTACTCTCCACTCGTCAGCCAGCAACGTCGAGCCTTCTCAGGTATATGTGCCCAGCTGGCTAATCGGCTATCCGGTTCACCCTATTATATCCCGCCAAACTTCGCGTGGAGCACCAAGGCCGAATGAAGACCATGGGGTCTCTGGAAGAGGCGCGCTCGTGGCTTGACCGGTTGGGGGAATCTTCGGCAATCGATACCTGAGGAGGCGGCTATCAGTCCTGTGATTATCACGCTGCAGTGAGAGCCCTGTTTGGAGACTGGTGCGTTGCTCCTACTAGATTGGACCCGGGGACTTAGATAGGGATTTTTTGCACTTTTTTCTTGCTTATTTGATTTTCAGTTTGTTCTTTTCAATTTGTACTAAGCATTTTTTACTTATTTATTTTTCTTAATTTAATGCTGATCTATCTGTTCCTGCCCGAACATGTGCTGCCTCACTGTGTGCTAACCGGTAAGGGGAGCGGTCTTGTTAAGCCCTTCATCGGGTTGTTGTTGGGCGGGGAGGTCGGAACTGGCCTGGTATCCCAGGGTGGGAACAGTTCAATTCAATTTAATTTAATTTAATTCAATCCTTACATTTTCTCTTATTTTTTTCAATTTGTACTATTTGTTTTCCTCCCCCGGTGAGTGAGTTTTTTTTCCTCCCCCTCCCTCCCCCCCTTCCTCTCTCCGCCGGGGGGGGGTTTGCGAGCGGCTCGCGAGAGTCTCTCGCTTCTCCTCTTAGGTAGACTCATGGATAGAACGTTGTAACTTGGCGGTGTGGGGGGCGGGGGGGGGGGAGCGCAGGGGAATCAATGGTTTGGGGTCTTGGGGGAGGGCTCATCATTATTTAATCATTGCCATGGATAATCTCATTACTATGTTACCGTCATTGTTTCTCTTCTCATTAGGGCCCGAATTAGCCTTATTGCCAATACTCTTCTTTAATCAATCTCCACCCGGGTTTTTTTTTTTTTTGGCATCCCCTCTATTCTGGGGGACTAGGTAGCATACAGACTTGGCTTGACCCCTCCCCCCTGTAACTTTAGTAATGGGGGCCGCCTGATTTTTGACCGGCGGGTCCTGGGACGGTGGGGTGGGGCAGCAGGCAGGCGCCCTTTACCCACAGAGGAGGGTAGTTGCGCGGGATGTTCTGGCAATTGACCCGGCAGACTGTCTGGGCCCCAGCAGTAAGCCTACCTCTAGGATAGACCCGGAAGTCGGCATACCTCTTGGGTATATCGCCGCACAGCTTGTTTCCAGCGGGAGGACTGCACGTGAGTAGCCCCACTCCTGCACCATTAAGGGGTTCGATTGTTACTTCTTATTTGTTACTCATTCATCATTCATTTGATGTTTCGTGTTGTTATTCAGTCACATTCTTGGGTGCTCCGCTGGGACTGGTGGGGTCTACAGTTTCATTGGGGCTTCATCCTCTGATTGGGTTTCTTCTTCGGGGAATGCATGGTAAGCCCGGGGCATGTGCAGTCGGGTGGTGGAGCCTTTGCCATTAAGCCTTGGGCTGGTCTTCTGGGGTATGTGGGGAAGTAGGGGTATAATGCTTGTCTGGGGGGGAAGCTTGGGTTTGTCAGAGGGGTGGGCCCGATGGCCATAGGAAGTCACCGGCCTCTGGTAGGCAGGCGGAGTCTGTTAGAGCGGAGGGGAAGTATGGGGGGGGTCACAGAATCGGTAGATTATTGGTGGGGGGAGGGGTTGAGAGGGTTGGGAAGGGGTGGGGGGACTAGGGGGGAATATTTTCTTTGTGACAGGTTGGGTCTGCAGGGGAGAATGCTTGGTCACTGGTGTGTGTTTATGTGGATGTGGCTGCTCGGGATTGGCTGGTTCTTGTGGATGAGGAGGGGGCCCTTGGCTGGGGGGGCCCTTGCCGAAGTACACGCTTGGCGCTGTCTCTCTAGATATTCCTCTTCCCCTTTATGTGATGAGTAGTGGACTTCGTTTTGGGTCTTGGAATGTATGCGGCCTGGGCTCCCCGGTGAAACGCTATAAGGTGCTCCAATATCTGAAGCGGCAGCGCCTGGGGGTTATGATGTTGCAGGAAACTCACCAATCTACAGCGGAACATTCTAAGCTGGGTAGAGGTTTTATTGCTCATGTCTATGATTCTCCTGCTATTGGGAAGAAACGGGGCGTGGCTATCCTTATTGCCGCTTCGGTGAACTGGCAGGAAGAACGTGTGGTCTCCGATGTGGAGGGACGGTATGTTTGCGTGTGGGGGGTATTGGATGGGAAGAGAGTTTGCCCTTTGCTCGGTATACGGACCTAATGCTTATGAAGCCAGCTTTTACCAGGCTCTTACTACACTTCTCACGGATACTGATGGGTATCAAATCATTTTAGGCGGTGACTTTAATGAAGTATTGGATGTGGGACTAGATCGCTCAGGTGGGAGTGGAGCAGGGAGCTCGCGGGGCCGCCGGCGTTTATGGGGGCTCTGCGAGGCGCAGAGACTCCTGGATATCTGGAGACTGCTACACCCTGGTGATAGGGATTATACTCATATGTCTCGAGCTCATGGTACATGGTCCCGCATTGACTATTTTCTAATCTCGGACTCACTATTTAGCTGCGTTTCTAAGGCAGAGATTGGATCGCCTATTCTCTCGGACCACGCGTTGGTTATCCTTGAGTTACGGGGTAGTAGCCCCTCGAGAAGCCGTATGTGGAGGTATCCTTTGGACCTCTGCGGTGACGCTCATTTTGAAGCATATTTGCGGGACTGTTGGAAGGACTATTTGGTCTTCAATGACGGCCCTGAAGTTTCCCCGGCTTTGCTTTGGGAAGCTGGTAAAGCTGTTCTGCGTGGGAACATCATTAGCTATTGTAGTCTCCGAAAGAAGAGGTTAACTCAACGTATCCTCCTTTTGGAACGAGACCTAGGTAAGCAGCGGAGGGTGGTGGCCGGGTGCCACTCGGCGGCCAATCGGCGTAAGCTGCGGGAGATACAGGTGGAAATAGAGACGCTCCTCCACCGGAGGGCTCAGAAGTCCATGCTATATTATCGATATAAGCTGTATCAGCACGGGAATAAAGCTGGGAAACTGATGTCGGCGCTGCTGAGGCCTTCCGGGGGTCCACGGCATATTGGGGCGATCCGACATAAAGATGGGACCATCCGACGGGACGTGGCTGATATTGAGACCGTTTTTTTCCGATTTTTTCCGGGAACTTTATGCAGAGGACGGGGAGGGGTCCTATGTGGGCTCTAGTTTCCTGGATGGTTGTCCCTTGTCGCGGCTTACTGAAGAACAACTGGAATCCCTAAATCAACCTATCTCGGGTCGGGAGGTACAGATGGGTATTAAAGGCTTGAAGAATGGACGTGCTCCTGGGGTTGACGGATTCCGGGGCGAATTTTACAAGATCTTGGGTGATGCCTTGGTGGCCCCCCTGGTAGGGTACTTTGATGACTTGGTGCGGCAGGGGCGGTTTCCGTACGAGGCCAATAAGGCTGTGGTCACTATTCTACCTAAGCCTGGTAGAGACCCTCTGTTGCCTGGATCGTATCGCCCCATTTCACTTCTCAATGTGGACATTAAGCTCCTAGCAAAAATCATGGCAGATCGATTAGCGCTCTCTTTGCCGTCCCTAGTTCACCCGGACCAGGTGGGCTTTGTGCGGGGCCGACACGCTGCATATAGTCTTCAGCGTATCTTACTTTCCATATGTGCAGGGCGACTGACCGGGCACCAATCCCTACTTATAAGTTTCGATGCTGAAAAAGCATTCGATCGCGTTAAGTGGGATTTTATGTATCAAGTCTTAGCCGCTATGGGGGTGACGGGCTTCTTCGTCGATGTGGTTCGTCTACTGTACGCTGATCCCATTGGTGCCGTTATGGTAAACGGGGTAATGACCGCGGACTTTAGCATTCAGAAGGGTACTCGTCAGGGATGCCCGTTATCTCCACTCCTTTTCGTTCTGACGCTGGAACCCCTTCTGATTCAGATTCGGGCTTCCTCGCACTTTGCTGGTATACAGATGGGACAGGACGAGTTCAAAGTCGCAGCCTTTGCTGATGATTTGCTGGTCCATCTCGGAGATCCCTATAATGGGCTGCCTCGGTTGCTGCAGCTTATTCGAGACTATGGGGTATCTTCGGGCTTCCGTTTGAACCTAGATAAGTCGGAGGCGCTACTGGTGGGGCCGGCTGGACAACCCGACTGGCCGGGAGACTTCCCCCTTAGGTGGGCGGTGGGTCACTTTAAGTACCTGGGCATTTACTTACCAGCGAATCTTAAAGATTTGTATCGTCTTAATGTCCCCAAAATCCTACGTGCTGTCGCAGATAGTGTTGATAAGTGGCGTGGCCTGCCGCTTTCGCTTGGGGGGCGGGTAGCCCTTTGTAAAATGGCCATTTTCCCTAAGATATTGTACCCCCTCCAGATCCTCCCGTTGCTCTTGAAACACTCGGACCTTCGTAACTTAACGAAGTTATTTAAATCGTTTTCTGTGGGCTGGTCGCAGGCCTAGGGTACGGTTGGAGATCCTTCAGCAACCAGTGGCTCTAGGTGGCCTAGGCTTCCCGGATATAAGGAAATATAACGTTGCTTGTTTGCTACGGTGGGTTCGGGCTTGGCTTTGGGACTTAGAGGATTGCTCCCCTCTGAGACTGCTTAGAGCGGTGGCGCCCCCTCTTCATTTCCGGTATCTGTTGCATGCCAAGCGGGCTCGGTATCCGCCTGGAGATCTACAGACGACCCTTTTGACTCCCATACGGAAGGCATGGCGGTTCCTCTGTTCCAAACTTCGGCTCTCGGCGCACCATACACCTTATCTTCCCATCCGCGGCAATGCCGAGTTTGAGCCGGGTTTGGGCCAGTCTCGCTTTGCTGATTGGGAGAAGTCCGGTTTGGTTAATTTGGAGCAGGTGCTGTCAGCTGAAGGAGGGATGTGTGCTTTTTCTGAACTCCAACGAGCATATCATTTACGGGACAAGGATTTTTTTTCAATACCTGCAACTTCACGACTATATTCGGGGAATCCCGGCTGGAACCCTAAGCGGCGAGGTGTGCTCTGTCCTTGAGCAGTCGCTGCTGGGCGGCGAGTCTGGGGTACGGGTATCCCGACTGCACCGGTTATTATGGGATGGGGTATCGCCTATTGGCATGGAAGCGTTAGCGGAAGCTTGGACTTTGGATCTGGGGTGAACGGGTTTGTGGTACGGAGATTCTCGAAGGGCTGGCTGCTATACCCTCTCTCAGCATTTTAGTGCTTCATAGAGATGCTCAGTTTAAGTTATTGCGCCGTCTGTATTTTGCTCCCCTTCGGGCATGGCGAGCCGGAGTAGGGGCCAGTAATTGTTGCCCACGGTGTGCTACACCTCGGGCCACGTTAGGACATATGTTCTGGCACTGCCAGAGGGCTCAGGTGTTCTGGGGACAGGTCTCGCGGTACTTGGCTGCCTGCCTGCGCCAGCCCATACCCTTGACGGCTAAGACCATGGTACTGGATTTATGGGGGGATTCTTCTTGGGGGGGCAACTTGGGGACGGTGGGCTTGCGGTGGGTCCGGTTGGTCTTGGTGAGCGCCCGAATGCTTGTGTTGCAATACTGGCTAGATGCCCGGGGGCCGGGTTATGGGGCGTGGAGGGTGCAACTACATAAGATCTTGCTCATGGAACGGCTGCGCGCAGGCGGGAAGGAGAGGGAATGGAGACGTTTCCTGGAGGCCTGGGAACCCCATCTGAGTATGCTCCCACGCAGGGCCCGTAGCAGAATCCTGAGTGGCCACTGACACTGTAATGCTGCTGTGTTATATTATTCTCTTATTTTCAAAGGGGATGGCTGGCTGGCCCTGGATGTATGCAGACTCCTTTGATTGTGCTATACTTAGTGGATTGGGAGGGAGGGAGGTTTGGGTAGGGAAGGGGTGAGAGAAGGGGGAATAGAGGTGGGGGGGATTATGGGAATCCATGAGTGTCACGGCTCCTGTGTTGCCGATTTCGGCCTGGGAGAAGAGTCCACCCTAGGCCTGTTTCTGAGTTCTTGTTTTTTTACGGCTGAGGCCATGGATACTTATGGCGGGTGGGGGGAAAAGGGGAAATGGTAACGGGGGGATTGGGTCCGTTGGGAGGGAGGGGTGGAAGGCTGGGAGGGTAGGGGGATATCTTAATCCATCTTCTCCTTATGGCTTAGCACGCACCCCAGCCTTCCCTCTCCTGTTTCCTCTTTATCTTTGGTGACGATGTGCTAGGGTAAGGGGGCCCTCGCTCCGTTTCGTTTTACTCTGTTTTATGGGAGGGTGGCCACGGTTGACTTTCATTATCTGTTAAGATTTTGGCCTTTGGAATACTGTACATGCTGCCTTCCATTGTCTGTACCTTTTGATTTTGGAATAAAGAGATTTAAACATAAAAAATAGACAATGCCTCAGACAGCCCTATCAAAAAACCCCTCCATGGGTTTGAACCCATGACCTCTGGCTTCACAGGCAGTGAAGTAACCAATGGGCTACAGCTGCCAACAAACCCCTGGCTGGCTGCAGAAGGACTGCACGGCACCACACAAACTGTCTGCTGTGGTTACCAGGATAGGGTTAACCCACCCATACCCATGATGCACTGCACATGCAAATCAGCAGTCGACAGATGGGCACAAGATGGGGTATGCACCCCCACAGCACCTCGGCCTGGTAGGGGGAACTGACCGTGTGTGGTACTGGCACAGAGTAGCCACAGACCGTCACATTGTGCGGGTACTGGCCCACCCTGAGGGTGAGGTGGGGCGCCCAGCACCAGGTCCACAGCACCTTTCATGGCTGAAATACGCCATGCTGCAGGTCCCCATCAGTGCTACTGTGTGTGTGATAGGTAGTTCCTACAGACACACCTAGGTTACATCTGTGTTCTTTTGTATTTCTCAGTCATGTCTAGCCCTTATGGGCTATGTTGCACCCAGAATAGTGCATATCCTGTGTTGGTACCATGGAGGGAAGGTGTTTGCACCCATAGGCAGATTATGTACCACCACAAAACCCACCCTCTGGTGCTCAGGGAGGGAAACAGGATCACCCACCAATAGATCCACATTCTACCTCCCTGCCAGTGTAGCAGTAGAGGGGACCATCAACCCCAGTCCTGCTGGGGAACAGACACCCTACAGGGCAGGCAATGCAGAGCTGTACACATCCATAAAGCAACAGCAGATAGACAGTAGGCCTGGAAATGCTCAGCTGCCCCCCACCACTATCTGACATTCTCCAGCAGCAAGCCTCCAGCCACTGCACCCTGCAAGGTGTTCCAGCAAGACACATATTAGCTGCAGACACTCTGCTAGCTAGTCCATATTCCTGGAGGAGATGCATGCATGGGGATGTCAGCATACACACCAAGCAGATAAGTCAATGATTGGGCACCAAAAGGGACCCATAAATATCACATAAGAGAAATACTATATAGCACTATGGGGGAACCTAGCCATGCTGTGATCACTGCTCAGTCAGGGTGAGAGTGACCTCCCAGCAAGACATGCTGTGGCCATCCTGTCCATGCAGGTGGTGGCCGGGCACTACAATGTCCGAGCCATTGCCCTATGCTCTGTGCAGATGCGGCCAGGCCAGGCCACACTATCCAGGCTATTCCCACAGTACCTTGCTCCTCATTATGCACATTGGCAGGCCGATACTGGCAACAGTGCTAGCAGTTTGGGCTGTGGAGGGTGTTGGCAGCCACCACACACTGGATAGGCAGACACACACTCCACATACCTATGCCAGCATTGTGCAACTATAGAGGTGTTTGGCAGCCCTGGCCACCGCACCAGTCCTGGGCACAGTGCAGGCATGGCTATGGTACGCAATACTGTTGGGGTCACTCTGACAGACACCAGACCTGAGGCACACTCCACAGACATCAGAAAGGTTGCTATAATGCAGCTCAATCAGCCAATTGTGCTTAACGTAGAAATTGCTATCTGCCAGTTATCATAGCAACCTTTTGATAGCTGTGTACAGTTTTCCCATGTTTAGGGTGGCATTGCTAAGGTATGCAAGTGCTAGTATGGGGAGATGCACCCAGGGCCCAATATCCTGCCTCTCCAGTAGGCTTGAGATAATGGAGCCTGTGGGTGCGTGTGTGTCTGCCCCTGTTGGCCGCTGCTCTAGGGCAGAGGTTCCCAACTCCAGTCCTGGAGGGCCAAACACTGTCCGGGTTTTTATGCTGTCCCTAATGAATATGCATGAGATACATCTGCATACCATGGGGGCGGTGCATAGCAATGCAGCACAGCCATATTTATTAGAGGCAGCATGGAACCTGAATGGTGTTTGGCCCTCCAGGACTGCATTTGGGAGACTCTGCTCTAGGTAATGTGCATGTTTATGGTGTCTGTGCTCTGTAGGGTAAAATGTAGGTGTTTTGGGCATGTCTACGTCATCTGCACTACAGGTTCTGTCTGTATTAGCATGTTGTAGTAGTGGGTAAAATATGGGGGCTGGGTTGGCAGGAAGCACAGCTGGGACTTGAACCTGTGACCTTCTGCCTCTGAACACACTGGCTGTGTGCACTGCACCACCGTGTTGCCACAGAGACAGTGCATTCCCTGGTGATATCATGACTGTTTGTCCGACAGGGCCTGTCTGTTGCAGTGCATGGCACCCACCTACACAGGGCTAGGCCATGGTCTGCTCTGGGCAGCTGCCACTGCCCCCCTCCACCACCAGTACCCCTCTGCCACCATGCTGACATGCCCTTCTGCTGGTGGTGCGCAGTCTCAGGCCATCCAGTGTGCAGGTAGGCAGCTGCCTATGGTGCGTATTCTGGGGTAGGGGTGCCTGCATAGACATCCACGCTTCCCCCCCCCCAACACTGCCTGCCAATGTTCTGTCCCTTTGGAGGTACCTGCTGGGTACTATCCCCTGTGACACTGTGATAAACACACTTGTGTCCATGTTTATTTACATTCTCTTATATACCATGCTATTCTGCATCAGTGTGGTTTACATTGAACAAACTGAAATTACATTGAACAGGGCATTATAACTTGGAGATAACTATTTTACAGGGAACATGGGCTTTGGAGGGTTAAGTGGCTTGCCCAAGACCACAAGGAGCACCTGTGGGACTAGAAACCCCAGTCCTTCTGGCCCAAGGTTGCTGTCCTCTATTGGGATTTGAACCCCCAATCTTCCGGCCTGAAGTACCTTGCCCCAACCACTAGCCACTCCTCCACTCCAAGATGGGCCCTCATCAGTTGCTGTATGGCTGCTGTTCAGATTCAGTATTCCTAAGTGCAACCTAGGCATCTGCCTAGTCCGCACTGTGCCCCAGCTGCACCACAGCATGTGCTGCCTGCAGCCCTCTGTATCCCATTTTCAAGCATCTGTCCAGTTGGCCATTCCAATATGCCTGCCCTGCTGTTGCCGCACATGTGCACACCATAGGAAACCTGTCTGATGGAGAGAAAAACCCTGCACAGTGCAATTTCACTGTGGGCTCATTCACCTTGTATGGGGACGGAGCATGGACCCTTCCAGAATTAATATCCTTTTTTTGGTGCTTTCTTGGGAGTGTTTTTTGATGTTTCCCATTGAGATCACTATTGCCCAGCTTGGTTATTTTATTTTTCCATTTTCTTCTGTTCATTTTCACTGTTTATTTGCCCTTTTGTTCCGTGCACATGTATCACACTTATCACTTTATTGTAGGTTTCCCTGATTTTGCTGTACATTGCTGACAGAAATGGTTTCTCTTCCCTTTAAATCATCTCTAACGCCAGGGTTTCACTGGCGTTAGTTTTGAGCCTCGGATTTCACATCGTTTGTGTGCGGGGAGCCTCTCCCCTCCCACTCTCCACCCATTGACCCCTTCTCTCCGCCCTGGGGAGCCTTCCTCCACCCTCTGGGAGCCTTTCTCCGCCTTCAGCGCTCGTTTGCGCCGCTGCACGCGTTATCGTGCACTAAGGTACCACTGCACCCGATAAAGCGCCATTATTGCGCGATAAGGTACCTTATTGCGCGATAACATCACAGAGCGCACATTAAGATGGTTTAGTAAACATACCCCCTAGTGTCCTGCCCTATACTACAAAAGTGCACTCGATAGTTACAGCTATATGGAGACACTAGCACATTTTGAAATTGCTTCTGGTATTTGAAGAACCCCCCCCCCCCATTGATAACTTTACCAGGAGCTGCAATATCAGGGAATATGTTAATGAGAATAGTTTTGATTGACAATGGTCACTTTATTTGTAGCAAATGTGATTTGTGTGCACAGATGTGGCGGGGAAACATCTGGCAACATCTGACTGATGGAAGAATGTTTAAGGAAGCTGTTAATAAGCTGAGGTAAAATATTGCATTTTACCACATTTTATCATGGTAGTTACTAACCTGCGGTAGCTCAGTAACACAGGTTAGTAACTCCCAATGTAAAGGAATAACGCAGTTTTGCAAGCTGTGTTATTCCAGGAAAAATAATGCCATCTTAAAGCAGCCCTATGCTACCAGCCACCATCTTAAAGGGGCTGGTGCAATTGTAAAATAGCACAAAACCACCCTCCTCCTTCAGGCCAGAGCCCAAATCCCCCAGAAGAATCCCTACCAAACCCTAAGTCTAAATGCCCCCCCCCCTCTGAAGTCAGCTCATGAACCTGAAGACTCTCTCCAACCCTTCCAAGGACGTCTCCCCCCCCCCCCCCCCCGTCCCTCCAAAGACACCCTACCACTTATAGGTTGTCACTGGCCTACCTGAAGAAAATCCCAGTGTTCTAGAGTAATGGAATGGGACAATCCTCAGTCATTCCTGCCCCTTCCGGAACCAAGTTGAAAATGCTGCTGATGGAACTTTAGCAGCAGTCTCGCAACACTACTACTAGGGAGTCAAGCAAATGGGGCTCAACTGGCGCTATTTTGAAACTGGCACCGGAAGGAGCAGGAGTGATTGGAGATCACTTCTTCCCTATTATTGTAGACCACATGCATTTTTTCTGGTAGGCCCAGGGGGCTTTTTGGAGGGAGAGGGGTTGAGGGGGCCTTCTGGTCTACAGAATGATTTCAGGACAGTGAGGGATCTAGACTTGGTGTCTGTTAGAGAGTCCTCTAGGAAGAGTAAGGGTCTGGACCAAGTGGAAAGGATTTCATGCTATTTTACATTGGCACAAGCCCCTTTAAGATAGTGGCCGGGAGCAATGGACTACTTTGATCTGGCATTATTTTTCCTGGAATGATGCAGCTTATAAGCTCTAATGAGCAAGGACTGTCTCTTACATGTATATGTACAGAGCTGCATAGGCCTTGTAATGCTATACAACTGATAAGTATAGTAGCAGTGTAAAGTTCAACACAAGTTGCGCTATTCAATTAGCATAATAATGAGGTGCTTTGCTTGTATTTGCATGCTTTGCATGTCATTTTTTGCTAACTTGCATTGTGTAAACTAACATGCGTTATGGTACAATAACACATGATTTTGCCATTTAAGATGCAAAAATCGTGCGTTACTCTCTTAACAGATATTAGTAAGTACCCTTCTAAAGCTCGATTTCATAGAAACATGGAAACTTGACAACAGAAAAAGACCACATGGCCTGTCTAGTCTGCCCTTCCATATCACCTACTACAAGAGTCCCCTTTTTTTCCTTTACAGAGCCTCTGTGTTTGTCCCCTGCTTTTTTGAATTTAGATACTGTCCTCATCTCTACAACCTTCACTGGGAGATTATTCCATGCATCTATCACTCTTTCTGTAAAGAAATATTTCCGCATATTGCTCCTGAGTCTATCCCCTTTCATCCTCATCCTATGTCTCCTCATAGCAAAGCTTGCTTTCAATCAAAAGAGGCTCTCCTCCTGTGCATTTATGCCATAGAGGTATTTAAATGTCTCAATCATATCACCTCTGTCCCACCTTTCTTCTAAAGTATACATATTAAGGTCCTTAAGTCTGTCCTCATATGCTTTATAATGAAGACCATTAACCATTTTAGTAGCCACCCTCTGCACCAACTCCAACCTGTTTATATCCTTTAGAAGGTGCAGTCTCCAGAATTACACACAATACTCCAAATGAGGTCACACAAAAGACTTATACAGAGGCACTATCACCTTCTTTCTTCTGCTGGCCATTCCTCTCCCTATGTACCCAAACATCCTTCTACCTTTCGCCATTGCCTTTGCTACCTATTCAGCTACTTTGAGATCATCAGACACAATAAGGCAATCTTCCACAAACTCAGAGTACTACAACCTCTACGGAGCATCATTGAACCGCACGACTTCAGGACTGTTGCGCAAGCACTCATTATGCCACACTTCGACTACTGCAACGCTATCTTACAAGGGCTTCCAAAGAAAACCCTAAACATTATGCAAATGGCCCAAAATGTGGCAGCCAGGATCATCATGAGAAAAAACATTACTGAACACATCACACCTTGTCAGACGGCTGCCTAGGGTGAGAACTTACACAATCTTGACGATGCATATATTCATATGATTCTTGCAAGATATTGTGGGTATTGTAGTTCATTCACTCCCAAACACAGCTGATGACAATAATTTGAGTTGTGAAACCAAGTGGTAAGATCAATAAAATACTTCTTTTATTGATGGGGTTTAATTCACCCAGCACATGTATGCTTGATAGCACTATAAATGAGGTTACTTGCTTGCAGTGTTTAAATGGATAACAAAAAGCCACAAAGTAAACCAGAAACAACCTTCATCTTGTCAGGCAATTAGCTAATGTTTTCTTAGCAAATAATTACCAAATACAAAGGCACAAGGAAAACAATAAACTTTGCTGGTTAGGTTAACTTCTGCTTATTTTCCACGCAGATCTCAGCAGTGATTCTCCCTTGCTCACACACACAATCAGGTGCAGCCCTAATTACTATCAATGGACCAGCTGAAAGCCTTTAGCTGGCTGGCTGCTACTGTGTGAGCCCAAATCCTGCTTTAAGAGCTGTTTGCAGTGGAAATAAAGAACAAAGTTAGGTTTCTTTGTGATGGCTGATGTGTTTGCTCATAGAAAACTAGCAATAGCATTTAGATAAAGAACAGTCCATGTAAATAGTTTCATCTGCTGTATTTCCCCCTGCATCAACAATCATAGGGTCAATATCATACATTGGCACAGATGAGTCTTTCATTAAGGCACTATCATGAGAATACTTATTCCCTTGCTGCCATTCTCTATTATAGATAGGGTCTGGATCAGTGTTCATACCTGAGCCTCTCCTGCTATCATTATTCCTCTCTGTATAGCCTGGCCAATATGTAATCCAATTCTGATGTCCAGCCTTCCAATCTTGATCCCTGGACACTGGATCTTCTCTCACATACCTTCTGGCCTTGGTCTGAAAGTCCCTTCCACATGCAGTCTTCTCTCTTCCAGGTAGCCACTGGTGATTCCTATCTCTGCCACTCCATTCCTCTGGCTGAATCCAGTCCAATGGACTCTGCTGGCTTTTGGAATACCTCCCAGTATGAGTACTGCCTTGGAATCTCCCAGACCTTCCAATGGCCTTTCTTCTCTTCCTTCCAGAGAGTTTCCTTCTCTCTCTATCTGCGTGGCTTTTGCTGAAGCTGTTCTTCCAACTCTCCCTGAAGCTGTTATCTGAAGAATAAGCTCTATTCTTATCCTGTTCTAATGTGTGCTGCTCCCTAACACAGCGCAGCTGTGTTGAATCAGGCCCTGCCCTTTGAGATGAGTGCTTAGGGATTACCTCATAGCTCTCTTGATTGCACACACATTTTCTTACTTCAGCCTCCCTCATGGCTGCTGGAAACCTGGTGCATTCTGGGACTGGTAGTCTTTTATGTGAAAACTCTGTTTTCTTACTTCTACCAGAACTGACAGGTTGCTTGTTCAGAGTCACATCATCTTTTCTATAGCTCCTACCTGAGCTATGATAAGCTTCCTTATCACAACCTGTATTAATTGAACTCCACTGGCTCCCCATCACGGCTCGGATAAAATATAAAACACTGATAACCACATTCAAACTCATACATAACACAGCGCCATCCTTTCTCTCCACCCTTATCAACACGCAACCCTCAAACAGAGACAGAAGAACCGTCAACGCGGACACCCTACATGTTCCAACCGATATCAGATCTGTCAAAGCCAGTACTAGCCACCGAGCATACTCATAAGCTGCCCCCACCCTCTGGAACCAACTACCACCTGAGATACGAGCAATAAAAGACCTAATAGTTTTCAGAAAAAAACTCAAGACACATCTATTCCAGTGTCAATACAATATGATGTAACTCCCAGGGGACCCCAAGCTGCCTCGCTACGAAACAATGAGAACTGTGATACGAAATGTAAAAATGTAAAAATGTAGATATGTAAATCCTGAATCCGCTCCTTTAAACCATCTTCCTGTGTGCTGTGCTTTTCCCTTCAAATCAATGTGTTTATAACCCAAATTTTATGTCATGATTGACATCATTCAACATGTAATCAAACCGCTATTGATCGCTGAAAGTAGCGGTATACAAATGTATACTAAATAAATAAAATAAATAAATTACACTTAGATCCCGTTCGTCTTTCGTGGACAAAGGTACGTCACCTTCTATACTGTACCGCTCCCTTGGATTGTTGCAGCCCAAATGCATGACCCTACATTTTTTAGCATTAAATCTCAGCTGACAAATTCTAGACCATTCTTCAAACTTAACTAGATCCCTCCTCATGTTATCTATACCTTCCTGGGTGTCTACTCTGTTGCAGACTTTGATACCATCCGCAGAGTCAAATCTTATCCGACAGCCCTTCTGTAATATCACTAACAAAGATGTTAAAAAGGATCGGACCAAGGACAAATCCCTGTGGCACACCAGTGGTAATCTCCTTCTCCTCAAAGTGAATTCCATTTGCCTGTACCCTTTGTCGCCTCCCACTCAACCAATTTCTAACCCAAGCAGTAACTTTAGGGTCCATCCCTAGGGTGTTTTGTTTCTTTATAAGTCACCTGTGTGGAACAGTGTCAAACGCTTTACTGAAATCTAAATACACCACATCTAGGGCTCTCCCTTGGTCCAAATCCCTGGTCACCCAGTCAAAGAAATCAATCAGATTTGTCTGGTGAATCCATGCTGCCTCTGATCCGGTAATCCATTGGACTCCAGAAATCTCACTGTTTTCTCTTTCAGCAGCATTTCCAATAATTTACTCACCATCGAGGTTAAACTAACTGGCCTGTAGTTTTCAACCACATCCTTACTTCTGCTTTTGTGTAAAGGGACCACATGTGCATCTCTCCAGTCCTCTGGCATCACCCCCGACTCCAAAGAGGCATTGAAAAGGTCAGTCAGTGGAGCTGCTAGAACGTCCCCAAGTTCCTTCAGTATTCTTGAATGTATCCCAGTTGGTCCCATCACTTTGTCCACTTTTAATTTAGCTAGTTCCTCACAAACACAGTCCTCTGAAAATCATTTGACATGTCCCTTGCTTTTGTTCCTGTTTGTGGGTGTTGTCTGAAGTCCTGCTCCCGGCCCTTCATCAGAAATATTTGTTAAGCAATTCCGCTTTATCCTCATCATCTTCTACATATTCCTCCCCTTCACCCTTGAGTCTGACAATATCACTTTTGCCCTTCCTCCTCTCACTAACATATATGAAAAATGTATTATCTCCCCATTTTATTGCATTGGCTATTTCTTCTTCTTTTTGTACTTTTTTCTTTCCTGACTACTTTGCCAACCTCTATACGTTTTTTCAAATATAGATGGCTCTCTTCCTCTCTCTCTGATCTCTTGTATTTAATGAAGCCCTCCCTTTTTTTTCACCTTTTCAGCTACCTCGTTTGAGAACCATAGCAGCCTACTTTTCTTTTTATTTACCATTTAACAAAAAGGTTGGTTGCCCTTAAAATATCCCCTTTCAGTTTTGCCCACTGTTTTTCTACATTCCCCAGCTGTTCCCATCTCGCCAACTACTCTTTGAGATATTGACCCATCTTGGCAAAGTTAGTTTTCCTAAAGTTTAAGATCCTCACTTTTGAATGGATTTTATCAGCCCTAGTCCTAATACTGAACCACATCATCTGGTGATCACTGGATGCGAGATGATCTCCCACTATAATGTCAGAAACACTTTTCCCATTGGTAAGCACCAAGTCCGGTATAGCCCATTCACGTATGGGTTCTATTACCAGTTGCCTGAATACTTCTTGTTAGGAATCCAAGATTTCCTTACTTGCACCAATGCACCAATCAACATTCGGCATATTGAAATTCCCTAGCAATGTTTGTGGTATATTTTGTAATATGCTCCCTCCCCCTGCTAAGTGGATCGCGAGGGAAGAACTTTTAAACTGTCACTGCGTGGGCGTGCACAGTAGCAGGAGAGCAGAAGCCATCAAGAGCAGCTGTTTGTAAATGCTCCCTCCCCCTGCTAAGTGGATCGCGAGGGAAGGACTTTTAAACTGTCACTGCGGGGGCGTGCCCGTGCCTTGCGGGCCTGCGCCTGAGGGCCTCACTAGAGGGCCCTTTAGCGTGGCCCTTAGGTGTTGGACCGTGCGAGGCAAAAGAAACATCTTCTCCTTGCTATATAGTTGGTAACTCTGTTTGAAGGTATGACTATGTTAGTTAATTGTATTGTAATGTATGTATTGTCATTCACTGTGCTATGTAGTCTCACTTCCAACCACTTTGATGTAATGATAAGGTGGTGCATGTTCTCCCTGCCTTTGTATGACCTTTGTAGGATGTTGTGAACCACTTTGATTGAAGGAAAAGGCGGTATACAAAACATGTCAAATAAATAAATATGTCTACTCATCTATGTTGGTAGAAACATAGAAACATAGAAATATGATGACAGAAAAAGACCACATGGCCTATCTAGTCTGTCCTTCCATAACAACTACAACAGTCCCCTTTTTACCTTTAGAGATCCTCTGTGTTTGTCCCATGCTTTTTTGAATTCAGTTACTGTCCTCATCTCTACCACCTCAACTGGGAGACTATTCCACGGATCCACTACTCTTTCCGTAAAGAAATATTTCCGCATTTCACTCCTGAATCTATCTCCCTTCACCCTCATCCCATGTCCCCTCACAGCAGAACTTGCTTTCAATTGAAAGAGGCTCTCTCCCTGAACATTTATGCCATGGAGGTATTTAAACATCTCAATCATATCACCTCTGTCCCGCCTTTCCTCTAATGTGTACATATTACGATCCTTCAGTATGTCCTCATATGCTTTATAATGAAGACCACTAATCAATTTTAGTAGCCACCCTCTGCACCGACTCCATCCTGTTCACATCCTTTTGAAGGTGCGGTCTCCAGAATTGCACACTATTCTCCAAATGAGATTGCACCAAAGACTTATACAGAGGCACTATCACCTCCTTTTTTCTGCTAGCCATTCCTCTCCGTATGCACCCAAGCATCCTTCTAGCTTTTGCCGTTGCCTTTTCTACCTGTTTAACTACTTTAAGTTCAGACACAACCACGCTATGAAAATGGCCGCCGCTTGCAGAAGATAGAAAAGGGTGCCAAAAGCGAAGCGAGACAGACCAGCACGTCTGCAGTCCGGCGAGTGAGGAACGGGCCAATTAGCTGCCACAGACTAATCAAATTTAAAATAAACTCAATGTGCTTCAACGGGGCTCCAGCCCGCATGGTCCCGCTCCATTTAGAAGCGAGCGGAGAACCGCCGGACAAGCCTCCCGGCACTGTGCCGATATGTTTAGCCGGATCGCAGCCGTTTGACTAGCCAGAGGTTCTCTGTTCCTGCAGCAGAGCTCTCCTCCATCCTGTCCAGGAGGAGAGATCTTAAGTGATCCCGACAGCCTCGGCATTAAGAGGCACATAGGAACCGGCACAAGAGTAAAGTTTCCTTTTTTTTAATTTTATTTTGCGACAGTAATGAATTAAATAAATGTAAATTTAAAGGCAAACAGAATTTAAAGGATAAAGTTTTAAAAAATGGGTGATCTATTCTAAAGCTACACTATTGCTCCTTATCTGTTCCTCAAGCGAGCCCAGCACCTAGGCTCACTATGACCTGCTGCATGGAGACTGGACACACTGGGGCTGATGGGAGACCCCAGCAGACTACATCCAGTGATGTCATGATTTTGACAAGCCCAGTCTCCAAGCTGCAGGAGGAGGTACACAACCCAGAGGTGGAGGACTGAACTGGAGGAACGATAAGGAATAAAAGCTTCCTAAGCTCTAAAAACCTCAAAAACGACGCAAAATTGCTGGGGGAGAGGAGGAGTGCTGCCAAAAATTGAACACGCACAGAACTGGTGATCCCCGTGCCGTTAAAAACCGGAAGTAAGAAAATCGCTGCAAGGTAACCTAAGCAGGTACTCACTGTGCTGCAGAAAAGCAGAGGCTTGCAGGAATGCTTTAAAGATGCTGTAAAAATTATAACTGACTGGATGGCAAAAAATTTGATAGATTGATCCACCCCCACCTACACAGGCTCTGTGGCAGAGGCTAGGAGCTGATTATAATGGAGAACTCCACAGATCTAAGGATCAGGAGCTCAGACCCTGCTGTATTGTCACTAACTATAATTTAAAAACAATACAGCTATAAGAAGGGACCTGGGAAACTCAGAGAAACACCTCTTGTGTGCTCGGAGTGCATCCAGGTAAGAGACAAAATTATTTAACACCTTCATCTGCTGGAGACAGAGAAAATACTGACTAGGTCCTCAAGGGGCACTCCTATGTCACCCAGAGCCCAACCAATCACAGCTCTGGAGTGTTTTTTCTCTGTCTCCAACATCTGCTGGCAGGGGGACATAACCCACTTGTCTGGACTGGTCTAGCAGTATGAACTGGAAACTGGGAATCTTGGTCCAGGAGCGCCTGACCAGGAGGGTCCGCAGGTTCCTCAGTCTGGGGCAGAAGCAGAGGTGCGGAAAGAGCATCCACAGTGAAATTAATGCCCCAGGCGGCCCTCTGGGGAGACGGGGGTCTGAGACACAGAAATGTCCCCAATTCGTTGGGGGTGTGGAGAAGGCCATCTGTGTTGCATGTGACAATTCCCCCATGCAAGCCAAGCAAACAGAGCACACCCGATCCTCTAAATCATGGCATTTGTGTCCAGGGATCCAAGATGTCCACCATCTATGCTGGCTAAGCAGGCTGTGTTTCCTGATGCCGAAGTGTAAGGGGAAGCTTCGGGGGATGATCCGTTGGAATGAACTGCAAGAATATGCTTGGCCGGCTGCTCTGACAAGTGCACTTTTTTTTTTACCTCAGTAGGATATTTAAAATACAATTTATTAAACACAGAAGCTGATTAACAAAGGAACAGACAAGGCACCACTTGTTACGTAATTCATAGAGGCTTCTCACTGATTTTCTAATTTGAAATGGCAGGTCATCGACCATGTTCCATCAGATTGGCAGGAAGGAGACAGAGTGAAAAGATTGAATTAGAAAAAGCAATTTTGGATTTTTCATATTTGGAGGCATAAATGTGGAAATTGAGTAGTTGACTTTCATTTGAAAGTGAAGCTGGCGACTATGTGGGAAATGGGTTTGAAAACCGAAGTATGTTGTAATTGGAGTTATTTTAGAAGCCCTATTTGTGCTTTGGATGTCTGAAAACGAGCATAGAGACATCCAAAGCACAGAAATCTCCTTCGAGCCATAAGAAGCCAGGCTTTGGAAGTCCAAATCAGAACAGGACCCAGAATATCCACTGCTTGCCCCAATACAAGCACTGTGGAACCTGTGTCTTTTAGGGAAACTGCTAGGTACTTGTGACCTAGATTGGCCACTGTTGGAAACAGGATACTGGGCTTGATGGACCTTGGTCTGACCCAGTATGGCATGTCTTATGTTCTTAGGTAACAGGGGCATGGCAGAGGCATGTCTGGGGGATTACGAAGAACCTGGATGTCCTCGCCTGTTTGCAGAAACACCCTGTATATTCCATGCTGCATCCAAGTTTATACCTGGGCCAGGCATGAATAGGCAATGGAAAAGTGCTTGTTTGTCTGCAAAACATCCAGAGGGTGTGGAGAAGGATGTATCCCCCTATCCTGTATGTATTCTGTGTTGCAGCAAACTCTGCTGGGGAATGGGAGTCATATTTCCAGTTTGCCACATCACTAGACATCCCCATATGCAACCTTTGCATGTACTAGATAGCCCCACCCCACTATTCTGTAGCCAGGACATCTGTGTGAAAATGTCTACATCGGGGATGTCTATGCGTCTAAAATTGGGTTGAAACATAGATGTCCTCAATGTTTTTCTGTGCATTTCGCCTGTATATCCCAGATTGCACTTGGACATCCTTTCTAAAAATTCTACTTCATGTGTCTGTTTAAATGGCTAACTGACATCACCTTTTACAGTTTTGGGGAAAAGATGTCACCAAAAAAGACAGTTATAGGATTTGGAGCAAGATGCAGACAGCAGGAATGAGAAGCCTGAAAAGCAGGGAGAATTCTATGTCCCTGAGGCAGAATTCATTTCAAAAGGTGATATCACATTTAGCTTTTGGATGCAGGTCCACCGATCATCAGATAAATGTTTTAAAACATTTTCCAAGAATTGCAAAATGTGGATACTTTATCATTTTTGGAGTTGATATATGTGTGATTTGCACAAAATTAATTTTGAAAAAATAGGACCTATGATTATAAAGAAATGGGGAGTGGTATAAAAGGGGCAAAGCCAAGTATAAGGATAATGGTCCTAAAATCCTATCTGTTTATTAGCAGTCCTTTTGAAATTTTGGGGATAGACATGCTGAACCTTCAGCGGCTGATAATGAGCCATAAATATACAAACATAACTGCCTGAATCAATAATGTCATCTTTCAGATCTTCTCAATTTATCAGAATTGTTTGTTCAATGGCAAAGAAGACCAGAAAAAAAGTTGATCCCTTAACTTAGGGGAGGCCAACTACAGTCTTGGTGCACCACAATCTGCCTGGTTTTCAGGATGTCCCTAATGATATTCATGAGATATATTTGCATCCACTGCCTCATATTGTATGCAGATATATCTCATGAATATTCATTAGGGATATCCTAAAAACCAGGCTGGTTTGTGGTGTACCAGGATTGGAGATGGCCACCCCTGCATTAACTTAAGCAATACTGCTGGGAATCCCTCCATCATACATCACCTAAAACCAAATGTCAAAGAGCTGCTGAGTACAATGTTAAATTTGAACAAACGTGCCGGGGCCCATTTTTCAAAGGCATTTACACTGTTAACAGCCAATGTTAACCATGTAAATGCCTTAATCAGGGATTTTCAAGGGCACCTACATGGCTAGTGCCTTTGAAAATCCCCGATTATGTCCCCAACGCACCCCGATGCCATCCAGTTAGCATCGGGGGCATGTTGGGGGCATTCCAGGGCAGAGGGGGGAAGAGGCAAGCACGAAATGGGAGCAGTGATTTTGCATGCTGCCCTGTTAGCGCTCTGTGCCGAAAAGATAGGCGAGGAAAACCCTCACCTATCTTTATGGTGTAGAGTGCTAAGTGGGCAGCATGGAAAATCGCTGCTGCCCAGTTAGGCTCAGCAGCTTCCAAGCTGGGTAGTGAATCCTGGATATTCACTTCCGTCGCCGTGGAATTGAATATCCAGGGTTAAGGGGTCAGCAGGCAGGGCTACGCGGCTATGGCGCGTAGCCCTGCCCAATGCAAAATTGGGCCCCTGGTGTCTAAGATGTATTTTTATGAATGGATGTTGACCTTGATTCAGTCTGCTAGTAGGGAGTGGGCTTTTTTTGAGAGGGAGCTCAGTGGGACTGGTACCACCACTTTTTTCATTATAACTGACACATGGTCCTCATGTACTAATAAAAGAGCCTTGCAAACGAGTACTGGCAACTTTTTTTGCCATTGAAAAGGACTGACTGCATTCTGTTCATAACCTGTTCTCTAGAGGACGTTCTATGGTATGGTTTCAGACAATTGCTGCTGCTATTCAGTGGTGTCTTGTGGCCCTCAGTAGTTATTTATTAGTTTGTTTATTTATATTTCCGATTTATATATCACCTTACTTATAAAATCACAAATCAGTTTACAAAGTGTGACCCAGGTGTCACTAACAGCCCTGCAGTTAAGGTGAAGATTATCTCCCATGTTTTTTTTAAGGATGGAAAATGTCCTGTAAGTAACATATAGGGATAAGCATCTAGAATAATTCTAGCTGGGTACCCACTTGGGATGTAACAGGGGAGGAATTAGGTGGGTTACATAGATTATTTAGGGCCCAAAATTTGGTGAAAAAGTGTTTATTCTTTTCTTGTCTCTAGATTAGGAGATGCACGTTTCTCCCGAGGGGCATAGCATCTGCGGGTATATCATGGGGATGGGCAGGATCCGAAACATGTAACGTTTCAGAATATGGTTGGCATGGGGACATTCAAAACATTTCCCCATGTTCGAGGCACGGGGCTAGCTGTATAGTGCTTGCACGTGCCCACCAAACATGTCTATCTCCCAGATTCTGGACACACGTGCAGATCCAGACCTGTGGATTAGATTCAAAGGGGGTCAGTTTTTGTTTTAGGCATGTCCGCGGGCCAGACATGCACATTATGGAATCCCGCTCCATATGCATTAGCATCTACCCTCTTAAATATATAAAGTTTGGAAGTAGTAATGTTCTTATAAAAAAAAAAAAGACCAGGCACATACATGCGGAGACATCCGTTTTTTGAAAGAAAAAGACATTGAGTTTTGGAATAAAATTGTTGAAGAGGGTTTATTAGACCTATGAAAAAGCAATGAAAGCAGTAACAAATTCTAGGTTGCTGCAGGCTTTTCTAAGGTCTTTTCCTCCATTTTAAAATATAGTCCCATGATATTTTTGTTGATAAAAAATTAGGGGCTGTTTTATGTTTGATGCATAATGTCAGGCAACAATCCACTGCTAGTTTTTTGTCTGTGTACTTGAACGTGTGCAGTGCGTAGGCTTTCCTGAGTGTGGATTTGGCATGGAGCGGAGATTCACAAGTGTAGTTCATAAAATGCATGCATATATGCATAGAGTATACTCACACCTTTGCAACTGTCTCACAACAGGTGCAAATAAGTGCATTTTGGTTGGCACATTGGGGCTAGTTATGGGAGTTTCCTTCATAAAGGCACATACAGGTGTATGTTGCCATTGTTAAATATCATCACCAGTATTGAACCAAGGGGTTTGATTAATTCCAACAGATCACACTATTTAAGACAAACCCAATCACTTCCCGAGTGATGGGACCGGATGGGATACACTCTAGAATACTGAGGGAACTTGGGGACGTTCTAGCAACTCCACTGACTGACCTTTTCAATGCCTCGTTGGAGTCGAGAGTGGTGCCAAAGGACTGGAGAGAGGCTCATGTGGTGCCTTTACACAAAAGCAGAAGTAAGGATGTGGTTGAAAACTACAGGCCAGTTAGTTTAACTTTGGTGGTGAGTAAATTATTGGAAACGCTGCTGAAAGAGAAAATAGTGAGGTTTCTGGAGTCCAGCGGATTACAGGATCCGAGGCAGCATGGATTCACCAGAGGCAGGTCTTGTCAGACAAATCTGATTGATTTCTTTGACTGGGTGACCAGGGAGTTGGACCGAGGGAGAGCTCTAGATGTTGTGTATTTAGATTTCAGTAAAGCCTTTGACACTGTTCCTCACAGGCGACTTATAAACAAACTGAGCACCCTAGGGATGGACCCTAAAGTTACTGCTTGGGTTAGAAATTGGTTGGGTGGGAGGCGACAAAGAGTACAAGTAAATGGAGCTCACTCTGAGGAGAAAGATGTTACCAGTGGTGTACCCCAGGGATCTGTCCTTGGTCCGATTCTTTTTAACATCTTTGTTAGTGATATAGCAGAAGGGCTGTCGGGTAAGGTTTGCCTCTTTGCAGATGATACCAAAATCTGCAATAGAGTAGACACCCAGGAAGGTGTAGATAACATGAGGAGGGATCTAGCTAAGCTTGAAGAATGGTCTAGAATTTGGCAGCTGGGATTTAATGTTAAAAAATGTAAGGTCATGCATTTGGGCTGCAGCAATCCAAGGGAGCAATACAGTATAGGAGGTGAAGTACTTTTGTCCACTAAAGAAGAGCGGCACCTAGGCGTGGTTGTGTCTGATGATCTTAAAGTAGCTAAACAGGTAGAAAAGGCAACGGCAAAAGCTAGAAGGATGCTTGGGTGCATACGGAGAGGAATGGCTAGCAGAAAAAAGGAGGTGATAATGCCTCTGTATAAGTCTTTGGTGCAACCTCATTTGGAGTATGGTGTGCAATTCTGGAGACCGCACCTTCAAAAGGATGTGAACAGGATGGAGTCGGTGCAGAGGGTGGCTACTAAAATGATTAGTGGGCTTCATTATAAAGCATATGAGGACAGACTTAAGGATCTTAATATGTACACCTTAGAGGAAAGATGGGATAGAGGTGATATGATTGAGATGTTTAAATACCTCCGTGGCATAAATGTTCAGGGAGAGAGCCTCTTTCAATTGAAAGCAAGTTCTGCTACAAGGGGACATGGGATGAGGGTGAAGGGAGATAGATTCAGGAGTGATATGCGGAAATATTTCTTTACAGAAAGAGTAGTGGATCCATGGAATAGTCTCCCAGTGGAGGTGGTAGAGATGAGGACAGTAACTGAATTCAAAAAAGCATGGGACCAACACAGAGGATCTCTAAAGGTAAAAAGTGGACTGTTGTAGTTGTTGTTATGGAAGGACAGACTAGATAGGCCATGTGGTCTTTTTCTGTCATCATGTTTCTATGTTTCTATGTTTTATATTGTATATCACTAATAAAATAGACCATCATAAATCTTCATTGGGCATTCAATCTTTGTTAAACCCATCAGATATTTTAATCATAAGTCCTTTTTCTCTATTTCATATTTTTATTTTTTGAGTTCTGCTTTCAATTCAAAATCTAGGCAACTCTACATCAGGCAAATCTAGACATCCATTCACTTATCTGGTCCATCATTTTCATGCCACGGTGTCCATGCCACACTTTAAGTTCTGTAGACTATAGTCAAGAATCGCTTCAGCTTTCTTCTTTATAAGTGCCCATAATCATTTGATCAGATTATTCTGATCCCGTAAAACATAGGGGGTCAGTTTTCAGCACTGACAAAGCAGTTGGCCACTGCTGCTTTAAGTTAAGACTGGATATTCAGCACCAGGGCATAGCCAATGACTAGTGCTGAATATCCAGTTTCTTCCGATTGCTGTTTTGCAGCATGATTAGCCGTGATATTCGGCCACTAACCAGATTGCAAAACTTCATAAGATTAGAACAGGTTTTCGCCATCCTAACTTTATATGATTAGTAGCTAAATAGCGCCACTAACCGCATTGCTATCTGTGCTGCCCATGCTTCACCCATGGAACACCCCGTCGCTGTCTGGATAGCGCCAGGGCATTGAACTCAGTGGGGGATATAAAGCATCAGGTCTGTGAACCACATAAATGCCTTGAATATGTCCCTTCAATGTTGTCATTCCTAAACTCCATGGACATAAATGAAGACATCCATTCCATTTTGACATTCAAGTTACGCTGTGCAATAATATAAATATCCCAAATTGCTGCCTAAAATGTAACTTTCTCTCTTCTGTATCCCCCCATGCCCGTCCAGTTTACAGGAGTTGAAGCGCAGAGTGAACACTGTGGCATGAAAATGATGGGCCAGATAAGTGAATTCATATCTAGCCTCAAAAACGTAATATCATGTTGGACTGAAGATTCTGAAAGCTAAGGAGTTTTTGAAAAAATGTTATATGAAGTTTGTTTATTGAGATTATGGATATTGAATTGATAGTAGAATCCAAAAACTAAAGCAAAATATATAACATTTTTAAAAAAGGACTTATGATTAAAATATTTGATGTGTATAACATAGATTGGATACCTGATGAAGACTTATGATGGTATGTTTCATATAATAATTCACTGGTGATATATAATATGCAGCACTCGGGAAGTGATTGGGTTTGACTTTAATAGTGGGCCTTATAAAAGAGGCATAATAAAGATGCACTAAATCCATTTTTTAAGACATCCTTTTCAAGGAGGTAATTTTAGAAAGGCATGCAGAAAAGGCCTTTTATAAAACTGCATGGCTCTTTACACGCGTATATACAGTATATGTGTGTCCTTACAAGACCATGTATACTTACAGTATGTATGCACTGCAGATAGACATTCCCGGAGTGCAGTTAGGATGGAAGAGAGGTGACGTTGCAGTGTAGAAATGCAGTTTATAAAATGCACTTGTGCATGAGAAGAGCAAGCTAGTGTAAATGCGTACAGCGTCATTTGCCTGCTATCAGCAGTGGTTCTGAGACTCGATTTTCTAAAGGCACATAGGTGTCTCTGCTGCCTTTATAAAATAGGTGCCTTTTGCGACTTCTCGCATAAGCATCCTATTATAAAATGAATCCCCAGATGTGCTTGGTAAGTGCTTCATGTTTATTCCTTCTAGCAGGTTCTTCTGAAGCTGCTGTTTCTGCCGGTTCCAGTAATCACAGCGCTACGGAGTGGTTTTAGAATTCCATCACTGCAGGCACCTCTGTGGCTCTAGTTCCTGCTGGTAGAGACAATGCTTCCGCTCTTGTACTTGCTGATGCTGGTCTTGCTAAGTAACTCTTCATCTAAATTCTTTTCATTCATTCTCTCTTCTAGTTATCTCTGTGGCCAGCTTGTTAACTGCTAGTTGCAGCCTAATAGACTAAAACAAATGTAAGTTTTGTATTTTATATACCAGGACTTCTTTTTGTATTTTATATACCAGGTCTTCCTACACCTGACCTGGTTTCATGTGTTTTTATCGTGAATATCCTAAAATATCTATTTGCTGAGGGTTCACCAAGTTGAGAAGCACTACTATATACATTGTCCACACTTTTGATTAGGGAGATCTTCATAACTGTATGAAAGTGAACCAAGAAAATCACAAGGAATATAGCAAACCCCAAAATACCGTATACTCAGTCTACAAGGAAAAAAATCATCATGCAATATATTTCTTTCTTAGAATAAACTTAACAATCCTGGAGCCTTATTTCCCTGCAGTACACCTGAAAGCAGTAGCCCGTAACTATACAAGCGAGGGAAGAGAATACTACAAATAATATTGGTATCTTACTAAGCCGACATGGACAGATTTATGTGAAGCTGTCAGACTGGACAGTACAGAAAATTGACAGTAATGGCAAATGGGAATCTCTCCTTGCCCCTACCCTCATTTCTTTTCACCACGTTTGAAACCATTAATTCTGCCTTTGTTTATTAGACTTGCAAACCCACCTCTCAGAATAACAAAATATGCAACATAAAACACGGTAAAAAAAAAAATCTAACATCATACACAATCATTAGATAAATAATGGGCAGAGTTTGTTAAAACCTGCTATCATAAATAATAGCACAATAGCATGGCTAAAAAGAACAGAAGCAACACAAAAAAATAAAACCAACTATCAGAATGAAATTGGTTATTTTTACATTTGAATAAACTTCTAGCTTTTTAGAAAAGAGAAATTATCCAAAAGAAGAACGATCCTACCCTGTGGATACAAACTGTTGTAACCACGAGGAAGCTACTATTTGTGGTGCATGCAGAAAGGTCCACTTGTCTTAGACATAAAAATGCCAAGCTCATAACTAAGCAAATCAGGGACTTCATCGGGTTTTCTTTTCTTAGTTTCCTTGATTCCTGTTATTGTGATCTACCATTGCCATCCATAAAACCCCATGCTGCAAGAAATGCCTCAATTAGGAAAGCAGTTTTGGATTGTAATCACAAACCTTTGACCCGTGTCTAAGCAATGCAGATAGCATGCAGTGACAAATGTATTCATATTTTGAAAACTACTTCCACAAAAGGCATTCGGATAGAAATAACTTCACATGCAGGTTTCCAGGATTTAAAATAAATAAATAATCAAGGGTATGATATCATATTTCCAGGTCTTCCTTGTTATTTTGGTATGCCCCTAATTCACCTGCCACGAGCAAGTACAAGGCAGAATGGAAAATGGTAGCGCTAATTAAACCCTGGTCTCTTGAGCTCGATGTTGGTTTGGCCTTGCAAAAGCTCTTCGTTCCCTCACTGACTTAACTATTTCCTACACTACAAAAAAATATCTATAGAACATGACAGCGTGTATTCTTTTGTAGTTACATCCATGTCACAGATGAAAGGACGGTGCACTGCATCTCCTCATGCTAATTCTTTCTGAAATACTCCCAGCTATCATCTTAGAACACTGCTATCTAATAAGTGCAGGCCAATTTATTGATAGTAAATCTCGGACAAGACAGACTCACATTGATGTGGGCCACAGGGCATTTAAATTAAACAGGAACTCTCCAGCCATCTGTGTTTTAACTTTTTTATGCCTGGATAATAAGCCCTGTTTAGAATAATTTGCTGTGGAGACTGGGACTTCGTGACTGACAGCGAGAGACTGGGCATAAACAATCCGAGCAGGCCCCTGAATTTGCGAGAATGTCAGGCGAATTTAGACTCATCATAAAAGAATTCTCAGTGACTGTATTTCAATATGACACTTTTATGGTTTTTTATTTTCTAGCCCATTGCAGCCCCTGAGCCTTGGCATGATTTATACAGCCTGGCAGTGCATAATCTTTTGTATAAGATATACAGGCCTCCGGAGGTTTAATTTCTTTCCTCACTGCCACTGACAGCATTTGTGCTTCTCTTCTCTTCTATTTTCATTTCTAATGAGATATTGGACTTTGCTCAGTGAGAGGTGATATTTCCACATTTGCAGCCTGACAGGCTAAATCACCAGATCTCAATGGTGAGGATACAAACCCATTTAAACTGTGTCAAAATATTCATGGAGCCCCATTGATTTGAGCAACGGTTATTAGGAAGCTATTTGGAAAGTTCAGGTTTAATTTTGGGAGCTTTCTGCTGCAAAATCACTCAGTTACAGCACAGAGAAAATGGCATCAAAGGGCTACTGATAACTCCGGAATTTATTTATTTTTTTCATAAATGCAGTTAATCTTGAAATATTTCTTTATGGTGCATTTATAAATGTGCTTCATCAAGCAAGATCATTTTTCCCCTTTTTTGTGCAGAAGCGAACAATCTATCAAGCAGCAGAAATAACAAAAAAAAAGCAAAACTAGGAGAAATTGACACGATAGATTAATGCACTGTGCAGCGACACTGACTTTTACCTCTGCCTTTGCTCTTAAATCCAGTTGAAGAAACAATTGTGATAGAAATTTTGTTAGCTCATAAGTGGAATGAGTTCAAATGGCCTTAGTTCAAGCAGTGTTCAGAACTGACACAGAGAAGCCTACACCGGCGCTACAATGCAGCTACTGTCTAAAAGACTATCAGAATGAAAGGGTAGAGAATGGCAAGCGAGCTGATGGAGTCCCTGATCTCTGAGTGCGAGATGAGATCACACACCGTGAAGGAAGAGGGGAGAAGGAGGTGGAGGAAGAAGAGATGGAGGCAGAGAAAGAGGCATCTCGTCCTGTAGCAAGCCATGGCATGGTAATCTGTACAAATATTGTCATGGCCGGGACTTTGGGGATGGAGCACAGTAATACCCCAAGAGTTATTCATCCTATTGTTGTTTGCTCGGTGTTTTATTGATCTATGAAGATCTATGGCCTTCTCTACCACACAAGCTCTCACAAACCTTTTTCTTCGTTCTCCTGGAGTCACAGGCTGGACAAGTTTATCTAGAACTCATCTGCAAACACCTAACACTGTAACGATAGCCCAATGTGCAAATCTGGAAGGGGCGACGATGCCCTTCCCTGCCTGACCTGCCCTTTCTTCCTCATTCTTCTGATTGAAATTTGGATTCTCTCTATTGTCTCTGTTTACCTCGATTCTGTTCCTATATCACTAAATGCTATTAGTATTGTTGCTCTTTGTCTTCTGGCTAACAGACTGCCGGGGCGCATTCGGGATAGACTCAACACACTGGTTCCTCATGCTTCCTAGGATTTGATTTGATTTATTCAGTTTATATACCAACTAATACAACATGGCTTTAAAGCAGTTCTGATTATGGAGAAAGACAGACTTTTGAGGCTCTAGACTTCTGAGTCTGTCAGCACAAGTCACAGTTCAGCAGAAAAGATACACAACACTCCTTGTTGCGGTTGTTAAAAAACATTTTTACTGAAACCTGGTACAAAAGGTAGAATGATTGCAGGCAGTGTAGATACATGACTGGTACAAAATAAAATAGAATTACAAAGTCCAGTAATCTAAGAGACTCTTTTACTAAAGTATGCTATGCAGTTAATGCATGAACTGCACACTCAGGCCCAGGGTAACTGTTACTGCAGGGGGCCTGACAGTTAATGCATGCTGATTTTCGTACTAACTGCCAACTGTGTGTTAGGGTGCTGAATGGGCAGGTTGGGGGCAGCAGTGGGTGTACTGAGCATATTGCAGTTAGTACAGGGGGGTACATACCGCGTGCTGTCAATGTTATCATTAGCATAAGTTCACTTAATGTCACCCCAACAGGTGGAGGTAAGTGCACCCTTGATAATAGTGTTGCACATTTGGATATTCATCTGTGCGTTAACTGTCAGGAACTTGCTGGTCATGCCCCCAATAGTTGTCGTGGAGGCTTTGCATTTAACACACAGTAATTTTTGTGCTAAATGCGCATTATGTGCAAAAGCCTAATGCACTTAGTAAAAGGGCCCCTACATAGATAAATCCATTTTGGGACTCACAGTACAAAATAAATGCAATTAGGATTGGCGCAGCCAACTGTGCAAACTGTGTGCTTGCAATGGGCAATGGCTCCAAGGGGCTGGTCGTGCTATGCAGGACTGTACCAAGCTAACAATGCACCCTGTGCAACTGAAGAACTTCATGCCCCTCCACCCACCTAGCTGCATGCAGGAACTTGCCTTTGTCAGATTCCTGGAAGTCCAGTGATGATATCGGCACCCCTTTCATATTTGCACCCTGTGCAGATACACCACTTGCACAGACCTTGGTACAGCCCTGGTGATATGTAGCCCAACTCAACATTTCACTGACAAAGAAAGAGGAGCAGCAGTGCAAGTCCAGCAGCAGGAGGAAAGAAGGCACAAGTTCTAACTTTTTTTCTATTTTGAGCTCCTTCCCTGAGTCACAAGAACAAACAGCATTTATTAAACACTTTACTTCTGATTGTCGTGACACTGCCCCCATCCACCCAAACCGAAATCTTTGATGAGCATCACATACTGCTGAGACCAAGGGAAGAAACTCAAAATAGGAAAAAAGAGTCAGCATTTGCACTGTTCTTGACATGGAGATACTGAATTGGGGGGAGGAGAGATGCTGGAAGGTGGAGGGGGAGAGAACAGATGCAGGACTAAGTAATATAAGGGAGAGGGGATAGGAGGCAGTGTACTATAGTGGACCAGGAACTGGTTAAAAGATAGAAAGCAGAAGTTAGGGCTAAATGGCCAGTTTTTCTGATGGAGAAAGGTAAATAGTGGAGTACCCTAGGGATCTGTACTGAGTCCACTGCTTTTTAACATATTCGTAAATGACCTGGAAATGGGAATAACGTGTGAAGTAATCAAATTTGCAGATGACATAAAATTATTCAAAGTTGTTAAAACCGAAGAGGATTGTGAAGAATTGCAAGAGGACCTTGATAAATTGGAAGTCTGGATGTTCAAATGGAAGATGAAATTTAATGTGGACAAGTGCAAAGTTATGCACCTAGAAAAAAACAACCCAAACTATGGTTACACGATGCAAGGTTCCATATTAGAAACCACCACCCAGGAAAAGGATTTAGGCGTCATCGTGCACAGCACGTTGAAATCCTCCTCCCAGTGTGCAGCAGCAACCAAGAAGGCAAATAGAATGTTAGGTATCAGAAGGAGAGGAATGGAGAATAAAACAAAGGATATTATAATGCCTCTGTATCATTCCATGATGCGACCGCACCTTGAATATTGTGTGCAATTCTGGTTGCCGTATCTTAAAAAGGATATAGTGTTATTAGAAAAGGTACAGAGAAGAGCCACCAAAATGGTAAAGGGGATGGAAGGATACCCCTATGAGGAGAGGCTAAAAAGGTTAGGGCTCTTCAACCTGAAAAAGAGACGGCTGAGGGGAGATATCATAGAAGTCTATAAATTAATGAATGGAATGGAACAGGTAAACATAGATTGATTGTTTACGCTATCAAAATATAGAAAGACTAGGGACATACAATGAAACTACAGTGTAACCTATTTAAGACTAATAAGAGAAAATATGTCTTTCACTCAACACTTAATCAAACTCTGGAATTCGTTACCAGAGGATATAGTAAAAGCTGTTAGTGTATCTGGGTTTAAAAAAGGTTTGGACAAATTCCTAGAGGAAAGGTCCCTAAACCATTATTAAAGAGGACCCGGGAAATCCACTACTTGTGACCTAGATTGGCCACTGTTGGAAACAGGATACTGGGCTTGATGGACCTTGATCTGACCCAGTGTGGCATATCTTATGTTCTTATGCTGTACTGTGATGAGGGAGAAGGAAGGGAGAGATGCGGGACTGTACGGGGAGGGGGAAATGGGTGATGCTGAATTTTGGGAATGATGCTGGACTGCAGGGGGGAGTGGGGAGATGCTGGACTGGGGGGAATCAGAGAGAGGAGATGATGGGCATGGTGGAACCATGTAGGAGAGGCCACTGAGCAGGCTGACAAGCAGATAAGCGACAGAAGTATGGAAATAAAGCTGGGAAGGTGGTAAATGGGGGTTATCAGAGACTGGTGGGGATAAGAGACAAAGAAAGGGACTGGAGAGAATGAGCAACAGGGAAGGTGCTCGGGCTGGTGAGAGGATGAAAGACAGAGAAAAGTAGATCAGAGCTGAGAAGTGAGTGAGTACAAGGGGTTGAAGTGGGAGGAGAGGGAAGTGGGTAAAAGAAGGGAATAAAAGACTAGAGAAGGAGTAAGACAGGAAAAATCAGATGGCTAGAGATAGGTAAGAGTAGGAAAATGGGCTGAGAAGGAGATGGAAAGCTGATAGGTGAAAAGTAAAAAGAGGGAGATTGAGGACTGGATTGTACAATTTGTGTGGCTAGGCAGAGAAGAAAGAAATATGGGAAAGAATTGAAAGGGAAAAGTCAACGTCAGAGACAGATATAGGAGAGGAGTGAATGAAAAAAGGAGAAAAGAGAAGAAATGGGAAAAGAATTAGGAGAAAACAGACAGATGAAAGCAGAAAAGAAAGGGGGACCAACATAAGTGTAAAAAATGTCCGTAAGTAAAAAATGTCCGTAAGTAGAAAAAGTATTTTATTTTGAATTTACTGTATTAATTGGCATATGCCCACTTTGGGAAACATGCATTTCTGATATCATTTGCTCAGTTTAAGAGGAAATTAATTTCATTTTCTATTTTTTCAGTGTTGCCCCACATTCTGAGTCCAACTTCTTGGGATTTTCAAATACATATGTGTCTGCATATTTCTATGTTATTCTGTAATTCCTTGTTCTGTATTTGACTAGGAGGTGTCTATGTTCTATGTGTGTGACTGAGGTACGATATTCTTCTAGGGTTACTAGAAGTAAGGAGATCCTGGATTCTCTACAGGGAGAACTATTCAGGCAATTGGTAACAGACCCCACACGTGAAGGGGCCATACTGGACTTGGTGCTTACCAATGGTGAAAGTGTTTCTGATGTTGTAGTGGGAGATCATTTTGCATCCAGTGATCACCAGATGGTGTGGTTCAGTATTAGGACTAGGGCTGTTAGAATCCATTCCAAGGTGAGGATCTTAGACTTTAGGAAGACTAACTTTGCGAAGATGGGCCAATACCTCAGGGAGTCGTTAGTGGGATGGGAACAGCTGGGGGATGTAGAAAAACAGTGGGCAAAACTGAAAGGGGGTATTTTAAAGGCAACCAACCTTTTTGTTAAAATAGTAAATAAAGGCAAAAGGAACAGGAGACCGCTATGGTTTTCGAAGGAAGTAGCTGAAAAAGTGAAGAAAAAGAGGGAGGGCTTCATGAAATACAAGAGATCACAGAGAGAGGAAGACAGGCATCTGTATTTGGAAAAACTTAGAGAAGCTAGCAAAGTAGTCAAGAAGGCAAAGATTCAAAAGGAGGAGGAAATAGCCAATGCAATAAAATGGGGGGATAAGACATTTTTCAGATATATTAGTGAGAAGAGGAAGGGCAAAAGTGGTATTGTCAGACTCAAGGGTGCAGGGGGGGAATATGTAGAAGCTGATAAGGATAAAGCGGAATTGCTTAACAAATATTTTTGTTCTGTGTTCACAGATGAAGAACCAGGAGCAGGACCTCAGAAAACACCCACAAATAAGAACAGAAGCGAGGGACATCTTGAACAATTTTCAGAAGACTGTGTTCGTGAGAAACTAGCTCAACTTAAAGTAGACAAAGCGATGGGACCGGATGGGATACACCCTAGAATACTGAGGGAACTTGGGGACGTTCTAGCAACTCCACTGACTGACCTTTTCAATGCCTCATTGGAGTCGGGAGTGATGCCAAAGGACTGGAGAGAGGCTCATTTAGATTTAGATTAGATTTATTTAGATTTATTAAAACTTGTTATACCGCTCAATACCGTAGGCATCTGAGCGGTTTACAATAAATAAAATCGGGCAAGTTAATTAAAACAAGCACTTGGCTGCAGAAAGAGAAAAGAACGCCATCAATTATAAGAAAAGGAGAGGAGAGAAAGAAAAGAGGAGCTGAGAACGGGAAATAAAATTAAAACAGAAAATAGTAATGCACGTATACTATCAAGGGAGGAAGGGAAGGGGGGACATACATTTCAGGAGAGAACATAGTAGAGAGGAGGGGGGAGGGTAGGCTAGGGAGGAGGATCAAACGCAAGGCAGAAAAGGTGGGTTTTGAGCTGGGTTTGGAATGTTTGATATGTGTCTTCTGCACGGAGGGAGGGGGGAGCGAGTTCCAGAGGCTCGGAGCCAAGAAGTAGAAAGCAGAGGAGCGGGTTTGTTCTAAACGAGCTTGTGCGGGGGAGGGAAGGACCATGCGATTTATGTGTACGGAGCAGAGGAGACGGTGAGAGGTACGGAATTGTATCTGATTCGCCAGGTAGAGAGGAGTGCCAGTATGGATTACTCTGTGTGCAAAGATTAGAAGTTTATACTGAATACGGAATGAGATGGGTAACCAGTGATGCTGATAGAGAAGGGGTGTAACGTGATCGAAACGTGATGCATGAGTCAACAGACGGATGGCAGCATTTTGGACGCGTTGGAGACGAGACAATTGGGACTTGGGTAGGCCGGCAAAAGAGACATTACAATAATCAAGACGAGACAGTACAAGGGTAAGCAGGAGGGTGGTTAGGGCAGGAGTAGAGAGAAAGGGACGGACTGCTCTGAGTTGCCGGAGAGAGAAGAAGGAGCGCTGAATAATTGAGGAGATGTGGTCTTTGAAAGTAAGGGCAGAGTCAAGAACAACACCTAAGTATCGGAGTGATGAGACCAGGGGGATAGGCTGGGAGGACAGAGAAGGAGCACAGGTAGGGGAGGGGCTGCCAAAAGTGAACCAGATTGCAAAGGATTTTGCCGGGTTAACATGTAGAAAATTAGAAGAGAGCCAGGACACCACAGCAGTGAGACAGAGGTTAAGAGGGGAAATATCAGGGGAAAAGGAATCAGTGTGGTGGAGAAGAATGATGTCGTCTGCATAATAATATGCAGAAATGCTAAACTGTTGGACTAAAAGGGCAAGAGGGGCTAGGAAAATATTAAAGAGAAGTGGGGCGAGAACAGACCCTTGGGGAACACCACAGGATAGGGGGGTAAGGGCAGAAGAGGAAGATGCAGAGACGACAGAAAAGGAACGACAGGATAGAAATGAGTGAAACCACTGGAGAACCGTACCCGAGAGACCGGCTTCCTGAAGACGGAAAAGAAGGGTGTGATGATCCACTAAGTCAAAAGCCGCAGACAGATCGAGAGAAACAGCCAAGGTGATAAGACCGCGATCGTGAGCAATGTGGAGATCATTGAGAAGGGAAAGAAGGACAGATTCAGTGCTATGGCCAGGGCAGAAACCTGATTGACGGGGATGAAGAGTGAGAGAAAGTTCAAGATGGGAGGAAAGTTGAGAGAAAACCAATTTCTCGAGGAGTTTTGACAGAAAGGATAGGTTTGAAACGTGGCGCCAGTTAGAAAGAACGGAAGGATCAGAGGAGTGAGATTTCAAGATGGGGCGGACTATTGCATGCTTCCAAGTGGAGTGAAAAGAACCAGAGGATAGACTTGTGTTGAAAAGAGAAAGGATATAAGGGGATAGGGCTAGGGAAGGTTCTAGAAGCCATTGGGAAGGGATAGGGTCAGCTGGGCAAGTTGTTTTACGGATAGTAGAGAAGGTCTTATTCAAAACTTCAGATGTAATGGGGTCAAAAGAGGACCAGGAATGTGATAATGCAGGAATTAAGGATGGCGAAGAAGGGGAAGGAGAAGGGGGGGACTCAATGGGGGGAGAAAGAGGTGGGGGACATTGGGGAAAAGCTTGGCGGAGAGTACTAACTTTGGAAACAAAGAAAGAGGCAAGGGAGGAGGAATCTGGGGAAGCAGAGGTTACATTGGGAGAAGGGGAAGACGCAGAATGCGAGGCTGTGAGGGAGCGAAGAACTGAATATAGTTGACGAGACGAATTAGAGGAGGAAGAAATGAGGTCAGCATAATAATCACGTTTTGCGGTGTGAAGAAGAGTGCGATAGTGGCGGTGACAAGTATGGAAATCAGCGGAGGTGACAGGAGAAGGATGCTTCAGCCAGAGGAGTTCTGCACGGCGAAGGTGCTTACGGTGTAGAACTAGCCCATGGTGGAACCAGGGGTAGTGTGGGAGGTGACGGCGGGAATGATGAGGATGAAGAGGAGCGGCAAAATCCAAGGCAGAGGAGAGTGATGAATGCAATTTGTGAACCTGAGCGTCGAGAGGGAGAGTGTCGAAGTCTACTGGAAGCAAGGCGGCTGGGGAGGGAAGTTGAGAAAGTGTATCAGCAGTAATTCGGCGAGAGAGCGTGGAAGAGGAGTTGGTATTGGAGTT
Source organism: Ichthyophis bannanicus (assembly GCA_033557465.1). Taxonomy (NCBI): domain Eukaryota; kingdom Metazoa; phylum Chordata; class Amphibia; order Gymnophiona; family Ichthyophiidae; genus Ichthyophis; species Ichthyophis bannanicus. The sequence continues at coordinate 580,122,055 of CM066031.1, forward strand.
CAGGGAGGAGGTGGCAGGTGGGACAGGAACGTCAAAGAGAAGACATACATGATCGGTCCAAGGAAGAGAAGAAAAAGAAAGGGACAGGGGTAAAAAAGGGAAGGAACCTGGAGCGATGAGGAGATCAAGAATGTGACCAGCAATATGAGTGGGGAAGGAAACAAATTGTCGAAGAGAGTGGACAGACAGAAAAGTAAGAAAGGAAAGGTCTCTCGCTGAGGCGGGGGCGTCAACATGAATATTGAAATCACCTAAGACTAAGAGACGAGGATAGCGGAGGGAAACTTCAGAGATGGTAGTTAGTAAAGAATCCCAGGAGGGAGAGGAAAGAGAAGGAGGGGCATAGATGAGAAGGAAATAATATGAGGAAGAGGAGGAGTCTAGTCGCACAAGGAGGGACTCAGGATAGAAAGGAAAGGCTAGGGGGGGGAGTTCAGATAGTGAAGCAGAAGAGCGATAAATAACAGCGATTCCGCCGCCACTTCTGCCTCGACGTGAGGTAGACAGGAAAGAGTAGCCAGGTGGGAGACACCGGTTGAGGAAGGGCTCATCGCCCTCTCTCAGCCAGGTTTCAGTCAGAAAGAAAATGTCCAGACTGTGCAGTACAATAAGATCTTGAATCAGGGATGTTTTGGTCCGAATTGAGCGACAGTTTAAGAGAGCTAAATGCAAGAGCAGGCAGGAGGGCACAGAGGAAGGGGAGGACTGCGGAGGGGAAGAGACACAATAGGTTAAGTTGAGGGGCTGTCGGGCAAGATGACCAGGGAGGGTAGCAGAAGACGTAACAGGACGCCAGCCCCAGTGCACCGGGATGACGAACATGATAAGGGGGAGGAAGAGCAATAGCAGGAAACCTAGTGCTGCAACGGGCGGTATAGCGAAGAAAACTGCTTTTGACGGCAGATATGAAGAGAGTGGGGTAATAGAGTTTGGAGGCGGGGACAAGGGAGAGGGCATATGTAGACGTGTAGTTGGAGAGGTCCAGACCCTGTCTTCATCGCTCCGGAACTCGCTCCTGCTCCTTGTGCGCGCTCCTTTGGCGCGCGCCTTCACGGCGTGGGGCGCCGCACCAGTGTGGATTTTAAACGCGGGAGAACCCAGCGTCACTTCCGGTGGGTTGGGGACTGGAAACGAGTACCTGGGGAGACACAAGGGCAGGATACAGAGCTGCTTTGAGAGCGCAGGCTACGGGTAACAGACAGCAGACAGGTAATCAGCACAAGCACAAGCAGTTAGCAGGCAGGCAAGTAGTCAGCAGGAGCAGAGCACAGCAAACAGCAGCCAGCAGCTGCACCAGTGTGGATTTTAAACGCGGGAGAACCCAGCGTCACTTCCGGTGGGTGGGGACTGGAAACGAGTACCTGGGGAGACACAAGGGCAGGATACAGAGCTGCTTTGAGAGCGCAGGCTACGGGCAACAGACAGCAGACAGGTAATCAGCACAAGCACAAGCAGTTAGCAGGCAGGCAAGTAGTCAGCAGGAGCAGAGCACAGCAAACACAAAAGCGGAAGTAAGGATGTGGTTGAAAACTACAGGACGGTTAGTTTAACTTCGGTGGTGAGTAAATTATTGGAAATGCTGCTGAAAGAGAAAATAGTGAGGTTTCTGGAGTCCAGCGGATTACAGGATCCGAGGCAGCATGGATTCACCAGAGGCAGGTCTTGTCAGACAAATCTGATTGATTTCTTTGACTGGGTGACCAGGGAGTTGGACCGAGGGAGAGCTCTAGATGTGGTGTATTTAGATTTCAGTAAAGCCTTTGACCCTGTTCCTCACAGGCAACTTATAAACAAACTGAGCACCCTAGGGATGGACCCTAAAGTTACTGCTTGGGTTAGAAATTGGTTGGGTGGGAGGCGACAAAGAGTACAAGTAAATGGAGCTCACTCTGAGGAGAAGGATGTTACCAGTGGTGTGCCCCAGGGATCTGTCCTTGGTCCGATTCTTTTTAACACCTTTGTTAGTGATATAGCGGAAGGGCTATCGGGTAAGGTTTGCCTCTTTGCGGATGATACCAAAATCTGCAATAGACACCCAGGAAGGTGTAGATAACATGAGGAGGGATCTAGCTAAGCTTGAAGAATGGTCTAGAATTTGGCAGCTGGGATTTAATGTTAAAAAATGTAAGGTCATGCATTTGGGCTGCAGCAATCCAAGGGAGCAATACAGTATAGGAGGTGAAGTACTTTTGTCCACTAAAGAAGAGCGGGACCTAGGCGTGGTTGTGTCTGATGATCTTAAAGTAGCTAAACAGGTAGAAAAGGCGACAGCAAAAGCTAGAAGGATGCTGGGTGCATACGGAGAGGAATGGCTAGCAGAAAAAAGGAGGTGATAATGCCTCTGTAAAAGTCTTTGGTGTGACCTCATTTGGAGTATGGTGTGCAATTCTGGAGACCGCACCTTCAAAAGGATGTGAACAGGATGGAGTCGGTGCAGAGGGTTGCTACTAAAATGATTAATGGGCTTCATTATAAAGCATATGAGGACAGACCTAAGGATATTAATATGTACACCTTAGAGGAAAGGCGGGATAAAGGTGATATGATTGAGATGTTTAAATACCTCCGTGGCATAAATGTTCAGGGAGAGAGCCTCTTTCAATTAAAAGCAAGTTCTGCTACGAGGGGACATGGGATGAGGGTGAAGGGAGATAGATTCAGGAGTGATATGCGGAAATATTTCTTTACAGAAAGAGTAGTGGATCCATGGAATAGTCTCCCAGTGGAAGTGGTAGAGATGAGGACAGTAACTGAATTCAAAAAAGCATGGGACCAACACAGAGGATCTCTAAAGGTAAAAAGTGGACTGTTGTAGTTGTTGTTATGGAAGGACAGACTAGATAGGTCATGTGGTCTTTTTCTGTCATCATGTTTCTATGTTTCTATGTTTCTACTTTCTGTGTAGAGATCTATAGCAGTTCTGCTTGTCCTATGTTCCCAGTAGGAAACATACTGCTCTTCTAAGATCCAATAGACTGAATTTTGAGGAGTAGCCTAGTGGTTTGAGCAGCAACCTGGTACTTACAAAATCTAGGTTCTGTTCCCACTAGCATTCCTTGTGACCTTGAGCAAGTCACTTTATCCTCTATTGCCTTGGAAGAAAAGGTCTCGCAACCTACTTCCATTCATACCTTGCCAAGAAAAGCCAGGGGCTGCTGGGTTGCCAGAAGTCAGCATTGACTTGACTACACTTAAAAACAAAATAAATCTTTTCATAGGTATGGTTCATTCTGTGAGTACTGGCAGTGGTGCTATGACATGGCAAGTTTGCCATAGGATCTGGCCATGTACCTACCTGGCTGTCAGCCCTGGAGGGAAATCATGTAGAAATTTGGTAGCCTTTCTCTAACCCCATTGCACATGTAAATGGTGTTTAGACACTCATGCAGTTACTGTTGCAACAAAAGAGAAGCTTGTGAAGTGATCAGCTGGAATCCACCAGGGGAAGGAGAGCACAGTAATCTTTCTCACAGGGCAGCAAAGAAGTAGTACCAGCCCCAAAGACAGTAGGCAGAATCTGCACACATCACAGACTAGAGGCTTCTTCCTTCTCCCCCCCATTAGCTTCTTCAGCATTAATCTAGCGGATGGGACCCTCCCTTGTCCCCTTGTTGGTACCTAAAAGCCTTGATGCAAACCATAACAAGAAACATTTTCTTCCTTTAGGTACAACAGGAGCGCTCCAGAGAAATACTGAAACTCCACACTGAGAATTCATCAAATTGGAGCAGATCTCCTTCTGACTCCCAACAGAGCTCTTCTGAAAAACCAGTAAAGAATCTTCAGTGCAACCCTGGAACTAACTCCTGTCATCAGCTCTCATTTCTCTGGTTCTCCTAGGACAAGCAGGATGTGTCAGCCACACCTGGTGACGTCATCCGACGGCGCCATGACGGAAGTGCTCTATAGCTCAGAAGCTTCTGAGCATGTGGGAGGTCCCACCTCCCTCGGCCCGCCCCTAGCCGGCCAGTTCTTTTTCTTCCGCCCTGCCTCAAGACGGAATTTCTAGCTCTCCATTACAAAATTACAAAAATCCCTCTATCTTCATGCCTAAACCCGGCTTCAAGAAGTGTTCTCTCTGCAACAGAAAGATGAACTTATCAGACACTCACCAACTCTGCATCGGATGCCTAGGGTCCTCTCACCAGGTTGAGAATTGTGCCAGCTGTGCCCGGATGTCTCCTAGGGCAAGGAAGCACCGGGAGCACGCCCTGCAAGATTTACTCTCCTCCACGGCGACTTCCAGCACCAACCGCGACAGGGAGCATCACAAAAGTAAGGACCGTGGCAGGCCCGATCTGCCTTCTAAGTCAGCAGACCGTTCCCGGCCTAAGAAGCGGCACAGGACTGACCCGGGGAAGGCTCCCTCTCACCGGGGATCAAGCGCTGTCTCCCCCGCTCGTCGCCACGCTTCCAGAGAGGCCTCTACCCTTCGGGTAAGCCCTCCTGTTGAAAGCAGCGATCTGGCCTGTTCCCTTCGGCCATGCGGTCCCCAGGACGCCTCGCAAAATGGCGCCGTCCTCCTTGACCCGCCTAGCTCCGCCTCCGGACACGCCCCCTCTTCCGGGATTGGCTGCAGCAATTCCTGCTCCACCGCTACGGATCAGCGCCGGCAGCCTTCCCCCATGCCGAGTACTTCCAATGCCGCGGCAGAGGAGCTCCGGTTCAGCGCGGCTAGCAGGTCCCGGGCCGCCGAAAGTCAGCGCTGTCAGCCCTCCCCCCTGCATGACTCTGCCTTGCTACCAGCGGCAGAGGAGTCCCAGGGCGGCACAGAAGGCAGCGATCGGCGCAGGAACGACGCGGATGTCAGCCCCCCACGCGGGAGAAGCAGACACCGCTCCAAAGATCCTGACTGCGCTTCCGATCAGCGCCAAAGAATCCGCGAACGCTGCTCCAGCGGCAGAGACTCACGGCGCTGTGCCAAAGATAAGAGCAGGAAGAGAACATCAAAGCACCGGCATCTGACTCCGTTGGGGTCAAGAGACTCCTCCAGTGGACCCCCCCGTAAACACAAGAGGAGCAGGAGATCAAGTTCACGGTGCAGCAGGAGACATAGGAGCAGTCGGTCTTCGGACTCCACCTCCTCCGCAATCCTTCATCTGCTCACTCGCCTTGTGGAACAGACCGCCCCCCAGCGATTGGACCAGGATTATGCGCATGGCCCCCCCTGGGGATCATGCACATTCTTCCCCTGGGGCACGACCGGGCTCGGAGCGCTCCCCCTCTCCACGAGACCCCAGTCGCTCGCCCTCCAGAGCACGATCACCTTCCCCTTCATTGTCTAGACCACAGCCACCTTCCCCAGTGCAGCTGGACTCCGGGGGAAGTGAAGGGGAGGAGTTGGGACCAGACTCTGATACCGCCAAGAATCAGGCGGACGAGATGGAGGATCCGCCTACACCAGTACCGGAGGATCTCACCTATCCAAAATTTCTCAGGAAGGTGGTTTCCAAGCTCGGGCTGACCACAGAGGACACGCCAGATGAGCAGGAACCTGAGGTCATGAAATACCTCAGTGGCCCTAAACCAGCCATGGCCCTTCCCCTTCACCGCAAGTTGAAGGAAAAGCAGTTGACACTCTGGCAGTCCCCAGCGTCTGGCCAACCTTGCTCCAGGTGCCTGGACAGTAAGTACATCATCCACAAGACACCTGGGTTTGACAGGCCCCAGCTACCCCACCAGTCAATAGTGGTGGCTTCTGCACTCAAAAGAGTAAAATCCACGCGTGTCCAAGCCGCACATCCACCGGGCCGGGACCCCAAACGTCTCGACGACATGGGGAAGAGAGTATTCCAAGGCGCAATGCTGAATGCCAAGATAGCAGCACATCAGTTCCAGCATGTTTTATTCCAGGATGCCATCCTTGCGGACCTAAAACGCCACTTACAGGATCTCCCCAAGGACTCACGTACATCCGCCTCTACCTCCATCCAGGAGCTAGCTGAGTGCAGCAAACACCTGATGAGTACAGCCTTCGACTCATTTGACACAGCTGTACGGACAGCGGGCACAGCCATATCGGCTCGTCGCTGGGCATGGCTTCGACCTCTTAGCAGGGCCGGAATAAGGCACAGGCAAACTAGGCATTTCATTTATTAATTTTATTTGACATTTTTATATACCATCTAAATGATAAATTGTTATTCAAAATGGTTTACAATCAATAAAGGTACAATCAGAGATGGAGTAGGCGGCTAATAATCAGAAGTAAAAAGAAAATATCCGAATGCTCATTATCAACTGCCCATCACAATTACTCTTCCTCAGGAAACAGCTAGGGCCCAAATATTTAGGGGGACCCTGTCAGATGTGATGAGAACTCTGGAGCTTGGGATTGCCAAATAGCTGTTTTTCTGCATTCTACAGATTTTTTCATTCACGTCCAAAAGCCAAAAGGATGGCTCAAGGAGGCTATTTTAGAAGCCCTATTCGTGATTTGCACGTGTGAACATGACCACCCCACACCTGCAAATCACATCCACGTCCAAACAACCATTTTAAAAAAGATTCAAATTTACACAATCACGTTCATCACCAGGGGACATGTCGAGGGTGTGATTTGGATATAGATTATGAGCCCTTTTGGGACAGGGAAATACATACAGTACCTGAATGTAACTTCCTTAACCATCTAGCTACTACCCGATATAGGCGGTATATCAAGTAAATAAACTATAGCTATAACTATACATGCGTCTCCAATTTCATATAGAAGTTGCGCATGCAAATGTACTGTAAATTCCACACGTCTGTATATATACATCCAACCCATATGCAACATTATCAAACACCACAAACTTCACTATCACCTCTGTGCTGACGACATCATGGTGTATGCTCCAATCACCACAACAATAACCAGATGCCTTGAAGACATGAGTGCCTGGCTCGCAGGTAATAACCTGACAGTCAGCTATGATAAAACAGAGGCAATGTTCGTCACCAGGAACCCCACTTTCATTCCGCCACAAACCATCAACATTCTAGACAAACCAATAGCAGTCAAGGATGAAGTTAAGTACCTGGGCATCACAATGGACAGAGCTCTGAACCTAAAATCTCACATAGCCAAAACTGCAAACAAGGACTAACTATGTTTGAGGACCATCAGAAAGCTCAAACCAATATTCCACCAAGACCACTTCCTCACAGTATGCCAAGCACTCATCACATCTCTGCTTGATTATGGAAACTCGCTGTATCAGGGCCTCACCCAGCAAACCTTACACCCACTCCAAATGGTACAAAACACTACAGCACGCATCATTACGGACCCTGCAAGAACAGAGCACATCACCCCCGTCTTATAGCAGCTGCACTGGCTCCCAATGATTGCCAGGGCAAAATTCAAAACAATCATGATCATCTTTAAAATCTTTCACCATCAATCGGCAGATGCACTCCAAGATATCATAACAAGGGATATCAGCAATAGACCAAGAAGAACCAATAATGACAACAGGATCAGCACACCAGCAGGATATCACAAGACTAAACAAACAACCTCAAGAAGAGCTCCTTCACTACTGGCGTCCACACTCTGGAACTCCCTCCTGATGGGACTGAGGGCCATGAATGATTCCAAAGACTTCCTCAAGGCCCTCAAACCCTGCTCTTCACAGAAACCTATGAACAAACACAAGCAACAAACTCCACCCGAACAGTGATGCAACTACCTCCACCATTTCAATACCCACCCCAACTAGACGTATAAGTTCAATGTATAATGTTGTTAAGTACCCTCATGTTAAATGTAACCCTCCAATTGTGATGTGACCACTTTGATTCTAGGATAAGGTGGTATACAAATCCTCTAAATAAATAAATAAAATTTACAACTGCTCCCGGGCACATTTCGGTTTTTAAAAAAAATACTAATTTTGGGCAGCCATTTACAGGATGTCCCTCTTAATCCCCCAATGTTTATTTTCCCCTCCACATGTTGCTTCCGTGGGCAATGAAGCATCTATAATTCATGAATGGCAGCAGAACGTTCAGGTTTGCGAAATGGTCAGGACACACCTAAGCATGCTGAGAGTAGCTAATGGTTGGAGCCCTGGCTTAGAAACCAAAAGACCTCCTACTAGCACTCCTTGTGGCCTTGGGCAAGCCACTTAACCCTCCATTGCCTCAGAAGAATCCAAATTCAATGCCCCTGTTTAATGTACATTACCAAGTTTAAGTTACAATTTAAACCACTTTGACTAAATGATAAAGCAGTATAAAAAACCTGTTAAATAAACAAATGTACATTCTGAAATACTGTCAGTGCAGTCAATAAACAGTCTTTCTAATATGTGCCTTAAAGTATTTATATAGTTTCAGACTTTCATCTGCAAATCTCCCTTCCTGCCTGAATGAGCTATGAACCTGCCCTGCCTAGCAGCAAAGACAGTTGTAGCACCCAGGCAGTGGGAGCAGAGTACTGTAAGGCTGCTCTAGCCCCAGGAAGGGAGATGGTAAGCCAGGGGATATCGCTGAGCTCTGTAGAGAGAACTTGGAGAGAGCCAGGAGAACCAGCAAGTGTCCAATGGGGGAAAGTGCAATGAGGCTGCTATAGGCTGAGTTAAAGAGCAGATAACAAATACTTTAGATATTGATTGGCAGAGCTGAATGGTGAGGGCTGGGAGTGTGGGGAGTGACTAAATGTGCACCTGAGCAACAGGCAAACTAGCAGGCCGATACAGAAAGCCAGCTCTGAAGTCATGCACTATTAACTCTGTACGCCTCTGTGCAGCACACCGATAATGCACGACTTCAGCGCCGGCATGCAGAAAGGGGCACATATGCAAATTAGCCACATGTTAAACTAGGAGAGCAAGCCAAGCACATGCGCACAGAACTTGGCACAAGTTTGGCATGCTCTCCCAGAGAAACAGGGTCATCTGAGGGGACGTTTGACACTTCACCTCAAATGATCCAGGTGATGCCATCAAAATACTGTCAGGGGCACGTGCAAGACGTTTAAGTCACCTCAGACCCAGGCATAGAGTTATTGGCGCTTCGACTAGTTAGATAAACCTCTACACATTTCTCTGCATCCGGCATAGACAATATTAGCATGTCATTTAATACGCACAGCAATTTCCTTATAATTTAAATACGCTTGGCGTTACTGTGCGCGCTAGCTTTTCCTTTGCTGTTTATGCGCGCGTCAGTCTCTTCTGCATTTGGCCTGTTGGAACTTGTGCAAAGGGCGCGTCAGTCTTTCTGCATCGGCCCGTAGAAGCGTATGCATCTGAAGAGTGACCGAGTACCTGCATGTACACATGTGTTTGTGTATATTTATTTATTTTTATTTTATTTATTTAAAATACATTTATATACCGTGTTTTCCCAAGTATCAAATATGGTTTACAAGGAACGTCAAAATGAATTGTACAAGCAATAGCCCAATTCAATTACATTATAACTGTTGGAACTATTTACATAAAAACTGTAGGGTTTATATGAAGAGCAGGAATATGTATGTGTGTGTCTGAAACGTGAAAGAGTGTATATATGTGTCTGTCAGAGAGTGAGTGCATGCTTGTGTGTTTCTGTGGTTTTCCCTGGTAGGAACGGTATCATTTAAATAGAGATTTCCTTTGAAAATCTGAAGAGGAGTGGAGATGTCCACTGGTACAAATGTAAAATATGTAAGTGGAGGGAAGGTGCAGTCTGCAGACCTGGGCAAATCCCTTTGAAAACTATCCTAAAACAGCCTCTACTCTGTCTATATCTTCTCAGAGACACAGAGCCCTTAGGTGTACCTCCCCACCTTGATTTTTGATAATCAAATTCAGCAATTGTGATCATCCCACCACACTCTTTCCAGAGCAAGCCTGTAAAAATGCCTAACTGCACACTATACGTTTGCTCTTACTCTTTGCTTTGTATGTATGTGTGTGCCCAGGGCCGGATTTACCTATACGCCATGTACGCCATGGCGTAGGGCCCACAGCTGGCAGGGGCCCACAAAAAAAGAACAAGTAAATTTTTTTTTTTAAATAAAATTTTAAAAAAAACCTGCTGGCTGCCGCCGCGGGGCCCCCTCTGCTGCCGCGGCAGCACCGACTGACCCGCGGGGGCCCCCTCTACAAGCTGAATCCGTCGGTTTGTTCCTCCCTCCCTCCCTCCCTCCGTGCAGGCTGTGAGAGACGCGAAAGGAGAGTGTCTCCTCGCGTCTCTGTTAAGCCCGCAGGGGCTGATGGGAAATTTCCCATCAGCCCCTGCGGGCTTAACAGAGACGCGAGGGAGACACTCTGCCTTCGCGCCTCTCACAGCGTGCACGGAGGGAGGGAGGAAGGAACGAACCGACGGATTCAGCTTATAGAGGGGGCCACCGCGGGTCAGTCGGTGCTGCCGCGGCAGCTGAGGGGGGCCCGCGGCGGCAGCCAGCAGGTTTTGTTTTTAAACTTAAATTATACTTGAGGCCGACGGGGGTGGGGGGGTAGGACTGGTAATGGGCTATTGGGGGGGCTGGGGCTGGGGGGGTTAAGGCTAGAGGTGGGTTGATGGGGTTAGGACTGGTAATGGACTGTGGGCTGTTGGGGGGGCTTAGAACTGGCAATGGGCTTTGGGGGGGAGTTAAGACTGGTAATGGGCTGTGGGCTGATGGGGGCTGTCTGGTAATGGGCTATGGGGGGCCTAGGACTGGAAAGGGGCTGGGGGGGTTAAGACTGGAGGTGGGCTGATGGGGTTAGGACTGGTAATGGGCTGTTGGAGGGGTTTAGAACTGGTAATGGGCTTTGGGGGGGGGTTAAGACTGGTAATGGGCTTTGGGGGGGTTAAGACTGGTTAAGGTGGGCTGATGGGGTTAGGACTGGTAATGGGCTGTGGGCTGATGGGGGGTTAGGACTGGCAATGGGCTATGGGGGGCTGACTGGAAATGGGTTGATGGGGTTAGGACTGGAAGTGGGCTGATGGGGGGTTAGGACTGGTAATGGGTTATAGGGGGGGCTTAAACTGTAAGTGGGTTGATGGGGGGGTTAGGACTGTAAGTGGGTTGATGGGGGGCAAGGACTGGTATTGGGTTGGGGGGTTGCTAGGACTGGAAATGGGCTGATGGGTGGCTAGGACTGGAAATGGGCTGATGCAGGGACTAGAAGGGAATGGATGCTGGGTGAGGCTGGAACTAGTAGGGAGCTGATGTTGGGAGTGGATTAGAATGGGATGGGGCTGGAAGAGTAAAATAGAGAAGGGAAAAATATTTTGTGTGGGAGGGATAAAAAATCTACAATTGGCCGGGTATTGGGAGAGTAAGTGGGGATTGAGGATGGAGGGGTAAAATTTGAGTGGATGAAATAGGAATGAGGAAAGAGCAAAAGGAGAAAGATTAGTATGTTAAAGCAGATGTAGAGAGAGAATGGAAAAAAATCTAGAAGAGAGAAGAAAGGACAAATGGACAGCAGACGATGGAGAGTTAGCAGAAGACACGAAGAAACCAGAAGAAAGTGGCTGGAGCAATTGCAGCTGAAAAAAATGCACAAAAGGTAGAAAAATATCTCTTTATTTTGAATTTATTAATTGGAATATGTCAGCTCTGGTAAATGTGCATCATTAACGTCTGCGCTTTGTTTAGTGCAAGAGCAAATTAATGTATAGTTTTATTTCTACAGTGTTGTACTTTCCAAGTTTGGCTTTTGGGATTCCCAGTTTAATTATTGTCTTCCTGTTTCTAAATTGTGATTACTTGTTTGATGGTCTGTGTTCTGCATGTGTAACTGAGCTGAGGTGTTCTGTTTATATAATTCCTATTTGACATTGCCACTTGTTCTCTTTCCCCAGTAGGTCATGTATTGTTGTTCTCTGAAATGTATTGGTTTAATATTTGCAGTGTTGCCTTTTGATTGGTAGGGTATGGTGCTTTGTGAGTCCTGGTAGTGCTGTTAGGATACGGCGGGTTTTACTATGGGTTCTAAATGGGCAGTGTTTGTAGTAGTTCCTAATGTGTCTGGCAGTTGGCACTGGATTATAGTAATGTAGAAATCTTTTAGTCTTTCTTTATCCATACACTCATTAAGAGGCACGTTTACTAAAAGTTAGTATATGGTAACATTATGCAAATATTTATGCAAATGAGGCCCCTTATGCAAATGAGTCCCCGCACCCCCCTTGGGCCGCCCCTGCTGGGGGCCCACAATTTTTGTTGGCGTAGGGCCTCACTCAAGGTAAATCCGGCCCTGTGTGTGCCAGATCTCCCTGCAGGTAAAAGGATGCTCCTAGTTCTTTGAATTCGTGGGGCTATCGGGATCTATTGTTTTGCTTTGACCATTACTGCTCTTTGCTGACCCTCAGAAGCTTCTTCCGTAGGCAACCAGCTAGTCTGGCCCTGCAGAGGCACCAAAGAAAGCAGAATATTTTCTTTTGTTACTTTCATTTGCAAATCTTCCAGCCCTTAAAACTTTCTAAATATATACCTGGCGCAGTTTAGTCAGAATATGGCTTTCCCGGAACTTTTCCACGGTCTGCTGCCTGCCGCTTTCAGATAAGTGAATGGTTGGGCTATATTAAACTGGGCCGTGGGTCTCTGCTTTATTTTGAAGGGTTTTGCAATTGCCGAATTTGAGACTGAGCTTGAGCTTCCAATATAATCATGAGATAAGATTATTAGAGTAAATATAAAGTGTGAGGGTGTTATTCAAGTGCTTTAACAATAGTCCTTAGTTATAGTATTTGAATATAGAGGGAGTTTTGTAAGCCTGTGATGTTTAGCTCACTGGTTCTCCTGGGGCCTCTGTGATGCCGCATAGCGGGACCAGTTATTTCCTGAGGCTTTTTCTCACCTTAGCTAATGTTTTATAAAATAAAAAATATTTGAAGTATTGATCCTTATTGGAAGTATGTCTGTTTAGCTAGTCAATGTTATATGGATGGTTTAAAGTTCAAGTAGGTTCTGGAAGATATAAGGTATTGTAAAATTCATTGGGAATATTTCATTACACGGGTCTTTATCTATTTAGTTAGTTTGCGTTCTGGGAATTTGTTTTATTGATAGTGTATTACTCTCAGTGAATGTGGTATTTTGCAGGTACTGAAGAAGAGAGAAGTCAAAAAGGAAGATCAAGGAACAAAAATTAAGAAGAAGAAATCACAGGACAAAAGAACTAAAGAGACAAGAACATGATTTGCCATACTGTGTCAGACCAACGGTCCATCAAGCCCAGTATCCTATTTCCAACAGTGGCCAATCCAGGTCACAAGTACATGACAGGTTCCCAAAAAGGTATTTAGATTCCATACTTCTTGTTCCAAGGGTAAGCAGTGGATTTCCCTGGTCATCTTTAATAATGGTTTGTGGACTTTTCCTCCAGGAACTTGTCCAAACATTTTTTTTAAACCAAGCTACCCAGCTACACTAACATCTTTTACTATATCCTTCGGTAACAAATTGTGATTACACGTTGAGTGAAAAAATATTTTCTGCAATTAGTCGTAAATGTGCTACATTGTAGCTTCATTGCGAGTAAACAATCAATCTACCATTCCACTCCATTCATTATTTTATTGACCTTCATCATATCTTCCCTCAGCCATCTTTTTTCCAAGTTGAAGAGCCCAGCCTTTTAAGCCTTTCCTCAAAGGGGAAACATATTTCCATTCATAAAACATTACTTTATGCACAGAGGGTGCTCTTGAAATTTCTTACTCTCTGTGCACTTTGAACATGTGAGATTTTGCTCCTACTCCAGGGCTCTAGTGAACTACATTTCCTTCATCCCAGCTCCATGGGAATCCAAATCCTCACCTGGACACCCAATGCAAAATCCATCCACCCTCCCAACCCAGACGCCTCTTCAAAATACATTCCCCTCCTCATCCCTTGCACTGACAATGTAAAAGAAAATCCTCTTCCTGACATAAGAACTTTACTGTCACCCTCTTTTTACCCGCGGAGAGGAAGAATGCCACTTGCTTCCTGCAAACTTCCTGTTGTAGCTGAAATGGCAGCACTCAGCACTGCTTTCAATTTCACACATGCACAGCCCGGAGAGAGCACAGGCAGCTTCAGAGGGAGCTTTAGATCAGGCCAGGTGAACATATGTTGAATGGAGGGGCTTCTTTTTGTATTGAAAATCTAAAAGTGGAGGCTTAGCTTTTTTGAATTGTAGATCTAGGTAAAGGGGAAGATGGACGCGTGATCGGGCCACACAGAAGTTTTCCTCCAGGCTAACTGGTATTTTAACTTCTGGCCATTTGTGCAGTGAAAGATCTAACTGTATGATAGGCAAAAAAAGATGCAAAGATCATACTGTCTTTAACACGGCCCTTCAAACATCTGCATGCTCTGTGTACCATTTTTTTAGTAAACTGGACACTAATGCCCAATTTATCCTGCTCACAGGTAACCTCCAAAAACTCTGGATAATACATTGCCTTGAAATGTTAAAAATAAATTCTGGTTTGATACTGTGGTGATGAAGGGGCCTCAGAGCCCACGGAAATAGTTGGAAAACAAACTTTTACCTGCAAACAGAGGGATAGTTCAGAGAGCAGGGAGTTTCAAACTGCAGCCAAAGAAAAAAAACACACACACAGAGCTGCTGAGTCCAGACCACACCCAAGCTCCAAGGCAACCCAGGAAGGTAATAGGAAGCACCTGGGGGAGGAGTTGGAACCAGGAGGGCAGCTACACACATTTAAGCTCCAGGGAACAGAAAGAGGAGAGCCTACCAAGAGAAAGGAGGGAGGAGAGCTCCCAAGGCAAACTGAAGGGAAAGGATCCTTCAGGGGAATTGAAAGAGAGAGGCTTTCCAGAGACAGCCGCAGAAGGGATTCCCAAGGCAGCCAGCATACTGGGGACTACAGTCCAGGGAGAAGCCCAGGCTGTAAAGAAATTGCAGCACGGTCTGGAGACTGGAGGCTCTGTCCTGAGAGAGTTGCTGACTATAGTCCAGGTACGGGAGCAGCCCTGCAAGAGTCTGTGGGAGAAGTTTTACCTCTGGAAAGATCTGGGAAGAGAAGGGTCCCGAAGAACAAGGTGAGCCAGTTAGAAGCCTTGGCCAGCTTGTTGAGAGATAAGGGTCTCTACAGCCATTCTAAAATCCCTGAGCACAGACAGAAGTCCCATTGGGAAAAGGTCTTAAAACTTTTAGGGGAGATTAAGCCTACGCCCCCTCAGCCCGAGTTAAGCCAGGAGACAGCAGAGTCTGATTATGAAGACATGCAGACAGAGCCTTGTGATCTTGAACAAGACTCCTTAGATTCCTTGATGGAATGTTCTTTTTGTATGAAGACAGAATGAAGAGGCTGTAGGTTTTTAAAGCTGAGTAAAAAAGCCAGAAGCCATTTAACTGAATGTCTTATGCTGGAAATATTTAAAAGGAAAATTGCTGCTGTTTAAAGCTGAGAGGAAATGATTCAAGATTGATTTGAATGAGTAAGGGAAACAGCTATCTGAATGTAAAACAGCTTGAAGCAAAATAAAGCTTTATTTAAAGTTTTACTCAGTTTGGGGAAAGGCTGATACCTTTGCTGGAAGTTAGCTGAAACCAGCTAAGCTGCATTTTTGACTGTTGGACTATGGAAGAAACACCTTCGGGTGTAACAAGCTGCATGAAGCAATTGTAACATTTATCCCTGTCAGAATCCTGTTTGACCTAAACTTCTTTTGTTGGAGAGTACATCCTATTTTGGTTGACATGTGTTGAGCTTCTAAGGAGGTTCTTTGCAAAGAGAAAGACAAAAAATAAATTTTCTGTGTTTTGACTTCAAACTCTCGGACTCTCTTTGTCATTTCACACAACTACAATACCCAGAAGCTGCAGCTCTGGAGCCCATTAAAAAGGGGACATTATAAGGCACGCCCTCACCTATAGGCAACCGCCTAGACAGTAGGGAGCGCCACAATACAGTACATTAAGTTCAATATGACAATGTGACGATCCACATTCTTTTTGAGATATGAATGTGGTCAGTACATCATTCATAACATTAAGATCCAGTGAGGAATATTTCAGGGAAGTTCCCTGTCGCCACTTCTGTTTTGTTTGGCGCTTAATCCAATGAGTGCTCTCATCAACTCTTTGGGGTATGGATTTAGCCTGGATTCTAAAGACAGTACCAACCCAGAAGCAACTTCCCATCTGCTATTTATAGATGATCTAAAGCTCTATGGTTCCAGTGACCAGCAATTAGCAGAGCAACTTCATGTGGTGCAAAGCTTTTCTGATGACATCAGGATAACTATTGGCCTTGACAAATGTGCTAAGGCAACCTTTTTCAGAGGAAAATTGAGCAAAAATGAAAACATCTCCCTTGCTGAGGGCTGTGACATCAAGAATCTTGAACAGGAAGGGGTATAGAAGTATCTTCGAATAGAGGAAGGAATGACACTCGATCAGAAACTATTGAGAGAGAAGATCAGTAAAGAAAAAAACTGTTATTGAAAAGTGCATTAACTTCACAAAATAAGATACAAGCTATCAATCAGTTTGCAATTCCTGTACTCTCATACAGTTTTGGGATTGTTATTGGCCTCATAAAGATCTTGAAAAACTGGATGTGTGAACAAGAAAACTCCTCCATGCTCATGAAGTTATTTACAAGAATCAGTGTATGCCAAGATTGTGTATTCCTAGAGCTGAAGGAGGGCTAGGGCTTACAGAGATTGACTACACCTACAGAGCTACTATCGTAGGCTTCCAAGCCTATCTGACAGCATCATTGGATCCAAATACGCAAAAAGTGCTGAAATATGAACGTAAACATCCAGAATCTATCTCCATTATCAAACTTGGACAAGCATTCCGACGATTAGAAGAAATGAGTGAGAATCCACAGGTGTGTGCATGGGAAAGGAAGTAACAGAATTTGCAAAACAAAAGAAAAAACTCTTCAATGATTTAGATTAGCAGGCGAGGAAACACAAGTGGCAAATGCACAAATACAGTGGAAAATACAGAGTATTACTCCAAAAACCTTTTGTCGATCAAGAATGGACACATGAATGGTTGAAGAAAGGTGAACTGAAACCGAAGGATGAAAGATTGATAATTGCAGCCCAGGACAGCGGATTACAGACGAGATGGTTTATTGCGAGTATTGAAAAAACAGGCACAACAGACATCTGCCGATTCTGTAAGAAAGAGCTGGAAACAGTGACTCACCTAATAGCAGGCTGTGACATTCTGATGGTGGAAAATTTCTATACAGAAAGGCACAACAAAGTAGCATGCCTCCTCCACTGGAAACTCTGGAAACATTACAACATCCCTGTCCCTGAAAAGCACTGGGATCATGACCCTAAGAGAATAGCAGAGAATGAAGAGGTTGTGATCACCTGGGACATTCCCATTCCAACGGATAAGAAACTGGATGCCAGGAAACCTGACATAGTGGTAAAGGAGAAGAATACCAGAACGGCATTGATAATAGAAGTGTCGGTACCAAGTGATTATTCTGTGAATCGCGTGGAGAGGCAGAAGATCTTGAAGTACCAAGAAATGCAGTCAGAGACCAAGAAAATGTGGCAGAAAGATACAGAAATATTTCCCATTGTACTGGGAGCCACATGCTTGATAAAGAAGACTTTCCAAGCAAATCTTGACAAACTACCCATACATGTTACATCTTACAAACTCCAGCAGGATACTCTCTTTGGCATGATGCAAGTATTACGCCGAGCATTAGCAGTAAATTTGAGAGACTAAGATCATACTCCACATACCCTGGCTTAGAAGTGAGGTTCACGACCGCCATACTATGCGCAAAACTAACCCATTTGGAGAAACAACCCCAAGTAACCTCCAAAAATACTGTACTCACAAGTAACCTCCAAAAATACTGTACTTTAATACCATAAGTCCAATAGAGGTATATCAGCATCAGCTGAGTGACATGAAGGAAGCACTAGTGTCGCTTCCAGGATAGGAGAGTGTCTCCTCTCCCTATTGAACTTTTATTTCTCTTGTATTGTATTGTATTGTATTGTATTGTACTGTCTTAACTAGATTGTAAGCTTTTCAAGCAGGGACTGTCTTTTTATGTGTTTGTACAGTGCTGTATATGCCTTGTAGCACTTTATAAATGATAAATAGTAGTAGTAGCAGTAGTAGAGCAGTTTGAGAGAGACTTTCCAAAGAAAGTGGATTTATTGGAGCCAGATGGCTTTCCTCCAAATCTGGCTGCTGATTTGTGGCATAAGTTCATTGAAGGCCTAAGATTAGCAAGATATGGGATCTACAGGTACGTTCCATCTTGGAACAAACATTAATCTGCCATTGCAATGACCAACTTCCTTGATCTAATCATTTGGGCTGAAAGTAGAGAAGGTTATTTATTTATTTATTTATTTTATTTATTTATTTAGGGTACACTTGTATCCCGCTACTTCCAGCGATCAGCAGCGGTTTTCTATACATAAGGGAGAGGCTGTACAGGCCAGAATTAGAACATACAGTATGATTGCAGGGATGGGTAATAAGCATAGCAAACGGTTACAAGTTTACATTTGATTTGTTTGAGAGGAATCTTACATATATACATTTGATTGCATAAGAAGCGGCTTTACACATATACATACTTTACGTAATTACAGAACACATTTCTTGCTGGTATGATTAGTTTAAGTGGGCATGTTGCTCTAGTAGTATATGACACTCTGATTAGGTTAGGTTGTAGTGGGTCTGAAAGAGGTGTGTCTTAAGTTTTTTCCTGAAATCCTTCAGGTCCTTGTTTGCTCTCAGTTCATAGGGCAGTTGGTTCCAGAGTGCTGGAGCAGTAAAGGAGAACGCTCTTTTGGTGGTGTTTGCGTTGCAATTTCTCATGCTATTCGGGACATGTAGGGTGTTGGTATTTGCTGTTCTTCTGCTTCTGATGGTTGGCTGGACGGAGATTAAGGTGTTGTGGTATGAGGGTGCTACGTTATGAATGAGCTTGAATGTGGTTACTAAGAGCTTATATTGGATGCGGGCCGTGATGGGGAGCCAATGAAGCTCAATTAGTACTGGAGTGATGTGTTCAGTTAGTCCTTTTTTCATGATGATTCTGGCTGCCACATTTTGTGCTAGTTGAAGTATGTTAAGGGTTTTTTTAGGCATATACAAGAAACAGAGCTTTCTCTACTTGTATGGAGGCAGAAGCACCACAAGTGAATGAGATTGTAATATGTTTGCTTTTGTAGCAGAGAAGTGTAACAGTGGGTTATAATCAGAATAAAAATAAAACATTTTGGGGGTGTTTCAGGTGCCTTTGGTTTGTTGGGAGGTGCTGACATTGGGCAGGAGAAAGCTGGAACTGTGTCAGAAATAAAATGAAAGCAGGGCTGACATCGCCACATGTAAACAAAATAAAGTTGGGCCTGCTGCAGTTCAGGGCAGCAGGGGTTAAAAACTTAATAATGCTCTTCAGCTTTAAGTGAGAAAGAAAGAATGACAGCCATTTTAAATGTAAAATAAAGAGAAGGGCTATAATGCTGAGCAGGTTTTAAAAAGCAGGGCTGCAGTACAAAAGTAACTAAAAGTTGAGATTGGCTGGCTGCCTTTCAAGTAAGTAAATAGATAAATGAAAGGGCACTGGGCTGCAGGTTATCAGGCAGAGCAGGGATCCTCCCCCCCTCCAGCTCTGCTGGAGATTATTGCAGGCAGGAAGTCAGAATTTCTGTGAGGCAGTTTCCTAACTGGTATTTCTAAACTATTAGGATCTAAAGTAACAGTACTGAAATTGCCTTAAAAGTGTAACTAGGGTTTTATGGGCAAGGATTTTTTGTAATTGCGAGGAAAGAGTGTTTTTGAGAAAGGTCTTTGGAACTATTTCTTTGGGAGAAGTGGAAGCATACCTTTCTGAGTGGTTTGGTTGTGTGGGAGTGAAGAGTTAGTTTTGGTTTTGGGACCCTCAGTGCAGAGAAAGAGAGGTTTGCTGTCATGAGTGAAGGTTTGATTTGAGGATTTTTGGAGGTATTTGTAATATTTAATTGTTGGAAGAGCAGGAAGCTGGAAAGTGTGGCATTTTAGGGAGAAGAGTTGTAGAAGAGATTTGATTTGAACACCTTTGAAGTACCTTCATTTGGTGGGGTTTTAGGTAATATTAAATTATCTAATATTTAATGGTTGAAAGTCTGGAAATTAAGTTGAGGAAGATCATCTGGCTAGAGGGCTGATTTGCTGTTATGGGTGTTAAAAACTGACAAACTGGGTTTAAGCTATTTGAAAGTAGTAAACCTTGAAAGATTATACTAGTTTAAACTGATTTATTCAGAGTTTTGGTGTTTTTTGAGAGAAGTTAGTGAAAAGTATCTCTGTCAGCCTTAGGAGACAAAGCTGTTATTTGAGGAGATGAACACGGAGAATCTGCCGTGAGACTGTATGTTAGGTGCACAGGTTTCCGGAAATGCTCCATTTTGAGGACAACTTCTGGTTTTAAAGGTCTGGTCAGAGATTTGAATCTGCTGTTGCAGAGAAAATGAGACTGAGGTCCTGTAGCTGTTTGTTACAGCTTACCTGAGGTTTAGCTACAGCTTTGATTATAATTTAGAAGCTCTGATTTTAAAAGCAGACATTTATTTTCCTGATCACCTGAAGTGACTGCAGAAACAGGATTCTTAGGAGTGCTACAGCTGCATGTTGTGAGTGTGAATGTGTGAGGGAGAGGGAGAGGGAAGGGTCAAGATGGGGTTTATTTAATTATCTTTTTATTTAAGGGTAGTTAGGGAGTTTGCCTTTGAGAAAAAAAGGTGGAAAGGCATTAATTGTTCAGCCACTGTCTGATCACCTGAGGCAAAATAAAGGTAGAATAGGGTTTTGCCTTACTGGCTTTGTAAAGTCAGGGAACAAGGACCCACTGAAGAGTCACTGGAAGAAGAGTCAACTGCGTATCCAGAGAAAAAGATTGAAAGGACTAGATCCAGGACAAGACAGAACCAGCACGGACATGAGTCCCAACCCCAAGAAAGAATTTTTGGTTGGAAGATAAGTTGTATATATTTACTCCACTGTTAAATATCCCAAACCAACATAAGGTACCCTGTTCATGTTCTGAGTTTAATGTAAACCGCTTTGATTTCAGGATAAAGCAGTATAAAAAAAACAGGTTAAATAAATAAATAAATAAAAATATTAGGGATTTTAGGTATGTAGTTAATAAAATATTTAAAACTAATACTTCTAAAGGACTCTGGATCCTTATTTAAAGTTACATATTGTAAAAGATTTGTGTCATCTTACCTGCACATGCAACAGTAATAACATCTTAAGCTTTACCATCCAAAAGATATCCTGAATTTATTTATTCTTTAATTTGCTCCAGTGGGTTTGTTGTCAGTTCACTGATAACAGAGTTGTTGGACGGTAATCTTTTTCCACTGTACCTCCTCCAGAGGTGTTCCAGCCTGAGGTCCGACTACACGACTACAGTAACATCTAGCCGGGGTATTAGTAGAGGCTGGTAAGACTAGAGGGAGGGTTATAGAGGTGAAGGAGAAAAGGATTGAACTGTGCTGATAAATTCCAGCCTACTGCTATTGGATGGATGTACCTAAACTTTAAAAAATTGCAAGTCTCTATCACTATAAAGAAGGTCATTAGGAACAGTCATCTGTACACCGTTATTTGAGGGATAAAATGATTTGAATTCTTCCTCTTCCTGCTTCATGCTTTGGAGTAAAGCAAAGCAATACATAAAATGGTAACCGGTATAACAAAAGAAATGCAGATAGATGCCAGAGCTCTAAACACAGGTGATAGGCAACAAAGCTTTCACTGAAAGTCTGGCCAGAATCCTGGGCAAGTTCTTATTTGAATGCTGCAGCAAGCTATTATGATTGCAGAAGTGTGTCTTACTGGTGATTTTAATTCAGAATCCTCTTACTTCTAACAGTTTTCTTAGATCTCTAGTATTTAATGCTGCCTTCGCACACACATTCTCCTATTTCCTTTTTTTGCATAAAATAATTCCACATTATGGAGAATTTTAGACTTATCTCCAATGCTCCCATTCCTGCCTATCTGATTGAACAGATTGTTCTTCAATTATGGCAATTTATTCAAGAGAAGAAAGTTTTAGATGCATTATAGTCAGAGTCTAGAGATGTTCATGGAATACAGACATAGCACAGTTACTTACCTGTAACAGGTGATCTCTGGGAACAGCAGGAATTAGTCCTCACATATGGGTACGTCGGTACCGACGGAGCCCGTGCGGGAAAGCTCCCCAGCTTCTTAGAATAGAAGCTTTTGGGACCTCCCACTGCACATGCGCACTGCCTTCCCGCCTTCCTGAACAGCTCTCCTCAGTTTCGAGTTTATAGCTGAGTCAACAGAGAGAGGACAGGAAGATAGATAGATAAAAGATACAACTCCTAGGGGAGGTGGGTGGGTTGTGAGGACTAATTCCTGCTGTTCCCAGAGATCACCTGTTACAGGTAAGTAACTGTGCTATCTCCAGGAACAAGCAGGAATAAGTCCTCACATATGGGGACTCCCTAGCTTAGATGCATGGGATCCCCTGTAAAGGTTCGCCATCTTCGTATGGATCTCAGGCATCCATTCTGGGAAGGTGGGCAGGAGTTGTTTAGGAATGGAACAGGTGCTTGAGGACAGCCTGGCCAAACAAGGCATCCCGGCGGGAGTCCTTGTCCAAACAGTAATGGGCTGTGAAGGTATGAACCGAGGCCCAGGTAGCGGCTCGACAGATCTGATCTATGGAAACAGAGTGCAGATGAGCCATAGAAGTTGCCATGGCCCTCACATTGTGAGCAGTGACATGGCCTTCCAGAGAAATGTTTTTGCTCTGGTAAGCAAAAGAAATACACTGAGCAATCCAATTGGAAAGTGTACGCTTGGAGACTGGAAGTCCCAAATGGGAAGGATCAAAGGCCACAAAAAGTTGAGAAGACTTTCGATGTGGCTGAGTCCTATTAAGGTAAAAAGCGAGAGCTCTTTTACAATCCAGAGTATGAAGGTTCCTCTCTGCATTGGATGCATGAGGAGCTGGAAAAAAGACAGGTAGATATACCTCTTGATTAAGATGAAAAGGCGAGACCACTTTAGGCATAAAGTGGGGATTCGTCCTAAGGACCACCTTATCATGATGAAATCTTGTGTAAGGTGGATTAGCCACTAAAGCCTGCAGCTCACTGATGCGGCGAGCCGAAGTGACTGCAATGAGGAAGATGACCTTCCAGGAAAGAAATTTCAAGGAGGTGGAAAACATTGGCTCAAAAGGTGGCTTCATAAGTTGACCGAGCACTAGATTCAAATCCCATGCGACCGGGGGTGGTCTGATGGGAGGTTTAGTGAGAGTCAGGCCTCTCATGAATCTTGCAACAAGAGGATGAGAGGAGATAGGTTGTCCATTTATATGTTTCAAGGATGCTGCAATAGCACTTAAATGGACTCTTACCGAATTCGTCTTGAGGCCTGCATTGGATAGATGCAGGAGATAATCAAGAAGAGAATTCAAAGGAAGTGCCAGAGGGTCAAGACCCTGCTGAGCACACCAAATGGAAAAACGTTTCCATTTGAAAGCATAGGAACGCCTGGTAGAGGGTTTCCTAGAGGCAGAAAGGATATCTTTCACTGGTTGGGAAAGATGAAAGTCTTGAAGGCTTAAGCCTTCAGTAACCAAGCACTGAGGTGAAGGGATTTGGGGTTTGGGTGCCACAAAGTCCCCTCCTCCTGAGACAGGAGGTCTGGCGCAGCTCCCAGATCCAAGTAGGATCCCTGGGAGAGCTGTAGAAGTAGAGGGAACCACACTTGGCGTGGCCAGCGTGGAGCTATGAGGATCATAGTTCCATGATCCCTCTGGAATTTGAACAGAGTCTTGGGAATCAAAGGAATGGGTGGAAAGGCATATAGGAATGCCTGATTCCAATTCAGGAGAAAGGCGTCCGTAGCCTGAGCTCCCTGACACGGAGTTCTGGAACAGAACCGGGGAAGTTTGGCATTCCACGGACTTGCAAAGAGGTCTATGTCCGGGGTCCCCCATTCCTGAAAGATTCGGTTTATTTGGTCCAAATGTAGGGACCATTCGTGTGGCAGCAGAACTCGACTGAGCCTGTCTGCCCGAGAGTTTTGAACTCCTGGGAGATACACTGCTAGCAGGTGAATCTGATGCTCTCTGGCGAAGGCCCATAGTCTTAGAGCTTCGTTGCAAAGCGACAGAGAGCCCGTCCCTCCTTGTTTGTTTATGTAAAACATGGCCACCTGATTGTCCGTCTGAACTAGGACAGTGAGGTTGGCTAGGAGGGAGTGGAAGACCTTGAGGGCAAGGTAAATTGCTCGCAGTTCCAGAAGATTGATATGAAGGGTGGTCTCCTGTAGAGACCAAGTGCCCTGAGTGGAGAGAGTTTGCAGATGGGCTCCCCACCCTGTTTGGGAGGCATCTGTTGTGAGGGTTGCTTGGGGTAGCAATGGTTGAAATGGAGCCCCCAACAACAGATTCTTTGTGGAAGTCCACCAGTGGAGGGACCAAAACAGACGATCGGAGGTTTGTATTTGGTCTGAGAGCGCTCCTGACGCCTGAGTCCACTGAGTGGCCAGGGTCCATTGAGCTGCTCTCATATGAAGACGAGCATAGGGCACCACATGCACTGTGGAGGCCATATGACCCAGTAGGCGTAGCATTTCCCTGGCTGTCAAGTGAGTGCTGGACTGAGCTTGGGAGGCCAAACTCAGGAGGCGCTGGCCTCGAACATGTGGAAGGTAGGCCCTTGCAGTGATGGTGTCCAACTGGGCCCCTATGAATTCTAGAGATTGAGTAGGGATGAGTTGGGACTTGGGAAGGTTTACTACCAGTCCCAGATACTGCAAAAGGCTCCTTGTGTGGTCCAGGGAAATCTGGGCCTGGGACTGAGTTGGAGCTCGGATGAGCCAGTCGTCCAGATATGGGAAGACAAAGATTCCCATGCCTCTTAGAAATGCGGCTACGACTGCCATGCATTTTGTGAATACTCTTGGAGCAGAGGCTAGACCGAAGGGGAGTACTCTGTATTGGAAATGTTTTCCCTGAAACAGAAAGCGAAGATACTTTCTGTGGGATGGATGGATGAGTATATGTGTATACGCATCCTGTAGGTCTAGAGAACAAAGCCAGTCCTGACCCTGGAGGTAAGGAAGGAGAATGCCGAGAGACAGCATTTTGAATTTCTCCTTGAAGAGAAATTTGTTCAATTCTCTCAGATCTAGGATTGGTCTGAATCCCCCTGTCTTCTTTGGAATGAGAAAATAAGGGGAGTAGAAACCGGACCCTTGTTGAGGAAGAGGAACCTCTTCTATGGCCCCTTGGGCAAGAAGAGAGGAAACCTCTTGACCCAACAGGGTTAGGAGAGATGGGGGAGAATTGAATGGTCTCACCATATGATGGGGAGGAAGGCTGGAGAAATGAAGTTTGTAACCCTCTCGAATGATAGAGAGGGTCCATTGTTCTGTTGTGATTTGTTCCCATCTGGGAGCAAAGTGAACCAACCTTCCGGGTATGGTGAGAGGTTCTGGTTGTGTTAGAACCAGAAGTGGCAAGTTCCCTAGGAGCAAGTCAAAACCCCTGAGGGGTTGGAGCCTGCTGAGCTACAGTAGCTGCTGCAGGCTTAGCTCGTGCTTGTTTGGATTGCTGACGCTTAGCAGTATAGCGAGGTTGAGAAGACTGCTGGCCAGTATTTGAAGCAACTCTGGCCTTCTTATAGTAAGGCCTTTTAAAAGACTTTTTCTTAGTAGGAATTGAAGTGGACTTTGAAAGTCTTTCCAAGGTGGCATTTTCAGCATCCATCTGGGTGGCTTTGATTTGCCACTCTTCCCCAAATAAGTTCTCACCTGTACAGGGCAGATTCCGTAAGCCATCTAGAACCCAAGGTTCCAGATCAGAGGCCTGGAGCCAAGCAAGACGTCGGGCTGCAATAGCAATGCCCGAAGCCCTACTGGCTCCCTCAAAGGAATCATATGCTGCCCTATTAGAGAACTTAGAAACCTCTAAGAGTTGTTTCACTAGGGAAAGGAATCCCTGCTTTTTATCCTCAGGGATAAAGGGGGCAAAATGCCGCACCTTTTTGGCAAGTTCCTCCAGGAACATGCCCATATAGAGACTGTAGGAATTAATCCTGGCTATAAGCATACTAGCCTGGAAAATTTTCCTACCAAAAGAGTCCAAAGTCTTACATTCCCGTCCTGGAGGGGTGGAAGAGTGCCTTTTGGTACTCCTAATCTTCTTCATTGCAGACTTCACCACAATAGAGTGGTGGGGCAATTGAGTCTTTTGGAAACCAGGAGAAGGAGGGACCCTATACCTGGTGTCCAACCTACGGGAATAAGGAGACAAAGTCAAAGGATTTTCCCAGAAATCCATCAGTTGTTCTTGAAGGATTTCATGGATAGGCAGGGTAACTGCCTCCTTAGGGGCCTTTGAGTATCCCAAAATATCCAGTTTTTTGGATCTGGGTTCCTTTTCAGAGGATGTGGTAATAGAAAGGGCTGTAGCCATATCTAAAACAAAGTCCTGGAAGGACAAATCCTCTGGAGGGGACATTCTCCTTTTAGGAGAAGAGGGCTCCTCAGGTAAGTTGAGTGAAAACTCAGCAGAATCATCAGAGGAGTGAAAATCCTCAGAGGAATCGGTGCTTTCCTCTAACGCACGATACGCGTACCGATCGGTATCGATATCGGGCGTATCGGGTATGGAACCGGTATGGAGCGAAAGCCCATACGGTACCGACTTGCGTTTAGAGGTGGACGGCCTCGATACCGGCATGGCGGACGATACCGGTATCGGGCCCGGAACCGCTGAAAGCGGAACCGATGGCGTTGCAGCTTTAATGAAAGCCATGACGGCCTGCTGCATGGACTGTACAGTATCGCCCATGGACGCCATAGCTGCCTGGATGTCGGTACCGGAGTGACCCGGTACCCCAGAGCAGGCTAACAGGTGATCTGTCGAGGCCGTAGCATCGATATCAACCTGAGACCCCTGAATTGGCGTTTTTGGAAGTTGGACTTCCCGCCGGGGTTGTTTGGCTGGGGCAGGGTCCTCAAGTTCTAAGCTAAGAGCCTCTCGATGCTTTGAAGGAGATTTGCTCTTTGAGGACTTGCCCACAGAAGGTTTGGTTACCTGAGATCCATCCGGAGAAGAAGACCTGGATGACTGTGATGCTGTATTCTCTGAAGCAAACAGCACATGGAATTTGTTGGCCCGGTTCTGCAGCCCACGTTTAGACATGTGGGAGCAAGATGGGCAGTCCGGTATGGAATGGTCAGGCCCCAAACATTTCAGACACCAGTCATGGGTGTCTGTGACTGAAATAACAGCATTACATTTGGTACACTTCTTAAATCCAGGGGCTGGCTTCTCCATGAGGAGAAATTGAGTAGGCCGAGAGGCCTCTCTGAAGTGACCAAAAGCTAAAAAATAAGAAAAAAGAATTATAATTTTTTAAAGAAAGAAAGAAAAGACCGGCGATACCGGTATCGGTATGGGGAAGGCAGGTACGCGGTCTAAAGAAACAAATAAAATAACAATTTCTTCAGCGGTGACAGGAACACGACCTGCTGGCTCCGCGGAAAAAGAGAAACTGAGGAGAGCTGTTCAGGAAGGCGGGAAGGCAGTGCGCATGTGCAGTGGGAGGTCCCAAAAGCTTCTATTCTAAGAAGCTGGGGAGCTTTCCCGCACGGGCTCCGTCGGTACCGACGTACCCATATGTGAGGACTTATTCCTGCTTGTTCCTGGAGATTGTTGGTTACACCCTTAGACACTCTATTACATGCAGGGGGATGAAGGTAATAGTTCAGTCCACATTTTCCTAAATTTCTCTACCGCGTTTGATCATGTTGATCACTAACCCTTGACATCAAGGCTGGGGAGTCTAGGGATTTGTGGGACAGTACCACAGTGGTTTATCTCCTGTAGGCATTAGTGGGAGGTGTATTTTGGGTGAAGTTACCATATACCCAGAGCCAGCCCAAGGGTTTCTGCCACCCTAGGCAGAAACCCCAGCCTTACCGCCCCCCAGCTGAAGACCCCCTCCCTGCTGATTCTGCCTCCCAGCTGCTGCTGATTCTGTCTTGGGAGGGGAAGGGGAAGGGGAAACTGGCCTTTTGCTACCGCTTTTAGAAATACTGCCACTGCCCGCCTTCCTCCCTCAAATGGAATGAATGGGCTGGCACTGCATTTGCCTACATATCAGTGCTGTGGTCAGGGCCTTCAAGAGATGTAGTGAAACCCCAGCCCTTCTGCCATCTGACTTTTTTACATCTTTGAGCGCTGCAAGTCAATGTCTTTAATCTCTGTGGGCAGGCCAACAATCGATAAAATGGTGTACAACGAGCAGACACAGAAACTAGAGCTGCTAGGTTCATTTACGCCAGATGGAACCGTTTCATGCCTTTTCTACCTATTTACCGATGGCATACCAAGGGAGGAAGTGGAGGTGCCATGGTTCCAAACGCTAGCCTGAGGAGGGAGCTGGAGATTCAGAGGTGTCTGAAAGGGATGAGCCACATGAGCCCGACTAGCCCATCCAAATTTAAACTCCATCCTTCCCTTCCTTCCTCTCTCCCTCACTCCTGCTGTGGCCCCTTCAGCTGACTGTGCCAGTGGCAGTGAAAGCAGCAAAGGCAGCAGTAATAGAAAGGATATGCACCCTGAAAGTCCTTGCCCCTTCCTACCCTCACTGACGCACATTCCTGTTGTCATGGGAGCGGGATATGGCAGGATCTATGAGAACACATGAGCTCAAAGGCTCCATGGAACTGGTTTCCTTTCTTGTATTGCTTCCACTGATCCTGGCCCAGCCAACTGAAGAGGCCAAGACAAGAAGGACACAGAAAGGAAGGAGTGAAACTGTTGGACCAGAGGGGGCATAGGTAGGGAGGAGAGGGTGGAGATACTGGATCACATGGGGGAGGCTAAGGACAAGAGTGGAGATGCTGAACTATGGGGTAGGGGATAGGGAAGAGAAAATGGAGATGCTGCACCATGGGGAGGAAGGGAAGAGGAAGGAGAGATGCTAGACCATAGGTGGGGGAGAAGGAAGAGAACAGGATATGCTGGACCATGAGGAGAATGGGGAAGAGAAAGAGGAGATGCTGGACATAGGGAGAGTGGAAAATAGGGAGACAGAGGGGAGACATGGGGGGGCAGTGAGGAATAGTTAGAGAAAGGGGAGATGCTGGACTGGGGAGGAGTGGACATGGGGGTGGAGAAAGAGGAGGAGAAGGGGGTGGAGGCTTCAGGATGGGTCAGATGCTGGAGTTGAGGGCTGATGTAGGGCTGGGGGTGGAGTGTGGGAGAAGAAATATACATTGAAAGAAAGGTCTGATCCTGGGTTTCAGAAAAGGGAGTAGGGAGAAGGTAAGTAGGGAGATGAGCTATAAAGGAAGTAAGAGAAGTAGATGAAACCTAGTAGGTGTCTGAAAGGTTAAAAGAGGGAGACCGAGGATTGGAGGGTGAGAAGGAGGAATGAAGTTTAAATTTATAGAGAGGCAGCAAAGAAATCTATGGAGTAAAGATCCAAAAAAAGAAAGATTTTTGTGAGAGACAGATGTAGGGGAGGAATGGAAGAAGACAGGAAGAGAAACAGAAAATGGACAGGGAACCCTGGAAAGAGAATTAAGGGAAAGCAAACAGAGGAAAGCAGAAACAGACTGGGACCAACACAAATGGAAAAATTAAATGTCCACAAAAAGAAAAGGCTATGAATCTTACAATCAGATAACTTGAAGAAATTTTTAAAAATTGTGCAATATACACATTGTGGTTTGGCTTTTTGTGTGAAATAATTTGTCAACCTTGTGGTTGATGTTGTATTTTGCTCAGTTCATGAGGAAATGCATTTCTGTGTGTATATCGCCCAATGTTGCGCTATAGTCTGACTTCTTGGGGGTTCCAGTTCAGTTTTTCCTACATAGTTCAATTTGTTTATGGTCTTTTATTTGTTAAGGTTCTGCATGTTCATGTGTCCAACCAAGGTGAGGGATTTGATAGAATGCAGTTTTTGTGTAGAAATCTGTAGCAGTCCTGCTTGTTCTGTTTTCCCACTGAGAAATGTACTGAAGGTCTAGGGCCTGATGTAATGCTTGTAGAGCAGTATTTTCATAGGTAGGATTGGTGCTGCAATGATATGGTTGGTTTGCTTTTTGCATGCTTTTGTATTACTTCAAAGAGGAGTTGGCACTGCATAAAAATTATGTTGCTGTTTCTGAGGTGATACCAATATTAAAATATTCATTTAAAATTTAATATTTAAGGAGTATGATGTTCAATTATGTTTTTTAAAGGATCATTCATGGTGGAGGGGATCATCATTATTGCCTTAGTAAACAAATTCTTGGGTGGGAGCTCAAAGAGTCTGGACACTGATTCTTTAAGTACCTATGCTCACAGGCACCACTCATCACCTCTTTTCTCAAACTCTCTAGCTTCTTCCTCAAACTCTGCTGCTAGGTCCCAGCTGGCAGCAGGAGAGAAGAGCAGTCAGTGCATGCAGGCCAGGCACTTTTCGCAACTCCTTTTTCCCATCACTGGTGTTTCTCCCTGTGCACATTAGAGATCTGAAGAGCACAGGCAGGTCAAATTACCGATCTATGAACCACATGGGCTGGATAGACACCAGAGGCAGGAAGAGCAGGATAAGTAAGTACTGGGCTTGCTGCACTGCCAGCTGTGCTCTCCTGTCTGCTGGGATTGGATTGCCGGGAAGGAGCAGAGGGCCAGAGTAGATGTGGTGGGGTGCATAAATGTTAACCTTGGCCCCCAGGTGCTGACAAACCATAGTGTGCCACTACTATCTGCTGCCTATGGCTGTTCTCCTCATGCTGATCCAGTGCCATGCTGTGAGGAACCCTGAACTGACCACCACAGTGCTGCTCCTCTCCTGTCTAGGCTGCCCCAAAAACCTACAGTGCTATGCTGCCATGTCTGTCTTCAGAGGCAGCCATGAGTCTTGAGTCCACAGCTGTTCCTCTCCTGCTGCATGGCTGCTCAAACCTAGTAACCCTCCTGAACATCCTCAGAATTGGCTGGGAGCCCTGAATCTACAGACATGTACTGCTCCTTCCCTTATCTCAAACCCTCAGTGCCATGATACTGCCTACTAGAATCATTCTGGACCAGTGAGTCATTGAAGAAAGAAAAGACAAGTGAGTCATCATTACACTGGAGAAGAGCCTATCATTAAGTTGATTGACATTTATTTTTTGGTTTGGTGGGAAGCAGAGAGAAGGGAATTTAGGAAGCAAAAGGGGAAAAAGAGACTGAATGGAGGCACAGCGGTGGGGATGGGATGAAAAGAGATGAGTAGGAGACGAAAGAAGAGGAAAAGATGGTGGGAGCAGGAAGAGGATGGAGTACAGGGGGAGAGTTTGTGGTGGCAAGGGAGGAATAAAAGGGAAGGGACAGAGTGGGAACAAAGTGGACTGTGGAGAAAGGGTGGGGAGAGGGGTGAAGGGGATAGAGAACAGAGTGAGGAAACTTTGGGGCACAAGAAGGGAAGAGAGGATGGGGGAGAAAGGCAGATGGAATCTGGAAGGAAGAGTTCAGTTACAGCAACAGGAGGGAGAGAGAAGGAAGTGGGGGGGGGGAGGGAGAAGAAGTAAGGGGGTCCATAGTATTGAGAGAATAAGAGGGTTTAAGGTATATATGGAAGGAGAGGAGGTCGGTGAGATTTCTTATAGCGTCCGGCAGAGCGTTCCAGAGAGATGGTGCATTGAATTTTAATGCTCTGCGACAAGTTTGCTGGTTGGACTTTGTCTTAGAATGTGGAATGGTGAGTTTGTTGATTGTGGAGGATCTTTGCGGTCTGTTTGGGGAGAATATCTGTAGGAGAGATTGGAGATGGGTGGCTAGGTGGGAGTGTAGTGCTTTATGTGTTAGGAGTAGGGATTTATATTTGATTCTGCTGGAGAGTGGCAGCCAGTGGAGCTGTTTGAAGGTGATGTGGTCATGTTTAGTGGCAACCTGGATTGTGCATGCGGCAGTGTACAGGGCAGTTTTTAGTGGGAGGAGGGTGGTTTGTGGAAAGCCCTGATAGATTATGTTGCAATAGTCTGCATGTGGAAGAATGAGGGCTTGGAGTGCTGATGGGAAGTCTTCAGGTTCGAGGAGGGGACAGAGAC
Source organism: Ichthyophis bannanicus (assembly GCA_033557465.1). Classification (NCBI taxonomy): domain Eukaryota; kingdom Metazoa; phylum Chordata; class Amphibia; order Gymnophiona; family Ichthyophiidae; genus Ichthyophis; species Ichthyophis bannanicus. The sequence goes on from CM066031.1 coordinate 580,154,067, forward strand.
ATTGCTGTGTTTTGATTTTGAAATATATTGCTTTGGCTGTTGTTATTACTTGTGCCTTGAAGGATAGGTGTTAGTCATTGATGATCCCAAGGTATTTTAGCTCCGGTCAAACATTTATTTGGATATTGTTTAGTGTTACTGAGGTCTGGGGTTGGGTGGGGGGGGGGGGGGTGAATGATGAGTCCTTTGTAATAAACATAGCTTCAGTCTTCTTGAAGTTGATTGATAGGTTATTTGCAGTAAGCCAGCAGGAGACATCTGTAAAGCATTCCTGTATTCGTAAATATGACGGCTGTTTTTGTGTGGAGTAGGCAGTATTTATTTATTTATTATTTATTTTATTTACAATTCTTTTATACCTCACTATTTATCATCAGTGCTGTTTACAGTGAACGAAAATCCTCACATAAGCAACGAGCTGTCATGAGTTTACATATAACAGGGCAAATAACCAGGAATTAACATTGGGAACTTTGTACATAAAAGTATAAACTATATACAGTATGGGTTATTATTTACATTATGTGCAGCGTAAGAGAGAACATTACTGCGTATCTTGTGGGATTGGATTGTGTTGGGGAGTCTGTGAAGGATCGTGGTGTTTGTAGAAGTGTAGAAGGAACAGGTGATGCTTTAGGGCTTTTCTAAATTGCTTGAGGTCAGTGATTGATCTGACGGCGAGTGGAAGGTTGTTCCAGCATCTAGGGGCGTAGTATGCAAATAACATAATGTCCAGGAATATTAGTATAACATAACGTCATCAGCATATATGTGGAAATTGGTGTTGTGTTCTTTGATGGTCGAACAGAGAGGTCAGAGATGTAGATTGAAGATGGGTGTGGATAGTGTGGATCCTTGGGGCACACCTTGTGTTTGTCAGTATGCTTGTTCCCAGTTTTATCTGCTGATGTCTGTTGGTGAAGTAGGACTGAAACCATTTCAGAACTGTATCTTGGATGCCATATGATTGTAGATGCTGGAAGTCATGTTGTGGTTGACTATATCAAAAGCTGTAGAGATGTCCAGGAATATTAGAAGAAAAGCTTGAGAGTGGTCTTGCATGCCTTGGGTTAGGGTGTTGATGAGGGAGGTCATCAGAGTTTCTACTCCATGTAGTGGGTGGAAACCATGCTGTTGGGGGTCAAGGAGGCAGTTTTCATCAATGTAGTCCTGGAGTTAGATCTGTACAACTTTCTCAATGACTTTAGCCAGGAAGAGGAAGCTGGCGATGGGTCTGTATGAGGTGGGATCCAAAGTGTCGAGGTGGGGTTTTTTCAAGGTGGGACGGATAGAGGATAGTTTGACGCCTGTAAGCATTATTCCGTGTTATAATTCTTCATGTGTTATCCTGGCAAGAATTGGACTGAGTTTGACTTTTGCTGTGTTAATCCAGTTGGCTGGGCATGGGTCGAGTGGGGATGTGGTGGTATTGAGCGTTGTTATTATGCCTTTGATATCTTCACTGGTGATTGTATGAAAGATGAACCAGCAAATGGGGTATTGATGCAGAGTGGTGGCCGGGGTGGAGAAGTGGTTCAGGTGGGGGTGTAGCTGTTTATAGTACGCAGCCAGTTGTTGGTGGTTGATGGTGGATGTTGAGTTATGGCTGGTTGGTGGTTCTATAAGGTGCTTGACTAGGTCAAATAGTTCCCTTGGGCAATTGATGGAGGTATTGATGAGTTTTGTGTGATAGTCCCGCATAGCTTTATTTGTGGCTGTATGGTAGTTCTGAAGTAGAGTTAGGTAGTTGTTACGACTGTCGGTCTTGGAGGTCTTTCGCCATTTCCACTCTAGCCACATTAGGTTGTTTTGTATTTATTTATTTGCACATATTTTTATACCGCCCCTTCCATCATAGCAGGTTAACTAAAACAGTTTACATGGCCGCAGATTGGGGATATACCAAGGAGTTTTGCGGATTTGGTTGTATCATGTTGATTGGGTAGTACTCCAGCTGCCTTTCCGACTACTTGGCTCCAGTTGGTTGTGAGTATGGTTGGGTTGGCTATGGTCATCTTTAGGTTTGGTATGATGTCCTCTAGGAAGATTTCCTTATTGAATTGTCTGAATCATCAAGGGATTATTTGTTGTTTCTTCTGAGGTATTGGAGATTTGCAGGAGGGAGAAGGTAATGAGGCTGTGGTCAGTCCAGGGCAAGGTATATGTTTTTAGGCATTGGGGGGGGGGTTGGGAGGATGGGGGTGAAGTTTAGATTGAGGGTATTGTCCTTGTTGTGAGTGGGGAATACTATGTTTTCTGTGAGATCCATCAATGCCATGGCTGAGAGGAAGGTGTCGGCCATGTTATGTTGCAGTGAAGGGAAGTTGAAGTCCCCCAAGATGAGAAGGTCCTTGTTGGTTTTGGAGCTGTTTAGTATGTTTTCTAATAGTATGATTAGTATGTTTTGGATGATAGGGTGGGTGTTCTGCAGTTGAGGATGATGGTTAGATGGTTATTCATAATGGTGATGGAGTCCATTTCTTCAGTGCTCTCCAATGATAGGAGACAGAAGTGGAGATGTGCTTTGGTTAGGAGCAATACCTCACCCCCTCTTCAGTTGTTTCCGGGACAGTGGAACAGTGAGAAACCTTCCATTCTGAGCTGGCTGAGGAGGACTTTGTCAGTGTTCAAGAGCCCAGGTCTCAGTTATGCAGAGAATGTCTAGTTGGTATTCTGTGAGCAGGTCGGTAATTATGTAGATTTTACTTCTTATTGATCTTGCGTTGACTAGTGCACATCTGAGTATTTTAGATGGCGCCTTGAGGTTGGTAGTGATAGGTGGGATGGTGGTGGAGGGTGGTATGTTTATGATGCATCTGATTGCATGTTACTGGGAACGGCTGTGGGGGGTTAGCTTTGGAAGGTGTGTGGGGAGGGCATAGGGGAGGTAGTGGGGTGGGGAGGGTATTGTGTGCTGTGGTCAGGAGGATAAGAGTGAGGAGTTGTGTACATGGCTAGGTATACCGCAAGCATGGTGGCTCTTCTAATGGGTTTGAATAAGCCTGTTGTAGATGTTTTTACCTATTGGCTGAGTGCAAAGTCCTTTGTTGTTGCAGTGCAGTTCCTGTTCGTCTCTATGCTTCTGCCTAATGTCCATGCCTACGGACCACGCCAAAGGCCCCTCTGGTGAGACCCTCAGGCATGGGCGTGCCTAGTGATGATGCTGCTTTTAATGGCAATCTTCAGCCCTAATTGGCCTCCCCCGGGGGGAGTGGGAGGTGCTTGCCGTTCCCACTCCCTTCTGCAGATGCCGATCGGGGTCGCAAATGAGGAGAGAGTGTCTGGTGGAAGCGCTGCTGCTTTTCATGGTGGTCTGATGAGCCCCTCTTGTTGTTTTGTTTGGCATGGGATATATTATTTTAGGGCTGCTGAGCCCCTCATTTTGTTTATTGAATCCCCTATTGTAATTTCATAGTATACCACTGACACGTATTTTATAAAAAAAACTTGAGTGCACACATAGACTACAAGCATACATTTAAACCTGTTTTGGAGTGGGTGTGAATGTGTGTGTCAGCATTTGTGCACTGTTGGGGCCGGATCTGGATGCCTATCTTCCAAAGGCACACAGGTGCCTAGGGTGCCTTTTATAAAACACATAGGCACCCTGTTATAAAATCAGACCTTTTGTGTTTGGCTTTTACCTTTTATACTGATGTGCAGCTCTTTAGCCACCTTTGAGGTTGAGAGAAATTGTCCAGTACAGAGGATAACACTTTTCCTGAAGCTATTTGATACTGGGTACAATCTTACTGGCTCAAATTTAAAGCCACAAAAGATCAACGTTTTGGTAATGCTAATTTCTGATCCTCCACCATCTAGGGGAATTGCATTCAGCTCACAGTTTTCTCAGAGTTCAAAGTGAGTTATGTTCAGGAATGGTAGGTATTTTTCTATCCCCAGAAAGCTTACAATCTAAGGGGCTGGTTTAGTAAAGTGCTCTACTCAGGTAGTGCAGGGGTAGCATGCATTTTTGGCACTGCGCATAAAACCCCACACTACCCAAGCATCCTTGCTGCAGCAACACTAGCATGGACCTTAAAGTCCCACACTGCCGGCACTTTGTGGAATAAACTACCACCAACACAATGAGTGGTGGTATTTGCTCCCTGCTGCAGCACTATCACAGCGAGTTTCACTAAATTCAGGGGGACAGCTGTCCCCATCCCCGCACAGTGCCTCATGCTAGTAATGCAGCCCAAACCCACGTTACTAGCATGGGGCTTAGTAAACATGCCCTAAGGTTACATCTGAAGCAATGGAGGGTTAGGTGATTTAACTAAGGTCACAAGAAGCACAAGCAGAATTCAAAACAGGCTTCGCTGGTTCTTAGTCTACTGCACCAGCCATTAGGCTACTCCTCCACTTCACTATGAATGGAATTCTTTTTCCATTCAAGGATAATGAAATGTGGTTACCAGCTGCAAATACAACGTGGGCCTTTGAGTTGATGCTGACTCCTGGTGACCCAGCAGCTCCTGGGTTTTGTCAGCAGTGGGAGTGGAAATAGATTGCCAGGCCTTTCTTCCAAGGCAATGGAGGGTTAAGTGATTTGCCAAGGCCACAAGGAGTGGCTAGTGTGAATTGAATTCTGAGCTCTTGGTCATTAAGCTAGTCCTGTAACCAATGGGCTACTCCTCCACTCCAGTGGCGAATTAATCCACTTGAAAATAAATAAAGGGTAACAAAAAGAACAAGGCAGAAAAAATAGAATATAAAGTGATACCTTTTTATTAGACCAACTTAATGTCTTCTTTGACTAACTTTGTCAGCTTCTGATCAGTCAATCCATCTCTTCCTGTTCTCTCCCTTTTCAGATTATCAGTGTAATGCATGAAATTCATGTATATATTCTAATATTGCTATCATTTGCTCATTTAGTCCAGACCCAAAGAAAGAGGTTTTAAGATGGCACAATACCTCATTAACGGGATGAAAACAGTCAGGGGATGTAGAAAAGCAATGGGCAAAACAGAAAAGTGATATTTTAAGGGCAATAAAACTTTGTTTGAAAGGCAAAATAAATGGAGGCCACTATGGTTCTCAAAGGAAGTAGCTGAAAAGGTGAAGAAAAAGAGGGAGGCCTTCCGTAAATACAAGAGATCACAGAGAAAGGAAGACAGGAATCTATATTTGGAAAAACTTAGTGAAGCTAGAAAGGTAGTCAGGAAAACAAAGTTATAAAAAGAAGAAGAAATAGCCAATGCAATAACATGGGGGATAAGCCATTTTTTCTCTCACTTGGTTTGCAGTTTGTCGTGCTGTGAGGGCTTGCGTGCATCAGTGATGCTGAGAGCTAAACTATCGGTAGTTTAACTACTGGCAGGGTCTTCCAAGATGGACAGGTCTCAGCTGAGGTGCCAGACCAAGACAAACCACCCATCTGAGCAGCAGCAGAATGGGATAGTGTTGACTGCGGAGGATCACATTTTTGTGACAATGGCAACAACACCAAACTTAAACTGCGCGGAAGAAAGGCCCGGCAATCTACTTCTGTATCTTGCCATGAAAACCCAATGGATAGTTACAACAAAACAAATTGTGCTATGGTGCAGGAAGATGAGATCCCCAGGTCAGAAGGCACTCAACTAGCTACTGGGGAACTCCCTGAAGTGCAAGCAGGGTTCAGAAAAGGGCGAGGAACGAGAGACATCATTGCGGATGTGAGATGGATCCTTGAAAAGACTAAAGAATACCAAAAGGATATCTATTTGTGCTTTATCGACTATAGCAAGGCTTTTGACTGTGTAAACCTTGAGAAACTCTGGGCCACATTAAGAAGCATGGGTATACCAGAACACCTGATCGTTCTCATGCGCAATCTGTACATTGATCAAGAAGCAACAGTTCGAACGGAACAAGGAGAAACAGAATGGTTTAAAATAAGCAAAGGTGTAAGACAAGGCTGCATACTTTCCCCCTACCTGTTTAATTTATATGCAGAACAAATCATCAGAGAAGCAGGATTGTATGAAGACAACAGAGGTGTGAAGATTGGTGGAAGACTCATCAACAACCTTCGCTATGCTGATGATACTACATTACTGGCTGAAAGTGAAGATGATCTGAAACATTTGCTTCTCACAGTCAAAGAACATAGTCTCAAAATGGGCCTGCACCTTAATGTAAAGAAGACAAAGATCATGACAACTGGCATAATCAACAGGTTCATCGTTGAAGGAGAAGAAATTGAAATTGTGAACAACTTTAACCTACTTGGATAAACTATCAATAAAGAAGCAACAAGCAGTCAAGAAATCAAACGACGCATTGCTTTTGGCAGAATGGCTATGAGAGACCTAGATAAGAGTCTCAAGAGCAGAGATGTCTCTCTCCATACAAAGATTCGACTTGTTCAAGCCATGGTATTTTCAATAACATCATATGGATGTGAAAGCTGGACAGTGAAAAAGACAGACAGGAAGAAAATTGATGCCTTTGAATTATGGTGCTGGCGGCGAATACTGTGTATACCATTGACTGCCCAAAGAACAAACCAGTCGGTCCTAGAGGAGATCAAACCTAAGCTTTCTTTAGAAGCTCAGATGACAAGACTTCGACTTTCATACTTTGGACACATCATGCGAAGAGAGAGATCATTAGAGAAAGACATCATGCTTGGCAAGATAGAAGGTCAATGCAAAAGAGGAAGGCCAGCAATGAGATGGATCGATACAATAACAGCAGCTACGGGTACCAGTCTGTCAGCAATGAGCCACCTGACTGAAAGACCAAACACAATTTAGGATAGCTATCCAGAGGGTCGCCATGAGTCGACTCCGACTCGACGGCACTTAACAACAGCAACAACAACAAGCCATTTTTTAGATATGTTAGTGAGAGAAGGAAGGACAAAAGTGGTATCGTCAGACTCAAGGGTGAAGGGGAGGAATATGTAGAAGCTGATGAGGATAAAGCAGAATTGCTTAACAAATATTTCTGTTCTGTATTCACAGATGAAGGGCCAGGTGCAGGACCTCAGAAAACACCTACAAAAAGGAACAGAAGTGACGGGGATCTTGAACGATTTTCAGAAGACTGTGTTCATGAGGAACTAGCTAAACTAAAAGTAGACAAAATAATGGGAACGGATGGGATTCATCCAAGAATAGTGAAGGAATTTAGGGATGTTCTAGCAGCTCTGACCTTTTCAATGCTTTTTTGGAGTTGGGAGTGGTCCCAGAGGACTAGAGAAAGGCACATGTGGTCCCTTTACACAAAAGCGGAAGTAATGATGAGGTTGAAAACTACAGGCCAGTTAGTCTAACCTCTGTAGTGAATAAATTATTGGAAACACTACTAAAAGAGAGAATAGTGAGGTTTCTGGAGTCCAATGGATTGCAGGATATGAGACAACATGGGTTTACCAGAGGCAGATTGATTTTTTTGACTGGGTGACCAGGGAGTTGGACCAAGGGAGAGCCCTAGATGTAGTGTATTTGGATTTCAGTAAAGCCTTTGACACCGTTCCACACAGGTGATTTATTAATAAACTGAGCATCCTAGAGCTGGAATCCTAAAGTGATTGACTGGATTATACATTGGTTGAGTGGGAGGCGACAAATGCTACAGGTAAATGGAGCTCACTCTGAGGAGAAGGAAGCTACCAATGGTGTGCCGCAGGGATCTGTCCTTGGTCTGATTTTTTTTTTTTACATCTTTGTTAGTGATATAACGGAAGGGCTGTCAGGTAAGGTTTGCCTCTTTGTGGATGATACCAAAATATGCAATAGAGTAGACACCCAGGATGGAGTAGAAAACATGAGGAGGGATCTAGCTAAACTTGAGGAATGGTCAAGAATTGGCAGCTGAGATTTAATGCCAAAAATTGCAGGGTCATGCATTTGGGCAGCAAAAATCCAAGGGAGTGGTACAATGTAGGGGGTGAAGTACTTCTGTCCATGAAAGAAGAGCAGGACCTGGGCGTGATTGTGTTTGATGATCAGAACAGATAGAAAACAGAACAGGTAGGATAGTTCCTAACAGATAGAAAAGGCGATGGCAAAAGCCAGAAGGATGCATGGGTGAATAGGGAGAGCAATGGCTAGCAGAAAAAAGGAAGTGATAGTGCCTCTGTATACAGTATATCTTTTGTGCGAACTCATTGGGAGTATTGTGTGCAGTTCTGGAGACCGCACCTTCCAAAGGATAGAAACAGGATGGAGTCGGTGCAGAGGGTGGCTACTAAAATGGTTAGTGGTCTTTGTTATAAAACATATGGGGACAGACTTAAAGATCTTAATATGTATACCTTAGAGGAAAGGCGGAATATAGATGATATGATAGAGACGTTTAAATACCTCCATGGCATAAATGCACAGGAGGAGAGCCTCTTTCAATTGAAAGCAAGCTCTGCTATGAGGGGGCATAGGATGAAGGCAAAAGGGGATAAACTCAGGGCTAATATGCAGAAATATTTCTTTACAGAGAGAGTGGTAAATGCGTGGAATAGTCTCCCAGTGGAGATGGTAGAGATGAGGACACTATCTGAATTCAAAAAAGCATGGGACCAATACAGAAGCTCTCTAAAGAAAAAAGGAGACTATTGTAGTTGGAGTGGAGGAGTAGCCTAGTGTTTAGAGCAACTGCCTCATACCCAGAAGATCAAGGGTTTGATTCCCACTTGCACTCCTTGTGACCTTGGGCAAGTCACTTTGCTCTCCATTGCCTCGGAAGAAAAGGCCTGGCAATCTGCTTCCAGTGATACATTGCCAAGAAAACCCAGAGGTAGCTGGGTCGCTATGAGTCAACATTGACTTGATGGCACTAAAAAATAGTAGCAGTTGATATGAAAGGGCAAACTAGATAGGCCATGTGGTCTTTTTCTGCCATCATGTTTCTGTTTCTAACTCTCAAAAGCTAGTCAAAAATATAGTAAATTAGTCCAATAAAAATTACTTGTTTTGCTTTTGTTTCATTTATGAACCTTTAGTTTAATTTATTCTGTTATTTGATATACCACCCTTTGTATTATTGCATCGGAGCAGTTTATAATTAGAAGTTAAAAAATCATAAAGCACACAAATGATAACTAACTCATCAGGAGATAAACAGACAAAGACTAACACTCAAAACATTCAGAGGACAACACAAAACTCAAAGACCACAAAGGGCTAAAGCATCCAAGGAGGCCATGCTTCTTTCAGGGTTTTAAGGATAATAACAGGGAAAAGGAGTAGGCAAACCAGGAGAGGGACAATAATCCTGGATACAACACCTCCTCAAAGGCCTCAGCACAGAATGCATCTTCAATCCTTTTTTAAACGTATTGTAGGAGTTCTCAATATTTAAAGGTGATGTATCAGAGGAATTGAGATAAATCTTAATAAACCTAGATATCATACAGAAATTTGATAAACTGAATAGTAGCAAATCATCTATACCGGATGGTATACATCCAAGAATGCTGAAAGAACTTAAAAATCAAACTGCAGACCTATAATTAGAAATTTGTAAACTATCATCAAAGTCACCTATAGTAGCTGAAGATTGGACAATGGTTAACATAACACCAATTTTTAAAAAGGATTTCAGGGGTAATCTGGAAAACTACAGACCAGTTAGCCTGACTTTAGTGCTAGGCAAAATGGTAGAAACCATAACAAAGAACAAAATTACTATACATGTAGATAGTCATTATTTAATGGAACAAAGCCAACCTGCATTTAGCCAAGAAAAGTCTTGTCTCGCTAATCTGCTCTTGTTTTTAAAGATATGAATAAAAAGGTAGAAAAAGGTGAGCCGGTTGATATAGGACATCATTTCATAAAGCGAATAGGCTTTGTACGTGTGCTGGGGATGTTTATCTGCCGAAAATTACTATGAGCATATTCCAGTACATAGCACTCATGGACATTTATCTCACTAACACGGGTATCTCAGAATGTGTCTGGGATAGGCGGAACAGGGGTGTGGTTTGCAACTGAGACATATAAAGCGTATTCAGGAAAGGCCCATGTATGTTTTGGGAGGTTCCCACAAATGTCCCCTTTAAACCTGCCAGAGACATAGAATAAGGCCAGTACTTTGAAAATTTATTTTATTTATTTAACAATTTTTTTAATATACCACTTTTCAGTTATATCAAAGTGGTTTATATTGAAACAGAACAGGTAATACATGGAACATGTTAAAGAACTATATACATCTAACTGGTTACAATGTTTCAACTATATACAGTGGTTTGGTTCTTAGTTTTGTCATCGTCCTGTTGCGGGGATTTAAGAGCTGTAGTGCGTACTTCTTAAGCCGTTATAGTGCTCAGTTAATAGGTATGTCTTTAGATGTTTTTTTAAGTCAGCGTTATCTGAAGTAGCTCTTAGCTGGCGTGGGAGTGAGTTCCATAGTGAAGGTGAGTAGAATTCAAATACCCTGTGAAGTAGTCGTTGTGAAGAGGTAGGTGATATGGTGGTAGTTGAGAGTATGACTAGTCTTTTCTGAAATGATGAACTGCAGTATGGAAAAACACCACCAGAAGCATTTATAAAGAACAGAAATCAGAGGTCTGGGAATCTTGTAAGCTAAAGAGGCATTATTAACTACCCTGACAGAAATACTAAGAAGAGTAATAGTGATTATTCTGGCCATGCTGACATTTACTGTTTGTGCTAAAGGAGCTAATCTAGGGGACCCTAACATTTTCTGTGTCCTGAAAAATGGGACTGTTGATGTAGGAACAATATGTGGGTGAGTATGGAAAGGATTCTTGTTTAGGTGAGAAATGGAAGTATAATTTTTAATCCTGGGACTCAATACTATTCTGTTATACCAGCTGTTATTTATAGGTTCAGAGCATCTTTTTGGCAGATTTAGGTTTTTCATGACCGAAAGTGAGAGTGTGTGAGTGTGTGTAGTTTCAGCGTTGCACAGGAGGATCTGGTGTGCTTATCTGCAATTCAGGGGGGACATGAATGCCTGGCCAGTACCTGGACCGTACGGATAACCGCAGCGTCACAAGGTGCCAGTGTGATAGGGCAGGAAAAATCACAAAAGGTTCTCCATAGCTAAATGTCAAAACATATCCCTTTCAATAATAAGACACCCTCAAAATAAGAGCATTCAATAGTGTAAACAGCACTGAAACATGCCCAAAAGCGCCATTTTGTGAGAGGATGGCAGTGGTCCATACTTAGCATTGTAAAGACTGTTTTTAAAGATGACAAATGAAAGAATAACTAAGGATTTCTTCTACTGCCATGTATGTTTTGATGTAAGGTATGTTCTACTTGCTATTATTATATTTTTTAGTGCACTGAGATTATTTTGCACTGTTCTGGGCATGCAACAGACTAGTATATGCAGTCTAGTTTGCATCAACGTTTATGTATTATCAGTATTTGTGTAGTTTTTATCAGCACAACACTGAGAGTGAGAGGCGCAGCTTAAGTGTGGCACATTTTAACAGGAGTGGCCATCAGATGTGCATGGGTATATAGTGGACGGGCAGGATCGGAAACATCCATCTTTTCTGAATATGGTGAGCACGGGCACATACAAACCATTTTTCTCCGTATACCCATGCTTTGTCATAACAGCGGGGCCTGTGTTTCTCCATAGTAGTTTGCTCGTGCCACATCGGAAACATCTATGTCTCTGAGTCCAGAATGGTGGGCGCGTCTATACCTATGGCTGCAGAATCAGGGTGAAATCGGGCCCATTTTTGATTCGGACGAGCCCATAGTCCAGACATGCATGTTATAGAACTGGTCCCCACGTGTATCTGGATTTTCAGATAGTCTTTGACAAGGTCCCTCATGAGGGATTCTTGAAGAAATTAAAAAGGCATGGAATGGGAGATAGTATACTATTGTGGATTGGGAACTGGTTAAAAGATAGAAAACAAAGAGTGGGGCTAAATAGTCAATTTTCTCAATGGAGAAAGATGAATAGTGCTAGGCCCGCTGCTTTTTAATATATTTATAAATGATCTGGAAATGGGAAGCAACGAGTGAAGTGATCCAATTTGCAAAAGACACAAAATTATTGAAAGTTGTTAGATCACAAGAGGATTGTGAAAAATTGCAAGAAGCCCTTGAAAAACCAGGAGACTGAGAGTCCAAATGGCAGATGAAGTTTAATGTGGACAAGTGCAAAGTTATGCACTTAGGGAAGAAGAACCCAAACTATGGTTACACGATGCAAGGTTCCACATTAGGAATCACTACCCAGGAAAAAAATCTAGGCATCATGATTATAATATGTTGAAATCCTCTGCTTAGTGTGCAGCGGCAGCTAAAAAAACAAACAGAACACTAGAAACAAGACCTTACCAAGGACTGTGCAGGCGGTGCAAGCACAGAAGGGGCACTGATTTCACTGGGCTTTGAGGAAGCCCAATAATAGCGTATTCCTGCATATGGCTGGGAGGCAGTGGGGGCTCCAAGTTCACGAATCACACAGGATGCATTTTGAGCTTGGTACGGTCCTGACTAGAAATCATAAGAAAAGGAATGGGAAATAAAACTAAAGCTATTACCTCTCTATCGCTCCATGGTGTGATGGCACCTTGAATATTGTATGCAGTTCTGGTTGCAATATCTAAAAAAGTATATAGCAGAATTGCAAAAGGTACAGGCAACAACCAAAACGATACAGGGGATGGAAGGATACTGCTACTAGAAAAGGCTTAAAAGGTTAGGGATCTTCAGCTTGCAAAAGAGACAATTGAGGAGAGATATAATAGAGGTCTATAAGTGGAGTGAAAAGGGTAAACTAAGACAGCTTAGGGCTCATTCCATTCCAGACGTAGATCCCCTCTGTACGTCCGGTCTGAACTGGACATACAGAGGAGATCGCGATTCTGATCCCGTGGGGCACGTTTAGCCCCGCGGGATCAGAATCGTGATCAGTCATGTACGTGCAGGCTGAGACTGCAATTCAGTCTGGCCTGAACATACATGACCTGCCCGACTAACTCAGTCAGGGCTGTTAAATGGAGCCGCGGCACCATAGCGTCCAGTTGCTATGGTACCACAGCTCCATTTAAAAGCCGTGATGCCGGACGCCAGATAAAAGTGTTTATTCCCTGCAGCCCAATCTCCAATCTGCCCTCCTAAGGCCAGGGTCAGGCTACGGGGAATGTCCTCCAGCCCCCCCTGGCCCATCCACCTGCTGGCAGTACAAAAAAAACATACAGGGAAGTTATTCCACCTTGGAGGTGGAATAACTTCCTCGCACATGTTGCCAACGACCACCCAGACTCTGCCCCAAGCCGCCCCTTCCTTGCCCTCGTCTAACTTCCCAACACAACCGGCAGGGAAGTTAGACACAGCCAGAGAAAGCACAAATAGCGGGGACATCCATTGGGACATCCATCCCCGCTATTCGTGGCATAGAATTGGGCCCATTGTGTACTCCAAAAAGTAGAAAGATTAGAGGATATGCAAGGAAGCTACAATGTAGCACATTTAAGACTTATCTGAGAAAATATGTTTTCATTCAGTGCATAATCAAACTCTGGAATTCGTTGCCAGAGGATTTAGTAAAAGTTGTTAGTGTAGCTGGGTTTAAAAGAAATTTGGACTAGTTCCTGGAATAAAAGTCAATAAACCATTATTAAAGTGGAATGCAACAATCCACTGCTTACCCTTGTGATAAGCAGCATGGATTCTGAAACAGAAACATGACAGCCGATTAAGACCATAGAGTCTACCCAGTCTGCCCTTCCATGCCATCTACTACAGACACTTTTTTTTTTCCTTTCGACATCTTCTGTATTTGTCCTCTGCTTTCTTGAATTCAGATACAGTCCTCTACTACCTCCACTGGGAAACTATTCCATGCATCTACCACTCTTTCAGTAAAGAAATATTATCACAAATTACTCCCAAGCCTATCCTTGTTCAACTTCCTCCTATGTCCTCTCGTTGCATAGCTTTCTTTCAATGAAAAAGGCTTTCCTCCTGTGCATTTATGCTATGGAGATATTTAAACATCTCTATCATATCTCCCCTCTCCTGCCTTTCTTCCAAAGTATACATATTGAGATCTTTAAATCTATCCCCATATGCCTTATGACGAAGCCCACTGACCATTTTGGTAGCCATCTTCTGTACAGACTCCATCCTGTTTATATCCTTTTGAAAGTGTGGTCTCCAGAATTGCATACAATACTTCAAATGAAGTCTCACCAAAGACTTATATAGAGGCACTATCACCTCCTTCTTCCCATTGGTCATTCCTCTCCCTATGCACCCAAGCATCCTTCTGGCTTTTGCTATCCCTTTTCGGAACCTAACAGGTACTTGTGAACTGGATTGGCCACTGTTGGTAACAAGATACTGGGCTTGATGGACCTTTGGTCTGACCCAGTATGGCATATCATATGTTTTTATAATAATTGTCCTAAACTGTGTTCTGTCTTCAGTTAGGTGGCTAATTGTTGATACAATGGCATTTATAGCTGTTATTGTATTGATACATTACATTGCTGGTTTTCCTCTTTTGTTTTGACCTTCAATCTTTCCAAGCATAATGTCTTTCTCTAATGATCTTTCTCTTTGCATGATGTGTACAAAGTATGAAAGTCAAAGTTTTGCTATTTGAATTTCTAAGGAAAACTTAGGTTTGATCTGCTCTAGTTCCAATTGATTTGTCATTCGGGCAATCCATGCTATACACAGAGATAGATCTCTGCTCTTGAGAATCTTGTCTAGGCCCTTCATAGCCACTCTGCCAAGAGCAATGCATTGTTGGATTTCTTGGCTGCTTGCCATTTCTTTATTGATTATTGATCCAAGCAGATTAAATTGTCTACTATTTCTATTTCTTCTCCATCAAGGATGAAATTATTGATATTTTGACAGTTTTCAGGATCTTTGTCATCTTCACGTTAAGATGCAGGCCCATTTTAAGACTATGGGGGATTATTTTACACATTTGCATCAGGGGTGGGACCAGCTTCACAGCACCTTCAGTATGAGTGTGTGAAAGTAATAAAGAGCTGGTGGCATAAAAAAATATGCTGTACTTAGGAGAGAAGATACATGATGGACATGATGAAGTTGGGAATAGGTACACAGATGAACGATTTGGGAGGTGGGATGGAAGAGGTGGAAAGGTTGGAGGGGGAATGCTGGACATGAAGAGGTCATCAATGGGATAGGAAATAGGGACACAGATGGGGGAAATGCTGAACCACCTAGGAAGAGGAGAATAGGGTCACAGATGGGAGATGTTGGACATGATGGATCTGTGGACGGGGAGGAATAGGGGCACAGATAGGGAGCTGCCAAACCACAAAGAAGGAGGAATAGGGACAGAGATGGCAGATGCTGGGCCACCTGGATAGAGCAGATTAGGGAGAAAGAGAGACGATGATAAACTTGGGGAAGGAGACTGGAGAGATAGAAAAAGACTATTGGATTCAGGAGGGCTAGGGAGACAGAGAGGGTATAATGGAGATAAGACTGAATAGGAGGATAGGAGATGCTGAACCTGAGGTAGAGGACAGAGACTGGGGAGTTAGCAAGAGACTGGGGAAAGAGAAAGCAATATAGAATGGGAGAACTGGGATGAGGGGAAAAGATGGAAATCTGTAAGTAGGTGCAGTAATAAAAGAAAGATTGAGGACTGGTTGGTAAGGAGGAGTGAAATCTGGATAGAGGAGCAGAAAATAAATGTAGGAAAGCTGAAAGGAAGAGGTAAGTGTTAGAGATGGATTTATGGGAGGATGTGAAGACAGCAGGAGAGAGAAATGACCAATGGACAGAGGGTAAAGAGTTGGGGGGGGAGACAGAGGATTGTGGAGTGAATAAGTGGGAGGCAGAGACTAGGGCATGGGGCAAAAGTATGATGATAAAGAGAAGACAAATAATTTGGGGTGATGGAGCGGGATGTGGAAACCAGGGAAAGATGTTGGGATGTGGCTTGAAGAGGTAGGAGATAAAGAGTGGAGGGCAGGGGTGAAGGTGTGGGACAAGAAGAGTAGAGCAAAGTGTAGGAAGTGGGGGCAGGGGGAAGGAAGGGAGTGTAAGACATGCTTTCACTCACCAATTACTCTACAGAGCAACCATTTACAAACTGACACTTCATCCCCCATCCCACTCCCATAAAGCTTTCATCACCCCGCACCCCTCACACTCTCAACCCTTACTTCCCTCTGTACATGTTACATATGCCTTTGAGCAAATGTTTGAGCTTTAAAATATTATTCGTTGACTGTTCACAATTGTAATGTTCTCAACATTTATTGTCAATTGTTCTTACCGTTCCTTCAACCGTTCACTGTAACAATTCAGTTCTATGTAAACCGTTTTGACTTGTAGAAAAACGGTATATCATCATTTGTTAATTAAATAAATAAATAAATGCTTTGACCCTAGGCTGACCCTAATTTCCATAACTCAGTCCTTCCCTTATCTGACCATCACCTGCTAAGCTTCACTCTTCATCACTCCCTGCTTCAATCTTACACAGTCTCCTCCTACCTTCTTAGAAATCTTCATGCTATCAACCCATCGACTTTCTCCACTATTGTCTCATCACCTCTTTCCTCCACCTTGCCCTCTAAAACTGTTGATGAGGCTGCAGCTTCCTATAATATTTCACTCTCCTCTGCTCTAGATGATCTTGCTCCGCCTATGCCACATTCTGTGAGGCGTACTATACCTCGGCCTTGGCTGTCTTCAACTACCCGTTATCTACACTCCTGTGCCCATTCCGTTGAGTAGATCTGGCTCAAATCCCACATCCTTTCTGACTTTCTTCACTTCAAATTCATGCTTAACTCTTTCCAGTGAGCCATAGCACTCACCAAGCAAAACTATTATGTCCATATGACTTTCTTGCCTCTGACCCTGTCTCTTTTCAACTTTCAAATATCTCCTCAAGGTGCCTCCTTCTCCGACAAACTCTAGCTGACTATTTACATCACACAGTCCACAAGATTACACTCCAGTTCCCCACAAGTTCTGCTTCATCCGTTCTTCCTTCTCTTCAATACCAACTCTTCCCCTCAATTTCTGCTACCCTTTCATCCTTTTCTAAGATCTCTGAAGAGAAAACCATTCATCTTTCTACCTCTAAACTCACTATTAGTTCCTCAGATCGTATCCCCACCCATCTCCTTGACTCCATCTCCTCCTCTGTCATCCCTTCCATCTATCATATTCTCAATCTATTGCTCTCCACTGCAACTGTTCCAGCAGCCTTCAAGCATGCTGTGGTCACACCTCTTCTCAAAAAAAACCTTCACTTGACCCTACTTGTCCTTCTAATTTATCATCCCATCTGCCTTCTTCCCTTCATTTCTAAACTTCTTAAATGTGCAGTTCTCCACCATTGCCTTGGATATCTCACCTCTCAAACCCTTCTAGATTCACTACAATCTGGCTTTTGTCCCTTACATTCTACCAAAACAACTCGTGCCAAAGTCTCCAGCGACTTGTTCATGGCTAAATCCAAAGGTCTTTACTCAGTCCTCATCTTCTTGACCTTTCTGTTGCTTTAGACACTGTTGACCATCACCTTCTCCTCAACACATTGTGCTCTTTTGGTTTTAGGGGCTCTGTCCTGGTTCTCTCCTTATCTTTCCCATCGCTCTTTCAGTGTTCGTTCTGGTGGTTCCTCCTCTACTGCTGTCTCACTCTCAGTTGGTGTATTCCAAGGATTTGTTCAGGGCCCTCCCCTTTTCTCTCTGTCCCTTGGTGCTCTCATCTCCTCCCATGACTTTCCATACCATTTTTACATCGATGATTCTCAAATCTACCTCTCTACTCCTGATATTTCTCCTACACTTCAGGCCAAATCTCTGCATGCCTATCTGACATCGCTGCCTGGATGTTTCATTGCCTTTTGAAATTGAACATGACCAAAACCAAAGTTCTTATCTTACCCCTAAACCCTCCTCCCCCCTTTCTCTATCTCTATAGATAATACTCGTTTACTTCCTGTTTCCTCAGCCCTTGACCTTGGGGTCACTTCCAACTGATTGCTGAAACCTATAATTTCTTTCTCTATAACATTAGCAAAATTCACCCCTTCCTTTCTGGACACACTAAGACACTTATTCACTCTTTAGTCACCTCCTATCTAGACTATTGCAACCTCCTCCTTGCTGGTCTCCCTCTGAGTTATCTCTCTCCCTTTCAATCTGTTCAGAACTCCGCTGTGCACCTAAACTTCCGACAGCCCCGCTATACTCATATAACCCCTCTTCTCAAGTCACTTCATTGGCTTCCCTTCCGTTTCTGTATCCAATTCAAGCTTTCTCCTTCTGACTTACAAATGCATTCATTCTACTGCTCCTCATTATCTTTCCTCTCTCCTCTCTCCCTACACTCCTCCCATGAACTTTGCTCTTCCACTGGCTTCCTTCTCTCTATGCTCTTTTCTTCCACTGCTAACTCCAGACTTCGATCCTTTCACCTTGCTGCTCCTTATGCCTGGAACAAACGACTTGAGTCTGTACGTCAGCTCCATCTCTGCCCATTTTCAAATCCATACTAAAAGCTTTCCTCGTTGAGGCTGTGTTTGGATTCTGATCCCTTGTTCTCCATGTGCGCCCTTACCCGTCCCTATTTGTACGCCTATTCTCAACTATTGTATTGTCTGTCTTGTTTAGATTGTATTGTCTGTCTTTCTACATGAGTATGTACAGTACTGTGTAAGCCTTGTAGCACTATATAAATGACTAATAGTAGTAGATTGGGCTCCAACCTCTTCACCTTGCATTCTCCTCTCTGTCACTGACCAGCTCCCATGCAGAGAGATGAAGAGCAGGACCTGAAGTAAAGGATATGGGCAGAGAGAGGGGAGTGCAGGGTGAAGGGGATAGAAAGCAAGAGAATGGGGATACTATTGTGAAAATCCTCAAGGGAAAAAGAGTATTGGGAAGGGGCACTTTGTGCTTTTGTGTGGGGGGTGCTGAGAAGGAATCAAGCCCTTGAGGCTCAAGATGATATGGTGGAGTCACTGAACCCCTTTATGCTGTTCTGGGGGGAAGAAAGGTAGGGGAGGGTATAGATGACCATAAAGAATATGTATGAGATCTATATATGCAAATGAATATGCAAATGTAACCCCACCCTTAGCCCCTCAAACGAAACAGTCAAACTACATCCATGGTTCAAGGTGGAATGTCTCTCTCGTCCCTGGGCTCCATGACATACGGCTGGGAAACTGCTGAGTCAACAGCTTCACCACATTCGTCAGCAAGCAGCTCTTCTCCTAGGCATTGTCCCTCTTTTCTTATCCAAGGATCCTTGTGTATCTTCCTTCTAGGGCCTTGTCTCCAGTTTCCTTTCCTCAGGGAACAGTACCCTTGGCTTTTAAGGACTGATCTCCCTTTTCCCCCTCCCACATAAGTGACATTCCCTACTTTTGGGAGCTTTGGGAACTTTAGGCAGTTTGGAAAGAGCCTTCCCTGGGGTTTTCTCTTTCTCACAGGCTCAGGGGAGCTGCGCCAGTCAAGGTGTCAAAGGCTGACTTCGCTATGCATGGCTTGTCAGTCCTGGCTTGCCATGATCTGTAAGGCTGCAGCTCTAGACAGTCCCAGAGGCGCTCTAGTTGCTGCCATTTTCTCTGCATTCAATTAGACATGTGTAGAACCTCCCAAACAACTTGTTAGTGTTTATTTAAAAATAAATTTGGGAAATGTTTGTATTTTCTTTGCATGCATTCATCTTAATTGCCACTTACTATGCATGCTATGGCTTTTTTGCATGTGTGAATCAATTGTATGCCTGCTAATTCATAAGTATATGCACACACAAGCAATTTATTTTCTTTTTTAAAGGCCCAAACAAACACCAAAATGAGTTCAAAATGTACATGCCTGATGTCAATAGAACTAGGCTGGATGGGGAGGAGCTTCAGAGACTTGATAATATTATGGATCTGCAGTATTTTTTAAATTGTCTTTTTATTTTATAATTATGTTTGCTATATGATTTACTTTATTTTATTTTGCACGATGCTTTTTGTATGTATTACATGTTACTTGTATTTTTCTTCTATGTTTGCTTAATTTTTTTTTAAATTATAGTCGCGATATTCTTCTGGGATGGCTATGTGCTGCTACAGTGCATAGCCATTGCCGCAAACCTTTAACCTCGGATGTTCAATGCCGGTGTCATATGCGGCCCCGGCACTGAATATCATTATGAATTCCTTTCATGTTTGCAGTAATAACATGTATCACAATGTACTCATTTGGTATTAATGTGAATGGAATTTGTGTTGTAATTCCATTCCAATTTAGTACCAACTGTTACCCTTGTAAAGTGTTACTTAAAAATCTTTATTGCTTGCTAATTGCAAAAAGTGATTTGAGCCGCTGTCCAGTTAGCTCCCAAAGGTAAAGATAGGCCAGTTTTTGCTGTGCCTGACTTTTACCCACAGATGCTAACCAGGCAGCAGTGCAAAATCGCCCCCAGAATGCCCGCAACATGCCCCAATGCTAAGCGGTTGCATCAAGGCATAGATAATCGGGGCTATTCAGTGGCACTAATTGTGTTAGTGCTGCTGAATATCCCGCTCATCAGCATTTACACGGTTTACAGGTCTATAAACCGTGGAAATGTCTTTGCATATTGGGACCTATATTTTTACTTTGTATATTTTAAGTTTAATACATATAGGGCTCAATTCTGCACAATGAATAGTGGGAATGGATGTTCCAACAGATGTCCACACCCGCAATTCGTGCCCTCCCCGCTGGCGTCTAACTTTCCCACCAGTTGTACAGGGAAGTTAGACAGGGACGGGGAAGGGGAAGGGGAAGGGGCGGTTCAGGAGGGAGTTAGGGTGGGCGGTGGGCAGTCACTGGCCCTGGACTTACAGGGCTGAGTCTAATGTTGGCCCTGTACGAACAGGTCTGGCGACTTGTCCTGAGGTCGAATAACTTCCCTGGACGTTTTTTTCAGTGGGTCCAGGGCGCAGATGGGACGGGGGGGGAGGGCCAGAGGATATTCCCTGCAGCCTGACTCTGGCCTTAGGAGGCCGGATCGGGGGTCAGGCTGTGGGGAAAGCCTTTGTTATGCCGGCGGCTGGGATCGCAGCTTTACAATTGAGCTGCGTTGCTATGGCAACCATGGCGCAGTGGCTCCATTGTAAAGCCCTGACTGAGTTAGTTGGATTTTCCTGTATGTGCAGGCCGGGCTGAATCGGATGAACAGAGGAGCTGTACGTCTGGGATGAAATGAGCCTGATATGCATTGGAGACCTGGGGGCATGGTTACTAAAGTGTGGTAGGTTTTTGCAGCTAATGCTAGGCAATAGTGCAGATAGCGCTGCATTAACTGCAAAAGCTTCAAGTTATCTGCCAGAGTTTATTTATTTATTTATTACTGTTTCTTATATACCGCGCTATTTAGAATCAGCGCGGTTTACATCATAACAAAACGACCATTACGACAAACTGTCAGGTTTTACATTGAACAGGAGTACAAACTTGGATAACTGGGTTAACTATATACATAATCTATCTACACTGCAGTGTGCGGGCATTTCTAGATTGGGTTATTTCTTGGAGGGGATATCTGGTTTAGTTGCTGTCTGGGAAATATTGGCGGAAAAGGTATGTTTTGAGAGCCTTTCTGAACTGATATAGATTGGTAATGGCTCTAATGTCGGGGGGTAGGGTTATACGCAGTATTTCACCAGCAGATAACGCCGCAAAATTATTTATTTATTTATTTTATTTATTTATTTAAAGGGTATTTATATCCCGTCTTATCCTTCAATCAAAGCGGTGTACACAGCACACAAACAATTTCAATTGGCATTTGCGTTCTCATGTGTTCTTATACTGTACAGTGAATGTGTGTGAGTGTAGGTAGATTGATTGGGGTGTGCTATTTACAGCATGAGCTTTATACAGTGTTGTGTGCAATGAGCATGCGGGTAAGTCATTAGTCCTGGGTGGTGATCCCATTATGTGCTCAGGCCGTAGTGCTCCACAAAGAGCAAAGTCTTTAGTTGCTTTTGAAAGTCCTTAGTGTCATCTGTTGATCGAAGTTCATCAGGGAGTGCGTTCCACACTATAGGTGCCGCCATTGATAGTGCTCTTCGTGCGGTAGACTTGCGGGCCTTTGTGTAGTCTTTTGGAGTGTTGATTGTGTTCAATGTGACTCTCCTCCTAGGTCTTGTGCTGTTGTCGGGTTGTATAAGAGGTTAAAGGCTGAGTGCTGAGTTCCTGTGTTTGATTCTGAATATGTTTAGGATTGTCTTGTATTTGATGCAGGAGCTGATTGGGAGCCAGTGGAGGTCTTTTAGTATGGGGGTGATGTGGTCTTGTTTTGATGAACCGGATATTATTTGTGCCGCTGTGTTTTGGGCCATTTGTAGTGGTTTGAGTGACTGTTTAGACATGCCGATATAGATCGGGTTGCAGAAGTCAAGTATAGGAGTTATTAGGGCTTGACAGACTGCAGAAATCCTCTTGCGTAAGGAGGGGCTTGAGGTGTCTGATTATTCTCATCTTGAAGTATGCGTTTTTGGTGGTCCTGCTGATGTGTGACTGTAGGTTTAGCTCCCTGTCGAGGGTCACGCCGAGGTATTTCACTTCCTGTTTTAAAGGTATTGTTGACATTGATTGAGGGTGGAGGGATGAAGCTGGTGTTTCGTGTGATAAGAAGTGCTTCTGTCTTGTTGTAGTTTATGGTCAGGTTGGTTTTTTTTGAGCCAGTTGGACATGTGGTTGAGGCAGTCTATTATTTTGGTGTAGTCAGGGTTGTCGAGGTTGACTGGGGTGTATATCATGATGTCGTCTGCATAGATTGTGTAATGTATCTTGTGTTCTTTCATGATGTTGCAAATCAGTTGAATATAGAGGTTGAATAGTAGTGTGGATAGGGCGGAGCCTTGTGGTACCTCTTGCTTGATCTTTGCTGGTCGAGAGGTGTTGGAACCAATCTTAACCTGGAACTGTCTGTCTGTTAGGTAAGAGTTGAACCATCTTAGGGTGGTGCCGTTTATTCCAATGCTCTGTAGTCTGGTTAGGAGGATTCTGTGGTCCACTATGTCGAACGCAGCTGAGATGTCTAGGAAGATCATTAGTGTTCCTTTTTTGTGGTTGTCAATGATTTGGATTATGTTGTTGAATAGCAATAACAGGAGTGTTTCAACCCCGTGGTTTGGGCGGAAGCCATGCTGGTGTATGGCCAGTGGGGCATGTGTGTCGATATGGTCCTGGAGTTGGTGTTGTACAGCTTTTTCTATAATCTTTGCCAGTAGTGGTATGCTGGAGATGGGTCTGTAGGCTGCTGGGTTGCTCTTGTCTAGTGTGGATTTCTTTGGGATCGGTCTTATAGTAGCTAGTTTCAGCTGGTCTGGCATGGTTCCTTATGCCAGTGAGTTGTGTACTATGTTGTGTATGGTGTGGATGAAGCTTTCCTTTGTTGCCTTAATCCATGTTACCGGGCATGGGTCTGTTGGAGCGGTGCTTGTGTTGAGCGCGGTGATGATGTCTGAAAGCTGTCTTGTAGATGGGGTGTTGAATTTATCCCATGCTTTGGTGTGTTTGGTTGGGTTGGCGGTTCCGTTTGTCGTTTGTTGTGGTGTAGAGTCCATCTTTTCTTGTAGGTGATCTGCGAAGGCTTGTGGGTCTATCTGCACGTCTTTTTCGGGATTGGGTTCATTAGTTAGGTTTTTTACTATTTCGAATAGTTCCCTTGGTTTGTTGTAGGCTTTTAGAATGATGTTTGTGTGGTGTTCCCTTTTTGTCTGGTTAATGAGTTCATTGTATTTCCTTTGCTTCGTTAGGTATAGTGCCTGGATGGTGGGAGATTTGGAGCATCTCCAGCGGTGTTCTAGCTTTCTTAGATCTCTTTTTGCATTGCGTATGTCTTTTGAGTACCATGGGGTGTGTTGTCTTTTGGTGTTGGATGCTTTCCTTGCTTTGTGTTTGTTGGCTTTGGCTGCAGCATTGATGACACTGTTCCATTTGCTTACTTGCTCGTCTAGATTCTCTGTTTCAGGGTCCATGTGGGGTAGTGTGTCCTAGAGGAACTGTTGCTTGTCGAAGTTTTTGAATCTCCTTTGCATGGGTGGTAAGTCGATTGACTTGTTGTGTCTCTCCCCTTGTGATATGATTTCTATTTTAATTCTGTAGTGGTCTGACCAAGGTACCAGAGTAACTGCGGGTGTTGAGATGCCACCTCTGTCTAGTAGGTATTTGTGGGCGAATATGAGATCTGGAGACGATCCATGTCTGTGTGTCGGGGTGTTCATCAGTTGAGTGTATTGTAAGGAGTCCATAGCTTGTAAGAAGGTTTCTTTGTCCTTGCTGTTGGCAGATCTGAGGTTGAAGTCTCCCAGTAGTAGTAGTGGCTTGAGGTTTGTGTTGACTGCACAGACAGCCTCTAGTGTGGAGGCTAGTTCATCTGTTGAAGCATGGGGATCTCTGTAGATGAGGTAGAGGGCCATCTGTTTGTTTTCTACAATGATTGTGTTGCATTGGTCTGAGTTTGGGGAGCTTCGGGGTTTAAGCTATAGGGTGTTCTTTGCGATGATCAAAACCCCACCTTCTCTCCTGTGTGTGCGTGGGCTGTTGAATGCTGTGTAAGTGGGGGGACTAATTGATTGAGGAGTACGTTGTCAGTGGGGGTGAGCCATGTTTCGATGATGCAGAGGATATCGGGTTGTTGATCTTCTATGTGGTCTGTGAGCGTGTTCTTTTTTTTCTTATTGATCTGGCGTTGATGAGCTCTATGGAGGTGGTTTTTGGAGTGTTTGCTGTTCTGGGGTCTTATTTTAGGTTTGTGTGTGAGTTGGGCTTGTGGTTTGATTGCTTGTTGTGTTTGTCTTTCTTGAATGCGCTCCAGGTTGTGTGCTGTGAAGTGGTGTGGGTTGGCGTGGTTGTTGATAGCCATAGGGTGTTAGTGGGTGGGTAGTGATTGGCTGTGTGTTGTGGGATGAGTTGGGTTAGGAGGAGGCATATTGTCAGATATATGGTTGTGGCCATGTTGAGTTTGGGTGGGCTTACTTAGGATGTTGTAGCTTTAGGCTTTTTCTTTTGCTGATAGAGTCCTCTCCTGATGTTTGATGCTGTCAATCTCCTGTTGGGCCTTCTTTTTTGTTTTGGGGTTGTGGTTGTGTTGTGGCAGCTCAGCCTGCTGTGG
The DNA here is from genome assembly GCA_033557465.1 of Ichthyophis bannanicus. Classification (NCBI taxonomy): domain Eukaryota; kingdom Metazoa; phylum Chordata; class Amphibia; order Gymnophiona; family Ichthyophiidae; genus Ichthyophis; species Ichthyophis bannanicus. Next base: position 580,179,128 of record CM066031.1, read on the forward strand.
GGGGTGGAGCTTTGGTCCCGGCGGCACGATCCCTCCAGGAAAAGCCACATGCGGGACGGTGTGGTTGCTGGAGGGAGTCCTGGAGTGAGTCCTGCACCCAATGGCGCTCTTTTTTAAATCCTGGCTGGCTGCCCCGATTGGGCAGCTCAGCCTGCTGTGGGGGGAGGGCGGAGCTTTGGTCCCGGTAGCTCGATCCCTCCCGAGAGAGCCGCACACGGGATGGTGTTGTTGCTGGAGGGAGTCCCAGGGTGAGTCCTGCACCCGATGGTGCTCGTTTTTAAATCCTGGTTGGCTGCCCCAATTGGGCAGCTCAGCCTGCTGTGGGGGGTGGAGCTTTGGTCCTGGCAGCTCAATCCCTCCCGGGAGAGCCACACGCGGGACGGTGTTGTTGCTGGAGGGAGTCCCGGAGGCAGGATCGTGGGGCAGCAGCACCCCAGATGTAGCTAACGCTACCGATTGAGGTGCCATTAGCTTCACCCATGATGTCTGCCAAATATGCAGTTACTACACGTTGTTGACGCTTGTGATATTTGCATGTTACTCCCACTCTCCGCCCAGGCACACGGTTACCGCGTGATCTGCAGATAATTCAGGAAATCCCTGTGCTATCTGCATTTGGCCCGCATTAGCTGTTATAGCAGCGCGCTTTTTCCGTGTTATCACCGAGTTAGTAACTGACAGGCTTAATAATATGCTCCCTAGCATATGCATCTGCATGTCCTGGAGGCAATATTTTCCAAATGGATCAGTTTTGCATATATCGCCAGGGTATTTGTAATTTTTGTACTCCAAGCTTCTTACCATCGAAATGATTGTTACGAGATGGGGCTGATAAGTCTCTGGCCTTGTAACGAAACAGAAAGCTATGGGTACCAAATAAAACAAAACTGCAGAGAGATTATTCGGACCTCCGGAACTGAAGTGTGCCTGCAGCTTTCTGTTTTGTTACAAGACCAGAGACTTATCAGCCCACTTCGTACAGTTACCATAATGCCTCAGACTTGGATAACCATGCTTCTTGGAATGCTCTCAAATGTTCCTCAGGCAAGCAGATCAATTGGTTATTCTTTTCTCCCAAACCCCATAACTCCCTCCCCCCTACCCCCCGGCTTGCCTCATGATTCCGTATTTGAGGCCTATACTTTAGTGACCTCAGTGGCCTAGGTAACATTATATGGATGGAGCTGCTTATTCAATCTGTGCGGAAGGAATGGCTGTGAGAGTGATAAGGTCAAGTCAAAGAGGGATCCTCCTACATCTTGCCCACTGTAAAGGCTGCAAAATAGGATAGCCAGCCTGCCCATGGTAAATCTAAATAAAATCCACATCAGGAGAGGCAGGTCTGCAGTTCTTTCGCCAATGCAATCTTATAGGTATATCCGTAACTACAGTACAATGTTTACCTTTTTGTTTTCTACTTGTAGGTGACACAAGCCTACATCAGATGGTGAGTTTTCTGGGTGTAGCTATGACCTTCCTCAGATGTCCAGGAGCACTGGCGAGAGCAGCCATGATACATCCTACTACTACAAATATTTTATCATTTGTATAGTGCTACAAGGCATGCACAGTGCTATACTGAGAGATATAAGAGACAGTCCCTTCTCATAAGAACTTACAGTCTAGTCAAGACAGACAACACAACAAATGGGGACTAGAATATATCTAGGGGAAACACAAGACGTGAACAGGAGACTAAGGGGATTGGGATACAACAGTAGTCTCAAAGAAGTGAGTTTTTAGCCTGGATTTCAACAGGGCCACAAATGAAGCCTGACATACTGACTCAGGTAGTTTGTTTCAGGCATAAGGAGCAGCAAGGTAGGAACAAATTACCTGGAAGGTTACAATGTGCAACACCAGGTCGAAGAGCAAGAGGTAGACAATCCTGCAGGGGGACAAGAGATGCAGTCTGGTCAGGTTGTCATGGCAGAGGAGACCCCCCTCTAGAAGCCACACTGTCACTCCCCTATCAATATATGCCAGAGGAATCCCCTGGATATCACACTGTGGCAGAAGGTGTGGCTTTGTGGAGCAAGTACAAGTTGGTTTATTTTGGTGAATGAGTTCTCCAGCAGAATGAAATACTCCTAGCACTGCAGGAGAGAAAAACAGCTCTCCAGGAGAAGCAGTGCAAGCAAACAGAGAGGCTAGCACATGGCATCGAGAGGCTATCTACTGATATATTAGGCTTGTGTGAAGAGATCGAGATATGAAAGCATAGCTACAACATCAGCAAGATGCAGCAAGGCGGACTGCTGCTTCTCCTCGTGCTGTATCCAGCCCCCCCAGGCCTCCCTATTCCAGAATGATCATCAGTAATGCCTGATCCATCTGGAGAGTAGACCTCAGCCAGGAATCAAGTTTAGATCCCTCTAAATCAGTGGTTCCCAACCCAGTCCTCTGGTACCCCCAGGCCAGTCAGGTTTTCAGGATATCCATATTGAATATGCATGAGATAGATGTGTATGCACTGCTTCCATTGTATGCAGATCTATCTCATGCATATTCACTGTGGATACCCTGACAACCTGACTGGCCTGGGGGTACCCAAGGATTGAGTTGGGAGCCACTGTTCTAAACCATCAGACCAACCTTCCTTTTTTTTCATAGGATAATTTGATGAGAGCCTCCTGATGCCTCCTCCAGCATATCACAGTCTAGAGGTCAAATTTGAGCAGGGCTTGCAGGCTGTAAATTGAAATGTCTAATCCAGATTTTTCAAAATATGCGCAGGGGGATGCATGAAAGTGTTTGCATACTTTGTAAGATAGGTTCCCATTATAAACACCTATATACATAAAGTACATAAATAAGCACCTATAAGTAAGTCTTGCTTATGACCCAGTTGGCCTAGGTTATATCTGTTTTTTCTGCGCCAAACACATGGGCTCTACATATAGGTGCCGAAAATTGGTGCCCATGAGTGTTGATAATATGCATTTGCAGTTCTATCCCAGAATGCCTTCTAACTCACCCTCTCTGCAGAATCCATAACATGATGTGTTGAGAGGGATATTGAAATGTCGCCCGATGCATAATCCTGCTGAAAATAGAAAATAAAAAGCACTTAGATGTTTGGCATTGCGCCAAACGTCTAGCTGCTATTTAAATTTTGAGGGGTTCTATGAAGTTGATGCCAATGAAATATATAGAAGCAATATGTTGAAAAGAATAAGCGAATGTCTCTTAATGGAACTGAGATGTATGAGACTACAATCATTTAGATTAGGACTCTAACCTGAAGATTTCATTTTATTGCTTTCTCCAAGTTCATGAAAGTCTTGCTAAAATACAAAAACAAATCACTTTTTGCAATTAGTGAGCAATAAAGATTTTTCAGTAACGCTTTACAAGGGTAACATTAGTTAGTACTAAATTGCAATGGAATTCCAACACAAATTACATTCACATTAATACCAAATGAGTTCACTGTGATAAATGTTATTACCGCAAATACCAAAGGAATTCATAATGAGTAATTACTTACTGTGATATTAAGCGTTGCCCAACTTTGTACTATGTGGGACTTCAGAGAGCGTTGCCTGATGTCAGTGTGGTTATACAGACTTTAACCATATAATTATAACATTTCTTAAAAGAAAGTAGTTGGGCATATCTGATAACTTCTCTTGGGCTGATAAGTGTTTTAAGGTGCAGGCTTTCAGAGCTATGAAAATTCCTTCCTTAAACTTCTTTCTTGTAGGAATTAATTATTCGGGAGCCAGGTTTTCATAGGGATCAAGGTGCCTACCCATGAAATTAGGCTCCTAAAACCCTGGGTTGGAAAAGTGCCCAGGCACAGCAGTGAAACCACATGACTATGTTTGTGCCACTGCAAAAGATGGATATGCCAAAAGGCAGCTTTAAGTTAGGAGAGAGAAAATGCATGTATATATTTAATTTTCAAATACAATATACATCTGTATTTTTCAGTATGTAGCTGACCCACAGATACAGCAGATGAAAAATACCTGTGGATATTTTTTTTTACCTGTGTACCTTGTAGCTAATTTTCAGACAGAAACTACCTGGGTAAATCTTTGAAAATTAAAAATTAGCTATAGACAATCCCAAACCCTGGGAGCCTGTTAAGAATGGAAAACTGCCAGCCGGGCCAACAACTTCTGCACCCTCTCCTTGATCAGGAAGACTCTGCCACTCATGCATCAAACCACGCTCCCATGTATTCTGAGGATTGGGAAGGCTCCAACTGGCTCTTCCTAGATTAATCACCCGGCTGAGGCTTTCCAGAAAGAGTGCCACCCAGGCCAAAACCCAAGATTATTCAGACTGAAACTGGGCTCAGAAGAGCCAATCATCTAGATAGGGGTGAACTGAGATCCCTGGGCGTCATATGTAGTAGTCACCATCACTACGACTTTCGAGAATGTCTTCAGGGCGGTGGAGAGGCCAAATTGAAAATGAGCCATGTACAGCAAATGCAGAAAATGCTGCTTATCCTCCCAGATCAGGAGATGAAAATAAGGTTCAGATAAATCCAGCAAAGACAGGAACTCTGCAAGTTGCACTGCCTGGATCACAGATCTCAGTGTCTCCATACAAAAACACAGTGTGTATAAGAGAGTGTTGACTACCTTGAGATCAAGGATGGGCCAAAAGGACCTCTCTTTCTTTGGCACCACAAAATAGATGGAGTACCTGCCCTTGGCTCACACAGCAGAGGAAACTGGCACCACCACATGCAGTTACAGCAACTTGTCCAACGTGACCTGGATGGCAGCAGAGGAGATGACGCAGGCTTCTGGGATAGGCTCTTTACATCCCAGGACATAGCTGTGATAAACATCTGGGAATGGGCCCCCAAGCTGTCATTGAGCTGAATGGGAAGAGTCCCTTCTGAAGGAGATAGTATCCCAGAGCTCGTGAACCCTTTAAAAGGACTGAGATCAACCCATAATCCAGAAGGAGAAGAAAAGGAAGGTTTCCTAGGTTGATATTAATGGGAGTCCAGAGACTCTCAGGAATCTGGCCAGCAAGCCTGCCATGAATGGGCATATGCCAAGGAGGAGAATGCCCCTGTATGCTTCCCAGGCCCCTTCAGCCTATCTTGTGGAAGAGAATGAGGCTTGGACACACCTAAGTCCTTCAACAACATTTCTAAGTTGGCCCCAAATAGAAGTTTCCCCTTAAAGACCAGTTGCATAAACCAGGTTTTGGGGGATGTGTCCGCTGCCTAGTGGTGGAGCCAAATCCAATGGTACATCATCATCAAGAGAGCAAATATCTCTAGCCACCAAGCGGGCAAAATCATATATGGCAGTTGACAGGAAGGCTGTGGCCAGCTCCAAGAGAGTAGTAACATCTTCTGGGGGTGAGAGACTGCATCCACTGGAGAAGAGCTCGAGTCATCGGACCTGCACACACAGCCAACTGATGGAAAGCAGCAGCAACTGCAAATTGACTCCTCAAAAGAAAATCCACCTTATGATCCAGGGTATCCATTTGAGAAATGCTAAACCACGCAATGTACTCTTCCTTCAGGAGGGCACATATCCTCTCCCTCACCCCCAGCCCCTTGGCCAGGGAGTCAAGTGAGTCACATTCTGAGCAGATCATGCTGTACATAATCTCTGGAAATGGGAAATCAGCCGTACATTTCCGAACTCCCTACAGGAGTGGATAAACTTGTGGTCCCTGTTCAGCTGCCGGAGCATCAGCCAGACCTAGAGTGGACAAAACTCAAGCAAACCAAGCTGCCAGCTCTTCCTTCTAGAACAGGCAGATAATGCCAACCTCCTGAAGATCCTCCAAAGGAGAAAGCATCTCTTCCTCCGCATTATACTCCTCAGCTGAGACATCAGGACCGGAGTCAAAACCAACCGATCCAAATCTCCAGATTAAAATGTTTACCAAAGTAATTTAGGAGGAGGCACTCTAGCAGAGCTTCTGCTCGCCACCTGCTCCTCCTCCAAACAAGTGGAAAGAGTGAGGCAATTCAGAGGCTCCAGGGACTGTTATCTTTGATTCCCCAGCTCCATAATCATTGCCCTGCACATTTCTACTCTTCCTTACACCTCCCTACCTTTTCCTCTCCCTTTCCTGGTATGAATGTTTTTAAACTTTCCCTTTAAGATTGTAGTTCTTTTCCTCCTGTTTCTTTTAATTTTGCATTATGTTTTTGTAAACTGCCATGATGTTACTCAGAAAGGGCAGTAAATTAAGCAACAATAAACATATGCAACATAAACATACCATGTCAAAATGAACAAGCTTGTTGCAGAAATGAAAGAATTCTGGAAAAAACAATCCGGAGTCCAAGAGCTCCTGTTCCTGAGCATGACCCCTGACCTCAGGGGAAGAGCTATCCTCGATCCCTTCGAAGAAGGGAAGCTGTCCAAAGTGCGGTCATCAGAGCTCAAGGTCTGCTGGATATCCTTATCCACAGTGTCATCCATTGCCTCCTGCAGTGAGACATAAAATGCCAGGTCAACCAAGTCCCCTCAGTGGGAGAGGGGAGATGGGCCCTCCATGAGTGTCTCAGAGGCTACCATACCAGAAGTGCAGATCCCAGAATCCAGCATCGAGGTTCTCCACTTGCCACAGGCCAAACATCACTTCCTAGAAGTTAACATCAGAGACAAGGTCAACACTGGGCTCACGCTAAAGCTGTGTAGGCATGAGATCATGCGCAAATGTTGTATCAACAACAACATGCTTTATGGGCACTTGGACAAGAATGCATGTTGGGGCCGCGCAGTAACAAGGCATGTCAAAAGAAAACATTAAGAGCACACATTGGGAAAAGGCAGAAAAACCAATGTCATACATCACCTATGCCTCGCCATAACATCTGCCACAGCCAAGGTCGAGGTTATGAGTCCCACAAGGAACAATGACAAAGTCAAACCTTGGTACTCACCTCCTGGGAGCCCCAGGCAGCAAAACCGTACCAGACTCAATGCTATTCCACTGGTGCTGTCCTTTTTCTTTTTTTTTTTTGTTTGTGCTGGCTTGCAGTCACATACCTCTGAGAGTCTTCTTTAGTCTTTGGGGAAGAGCAGGTGGGACAGAGGAGAAAGGAGCAGGCATTGAGGTTGTGTGAGGCGGCTCATATCCAATCCTGGCACATTTTTGGCTATTCAATAGGCCCTTATCAGGATAAGAGCACGTAGCTGGACCAATTTCTTTCCTCCTATGATTACCAAACAGACCGCAGTCTAGCGGAGTCTCCCTTGTCATACTCAAGTGAGAGAGTCACGTGCAGGTGGTCAGTCATGAGCGAAATCAATCTTTTTCCTCATCCAAATCATTGCTGAAACAGTACTTCCACTGTCTGCTGGAGACAGAAAAATACGGATTTTGCCCCTAAAGGCTAAGGCTGATAAAGGCATGATGATGTCATCAGAAGCTTGGATGTTTCACTTTTCTGTCTCCACTGATCTACTGGTAGGGGAACGCATCCCACTCAACTTGTCTGGACTAGTCAAGCAGGATGATATGGAAATGGGTTATGAAAAACTTTGCCACTATATACACATATAAAAGTATATGCAAGGAGCAATCCTACATATATTTTTATAGATAAAAATAGGGACACCCAGGTGCATACTTTAGAGGCCACAAATCACCACACTTCAGTCTGTATGTTACAACAGAAACTCAACCATTATTATTTATTTATTTTGGTTTTATATACCGCGCTATTTAGGATTCAGTGTTTAATTGCTAGGTAAAATACAGAGTGGAGGAGTGGCCTAGTGGCTGGGGGCAAGGTACTTCAAGCCGGAAGGTCAGCGGTTCAAATCCCACTAGAGGACAGCAACCTTGGGCTGGAAGGACTGGGGTTTCTAGTCCCACAGGTGCTCCTTGTGGTCTTGGGCAAGCTACTTAACTCTCCATAGCCCATGTTCCCTGTAAAATAGCTATCTCCAAGTTATAATGCCCTGTTCAATGTAATTTCAGTTTGTTCAATGTAAACCACACTGATGCAGAATAGCACAGTATTTAAGAGAATAAAAAAAAAGTGAAAATATTAACCTGAAGAGACTGGTACAGAAAAGAAAATAATGAAGGTTAAAGAAATGGAGGTAGCTGAAGATATAAAATGTTTCACAACAAATGGCATAGAAAATACTCCTCAACCTCTTCAATACTCCAAAACCTTTTCTGTTGCGAAAATGTTCAAAATATTGGCGAGAAAAGAATAAAAACAAACAAATGCTAATGGCCAGTCGGATGACTGGAATAGTCAGTCTGAAAAAAAAAAAGTAAGCCGTAATGTTCCTGGTGCGTTGAGGGGTCCAACTGATTTGGGGGGGTTTTCCCCACTTCAGGAGGTAAGTCTCCGAAAGGGGATGCAGTTGCTCTTCCTCACCAACGTTTCCGCTCTTAACGAGCTCAGTTAAATAGTGAGAATTCAAGTAGTGTATACAGTTCCTGCTGAAGGGGGGAGGTCCTCTGCCCTCAGTAACTCCAATGCTGGTTGCAGGGGCGGCCCAAGGGGGGTGCGGGGCCATGTGTGGAGACTCGGTGTGGGGCCTCATTTGCATAAGGGGCCTCATTTGCATAAATATTTGCATAATGTTACCATACACTAACTTTTAGTAAACATGCCTCTTAATGAGTATATGGATAAAGAAAGACAAAGATTTCTACATTACTATAATCCAGTGCCAACCGCCAGGCACATTAGGAACTACTACAAACACTGTCCATTTAGAACCCATAGCAAACCCACCGTATCCTAACAGCACTACCAGGACTCATAAAGCACCATACCCTACCTATCAAAAGGCAACACTGCAAATATTAAACCAATACATTTCAGAGAATAACAATACATGATCTACTGGGGAAGGAGAACAAGTGACAATGTCAAATAGGAATTACATAAACAAAATACCTCAGCTCAGTTACACATGCAGAACATAGACCATCACCAAACAAGGAATCACAATTTAAAAACAGGAAGACAATAATTAAACTGGGAACCCTAAAAGCCAAACTTGGAATGTACAACAACAATGTAGAAATAAAACTATAAATTAATTTCCTCTTGTACTAAACAAAGCACAGACATTAATGATGCACATTTCCCAGAGCTGACATATTCCAGTTAATAAATTCAAAATAAAGAGATATCTTTGTACCTTTTGTGCATTTTTTTTTCAGTTGCAATTGATCCAGCCACTTTCTTCTGGTTTATTTGTGTCTTCTGCTATCTCTCCATCGTCTGCTGTCCATTTGTCCTTTCTTCTCATCTAGTTTTTTTCCATTCTCTCTCTACATCTGCTTTAACATAATAATCTTTCTCCTTTTGCTCTTTCCTCATTCCTATTTCATCCACTCAAATTTTACCCCTCCATCCTCAATCCCCACTTAGTCTCCCAGTACCCGGCCAATTGTACATTTTTCTTCCCTCCCACACAAAATATTTTTCCCCTCTCCATTTCACTCTCCCAGCCCCATCCCCTTCTAATCTCCCCCAACATCAGAGCTCCCTTTAGTTCCAGCCCACCCAGTATCCGCTCTCTTCTAGTCCCCACATCAGCCCATTTCCAGTCCTGGCCCCCCATCAGTCCATTTCCAGTCCTAACTCCCCCATCCATTTCCAGTCCTATCCGAGTCCCTTCATCAGCTCATTTCCAATACCAGCCTCCCATCAGCCCATTTCTAGTCCTTTCCTAGCCCCACCATCAGCCCATGTTAAATCCTAGCTCCCCTCCACTCAGCCCATTTCTAATCCAAGCCCCCCATGAGCCTACTTCCAGTTCTAGCCCCTCCATGAGTCCATTTCAATTCAAGCCCCCACCACAGCCCATTTCCAATCTTAGCTCCCCCCAACACCCAATTCCCAGTCCTATCCTAGCCCCTACATCAGCCCATTTCCTGTCCTAGCTCCCTCCCCTAAGAGCCCACTCCACGCCCCCTTCCCATCACCTTTTTGCAGTTCAAGCCCCCTTCCACTCAGCCCATTTCCATTCCAAGTCCCCCTCCCCATCAGCTATTTGCAATTCAAGCCCCCCACTTCCCCTCAGCCCATTTCCATTCCAAGCCCCGTCCCCATCAGCTATTTGCAGTTCAAGCCCCCTTCCACTCAGCCCATTTCCAGTCCTAGCAACCCCCCCCAACCCATTACCAGTCCTAGCCCCCCATAGCCCACTCCCAGTCCTAATCCCACCAGCCCATTTCCAGTCCTAATCCCCCATCACCCAATTTTCAGTTTAGGCCCCCCAGAGCCCATTACCAGTCCTAACCTCCCCATCAGCCCACTCCCAGTCCTAATCTCACCAGCCCATTTCCAGTCCTAATCCCCCATCACCCAATTTTTAGTTTAAGCCCCCCCATAGCCCATTACCAGTCCTAACCTCCCCATCAGCCCACTCCCAGTCCTAATCCCACCAGCCCATTTCCAGTCCTAATCCCCCATCACCCAATTTTTAGTTTAAGCCCCCCATAGCCCATTACCAGTCCTAACCCCCCATCAACCCACTTCCAGTCCTAATCCCACCAGCCCATTTCCAGTCCTAATCCCCCATCACCCAATTTTTAGTTTAAGCCCCCCATAGCCCATTACCAGTCCTAACCCCATCAACCCACTTCCAGTCCTAATCCCACCAGCCCATTTCCAGTCCTAATCCCCCATCACCCAATTTTTAGTTTAAGCACCCCCCCATAGCCCATTACCATTCCTAACCCCCATCAACCCACTTCCAGTCCTAATCCCACCAGCCCATTTCCAGTCCTAATCCTTCATCACCCAATTTTTAGTTTAAGCCCCCCCCAGCGCCCATCACCACTCCTACCCCCCCCCCCCAGCACCCAGCACCCATCACCACTCCTAACCCCCGCCCCAGCCCAGCCCAGCCCAGGGAAAATTTAAAATAAAAAAAAGCTGTCTGCTGCCGCTTCCGGGGCCGCCGCAGCAGAATCGAGTGTGCCGCGGGGCCCCCCCTCTGCCCGGCAGAGCCTGCCCTCCCCTGTATCAGCTCTCTCTTTCCAGCGGCAGTCACACGTGCCGGCTTTCAGAGCGCGAAGGGACTAGTTTCCCTTTCGCGGCTCTGTTAAGCCCGTGGGGGCTGATGGGAAGTTCCCATCAGCCCCTGCGGGCTTAACAGAGCAGCGAGGGAGAAACTCTCCCCTCGCGCTCTGAAAGCCGGCGCGTGTGACTGCCGCTGGAAAGAGAGAGCTGATACAGGGGAGGGCAGGCTCTGCCGGGCACAGGGGGGGCCCCGCGGCACACTCGATTCTGCCGCGGCGGCCACGGAAGCGGCAGCAGACAGCTTATTTTTATTTTTTTTTAATTTTACTTTTGGATCAGAATGTTTTTTGCGCGGGGCCCCCTGAAACGCGGGGCCCTGTGCAAAAAACATTCTCGCTCAATGGACGGGCCGGCCCAGGCTGGTTGCCTTTGATTGGAAAGATGGGATCCTTCTTCATGTAGGCCTCTTAAGTTTTCTTTTTTCTTCTCTGCATCTTTTTCTAATTTCTATGGCTGGGAAAGATGGCAGCTGTCCTCAGCAAGATGTTTTATTTTTTATTTGCTTTTACCATCCTCTAAAACTTTACACAAAAGCCTCATAGAAGTGTTGTCTGCAATCCTTGCAGAACCTTGCTACTTACTGGTTGCATTCCCCTCAATCTCTCTCTCTTTCTCCTCTCTGACCAGGAACCCACTCTTCCTGCCAGACAGAAGGAGAAGTTAATTTAATCATTGCTCATTCATAGCCAAACAGCACATCCTTGCTGTTACCTTAATACATCATCAGAGCCAGGTATGCTTAAGCTCAGAGGGATGTAAACTTGCAAATTATGGGGGTCCTCACATATATGTGAATAATCCAGCAGACACATAGGTGTTTATTGAAGGGAAGCATAAATATACATATGCACCTGCTCCATGGGTCGCACCTGTAAGTGGCAATTTTTGAAGAGAAAGAATAAGTGCACTTTCCCTTTCTTTTTGTTAAATTTGTACCCAATTATATCATAACTTACAGCATCAAACAATGATATTGCCCAGAAACCTCCACAGGTTAGGAAAATCTTTTACAAAAAAAAAAGGAAAAAAATAAGGTAAAATTTATAGGGGCTTTTCACTACATCTTAACGTGCAGTAACTGGCAACGGTGAACACTAGTGCATGTGTATGCCAACTGTTGTTGTTAAGTACCATGGAGTCAGTGTCAACTCATGGTGACCCTCTGGATAGTTGTCCTAAACTGTGTTCAGTCTTCAGTCACATGGCTCATTTAAATTTTAGCTACTGTTAGCAAACTACCAGTTGCTAAAATGCACAGTAATTGGCCATCAGGTGCTAGGGCGAAGAGTGGGTATGTTAGGGGGACAGACTATGGGCATGAAGAGCACATTCTTACTAGCACGAGGGCAACCGTTATGCGCTCAGTGGCAATGTGTCAGTTAGCATGAGTACACATAAAGTATAGTAAGGTGCACCTGCATTAATCACCCTACATGATAGGATTCACAATCGTGCACTAACTGCAGGAACTCGCAGGGCATGCCCCTGACAGCACATGACAGTGCATGACACTAATTGCACAATAAGTGCACACTTTTAATAAAAGGGCCCCATCATCAGTAACCATGTTGTAAATCAAGTTCACCTAAAAGAGGGGGGAGAGGAAAAACAGCAATCATAAGAAAAAGGAATATTAATGGTAGACAAATTTTACAAAACAAATTATTAAGTTATTTAATATACTATCAAACACTCCCCCAGCTGGGGTTTAGGGTTTAAGTGCTGTTGTTCCTTCAGCCTGTACAAAACAATAAACATTGTCATCCGGTCAAACAATACACTTCACAGAAAACGTAATAAAAAAGATAGCCTCGAACTGCGCACACATTGGTTTAGATCCAAAAAAGGTTTATGCTTAAGTTGGGTGGTCCTGGAAAAGTCCAGAAACATCTAAACTTTTCACTATAAAATACAGAGTCCTTATCACCAAAAGAAGCGTCCTCAGAATCCAATCCCTATCAGGATCCAGGGTAAATGAAACCAAACGTGTTGCCCAGGTAATTACACCCATAGATGATTCCAGTATAACAGTTAATTCCAAACCATTTACTGTTAATTCTCCATCCAAATTTGTCCTCATAGAGGGAACTCTTCTATAAGCCAAAATATAGTAGAGTGAAAAAGGTTAAGCTGGATACTGAAGTACTTCAATAAAATATTTCTTAAGCATATCCTTAGGCAATATGCGAGGAGACTTAGGAAAATTACTAAACCTGAACTTCTTTTTACTTGCTGAGCTTTCCAAAGCCTCTACTTTGCTCTGAAGAGCTATATTATCTTTAAATGTTAAATGCTATTTGGTCAACTAAACTAAAAGTATAACTTAACAGTAATATCTAGCAGCTGTTCTGATATCTGGATAATTTTCTGGTGTACTCTCACTCCTCCCCCAACATGGCCCACAAATATACAGATAATATCTGTCCATTTAGCAATATAAACAGCCCAATATTATCTGTATATTGTTTGAAAATATACAGATAGCCTAATTATGCATTCACCAGTGAATGCATAACTTCCTTGAATATCAGCCCAATAGAGTATAATTATTTATCCATATGGGATGTTGATAAGGCAGGCTAAGAGAAAATTTGAAAAGAAGCTTGCTGTAAAAGCAAAACTCATAATAAATCCTTTTTCAGGTATATTTATAGCAAAAAAATTTGTAAGAGAGTCAACTGGACTATTAGATGACAGAGGGGTAACAAGGGCACTAAGGGAAGACAAGACGATAGCGGAGAGACTGAATAAATTCCTTGCTTTCATCTTTACTGAAGAAGATGTAAGGAAATTACCCATGCCATAAATGATATTTAATGATATTTGATCCCAATATGTAACCTGAACTGTAAATTCAGACACTGATAATACTCTGTTTGTATATAATTTGTATATAGTTTCCCCTGTTATCTCCAAGTTACCAACCCTGTTATAATGTAAGCAAAGGATTGTCCCAATGCAAAATTTGTTAACTGTAAACCGTGCTGGTACCAAAGAGCGCGGTATATAAGAACTGTAAATAAATAAATAAAGCCAATGTACTGGATGTATTCAAAATAAATCTCGATAAACCTGGATGATGTAATGCAGCAATTTAATAAACTAAAGAGTAGCAAAGCACCTGGACCAGATGGTTTACTTCTGAGGGTGCTGAAAGAACTCATAAATGAAATTACAGACCAACTATTAGTAATTTGTAAACTATCGTTAAAATGATCTACTCATTGTACCTGAAACTCGGAGAGTGGCCAGTGTGCCAATTTTTAAAAAGGGTTCCTAAGGGTTATCTGGAAAACTGCAGACAGGAGCAAAATGGTAGAAACCTTTATAAGGAACAAAATTACTGAACATATAGATAATCATGGTTTAAAAGGATAGTAATGGATTTATCTCACTAATCTGCTCTATTTTTTTAAGGTATGAATAAACAGATAGATAAAGGTTAGCTAGTTGATATAGTGTATCTGGATTTTCAGAAAGCCTTTGACAAGGTCCCTCATGAGAGTCTCTTGGTGAAATTAAAAAGTCATGAGATAGGAGGCAGTGTACTATTGTGGATCAGGAAATGGTTAAAAGATAGAAAGCAGAGGGTAGGATTAAATGGCCAATTTTCTCAATGGAGAAAGGTGAATAGTGGAGTACCACAGAGATCTGTGCTGGGCCCACTGCTTTTTAACATACTTATAAATGACTTGGAAATGGGAACAAGAGTGAGGTGAACAAATTATTCAAAATTGTTAAATCACAAAGAACATTGTCAAATATTGCAAGCGGACCTTCAGGAAGTGGGAGACTGGGTATCCAAACGGCAGACAAAATTTAATGTGGACAAGTGCAAAGTTATGCACTTAGGGCCCGATATTCTTCTGCACAGGCTATGCGCCACTATGGTGCACAGCCCTGCCCACTGGATATTCAATGCCGCTGGAAGCCGCATTAGGTAACCAGGCAGCTGCAATATTGCACGCTGTCCGGTTAGCTCCTGTGCTGAAAGATAGGCGAGGGTTTTCTTTGCCTATCTTTTTGGCATAGATCGCTAACTGGGCAGCATGCAATATCGCTGCTGCCCGGTTATAGTTTGTCTCCGCCTCCCCGGAACGCCCCCGACTTACCCCAATGCTAACTGGATGGCATCGGGGTACGTAAGGGAGTTAGACGGGGATATTCAATGGCACTAACTGTCTAAATGCCGTTGAATATCCCAATTTAAGGCATTTACATGGTTTATTGAGTTGTAAGCTGTGTAAATGCTTTTTGATTATCGGGCCCTTAGGGAAGAACAACACAAGCTACAGTTAAATAATGCAAGATTCCACATTAGGAATCACCACCTAGAAAAAGGATCTAGACATCATTGTGGATAATACGTTCAAATCCTCTACTCAGTGTGCAGCAGTGGCCAAGAAAGCAAATGGAATGCTAGGAACCATAAGGAAACGAATGAAGAATAAAACCAAGGATATTATAATGCCTTTGTATCATTTCATGGTGTGACTGCACCTTAAATATTGTGCCATTTCTTAGAAAGGATATAGCAGAATTAGAAAATGATAAAGGAGATGGAAGAATATCCCTATGAGGAAAGGCTTAAAAGGTTAGGGCTCTTCAGCTGGGAAAGAGACATTGGAAAGGAAATGCTGATGTTTACCCTCAGCAGTGCCGGGCTCAACTTTACCAGAGCCGTGGGAAAGAAAGGAAAGGCAGTTCTTTCTTGCAGCTCTGGAGAGCCAGGGCCACTGACCGCCAGGCAACTTGCAGGGTCTCCCGTGGGGGCAATGGGGGCAGTTAGGACTGTAAATGGTCAGATTGGGGGGACTAGCACTGGAAATGGGCAGACTGGGAGGGACTAACACTGCAAATGGGCAGACTGGGGAGACTAGCACTGGAAATGGAAAGATTGGGGGGAGGGCTAGCACTGGAAATGGGCAGACAGGGAGAGGGGCTAGCACTGAAAATGGCAGATTGGGGGGCTAGCACTGGAAATGGACAAATCTGGGGGACTAGCACTGGAAATGGGCCATTCGGGGGGGTTAGGACTGGTAATGACCTGATTAGGGGAGGCCAGGATGGATAATGGGCTGATTAGGGGAGGCTAGCACTGGTAATGGTGCTGAACAATGTTCCCTCTAATTTTCTGTAGGCTGTGTGCACATAAAATATCAGCTGTGCAGCTTTTGAAGGAAGGTTAAATTTTTGTGCGCCACATAACGACACTCGGAGTTATATACTTTAAAATTTGACTACACGTCAGAATACAGTATGTACACCACATTGATTGCACTAGAAAATATTGTAGAACTTCTGAAAACCATAAATACACGACTTTTAAATTTTAAGATGTCTGTGTTGTTTTCTATCAGAATCAGAACCGTAATTTTTGTGCGCTCTGTTGTAAAGTATGTGCGCTCGCTCGGCGAGGTGTGTGCGCGCGCACACGCGCAGAGCTTAGAGGGAACAGTGGTGCTGAAGGGGGACTAGCACTGGAAATGGGCTGATGGAGGTGGGGGACTAGCACTGGAAGTGAGCTGATTAGGGATGGCTAGGACTGGAATGGGCTGATGGGGGGGAGGGAGCTCCTGGCCCTGGAAGAAGAGTGGGGGGCTAGAACTGCAAATGGGCTGATTGGCGGGGAGGAGAGAATGGAGCTGCTGGCCCTGGAAGAAAACTGGGGCTAGGGCTACAAAAGGGGGGATATGGGAGAATGGGACTGGAAGGGAGTGGATGCTGAGAAGGGATGGATATGAATGCATGGCTGCATTGATGGCGTCATCAAGAGTGTTTTGGTTTCCTGGACCATGGGATACTGTTCCAAGGGTTGCAGAGCAGAGATGACATCCATCTGTCCAAGAAAGGTCAACACATCTTCAGTAGTAGACTGGCTAATCTACTGAAGAGGGCTTTAAACTAGATTTGTTGGGGATGGGTGAAGACAGCCCCCAGGTAAGTTAAACATTAAATATCTTTATGGAAATGGGTAAAAGGGGTAACATATGGAAAGCAGTGGGTATAAATGCCCGTAGCATGAGAAATAAGATCCGTGATGTTGAAGCTTTGATGGGAGTGGCTGACTTGGATTTAGTGGCAGTTACAGAAACATGATTCACAGAAAATCATGACTGGGATGTAACTATACCAGGCTATACTTTATTCAGAAAGGACAGGGTAGGAAGAAGGGGAGGAGGAATGGCACTATATGTAAAAAATAATATTAAAGCTTTGGAATTACAGAGCTTAAAAGGGAGAGAGGAGGCACTGTGGGTTAAACTAGAAAGAGGGAAAGAGAAATCTATTTGCATTGGCGTGATATACAGACCTCCCTCACAAGAGGAAGAAGTGGACAGAGAGTTAATTGAAGACATATGCAGTATTGCTAGGAAAGGGGAAGTTCTACTGATAGGGGATTTCAATATGCTTTTAGGAAATAATAATAATGTTTAGTTTAAGTGCATATACAGGAGGCCTGCACAAGGAAAATCAGAATCCTATACATGTGCCCTTTGTACATTCTGGTGTGGGTATGGAAAAGGAATGTGCTGTGCTAAGCTAAACTGATTGTTCTACTCAGAGATGACTTGTATTTGCACAGTTACTGATAAGCTATAGTGGGCCCCAGGAGATGGGTGGATGACGTATGAATATGTTTCTGATAATGTATAAAATACGGACAATCCCTCCACCCTTTGGAATAAACTGCATACCACTTATGTGCAAGTGTGTGTGTGTTTGTTCCCCTGGATTCCAGAGAAAGAAGGTAAGGTGATTCCTCGACCCAGACAGACGTCCCAAGGGTTAGTGATAAAAGGTGCTGGGAAAAGAATGATGTACCCTTACATATGCCAGATGTTGATTGGCACATTCCTGCTGCAGTATCATCTAGAAGTAAGGAGATCCTGGATTCTCTACAAGGAGAACTATTCAGGCAATTGGTAACAGACCCCACACGTGAAGGGGCCATATTGGACTTGGTGTTTACCAATGGTGAAAGTGTTTCTGATGTTATAGTGGAAGATCTTTTTTTTTATTTATAAGTTTTTAATCAGTTTACAATAACCGAAAAAGTAAAGGTCAATCTCAAATGCATAAGAAACAATGTGAAAAAGAACACTACAATCCAAATAGATAAAGTCCACATTAAAGGAATCAGCTGGGAAAAATATCTACGAATGGAAATCAACAAAAGCAACTAAGGCAAAAAGCCCTTATTTAGGAGGCAAACTTAAATTATTCACCCTTAGTCACCTCTAACATCCCCCGCTTTTTCTGAAATAAAAGTTTCCAAATGAGTAACATCACCAAAAATATAGGAAGCAATTTCATAATTGATGATGCATTTGCAAGGAAAACGAAGAAAAACAGTAGCACCCAACATCAAGACCTAAGGCTTCAAAGCTAAAAAAAAAGCCTCCGCCTTAGTTGGGTGATACGAGAAACATCGGGAAAAATATTCACACTAGGTCCACAAAATTTGGCAGACTTAAACTTGAAAAAGGCCCTAAGAATACGTTGTTTGAATTCCAAAGACTGAAAAGTCACCAACGTGGAACATGAATTAATTAGATCTAGGGGGTCCTCTAAAAAGCAATCAAATTAGAAATAGAAGGCTCCACCACATCAAGTTCCCCATCCACTAGATTAACCTTTTTAGAGCTGGAGGGAATATAGTAAAGTTGGGATACTTCAACAGATTCAGATATCAATAGCACTTCCTTCAAATATTTATCTAAAAGAATCTTAGGAGCAAGAAGAGAAGAGTAAGGAAAATTCAAAAAATGCAAATTACATAATTGCATAGAGTTCTCCAGAGCTTCAAGCTTATTATGCAAAAGGAATCTTTAATCCCTGCAGCCTTAACTGCATGCAGTGGCAAAAATTGAGACTCCAGCTTAGAAAGTGCCATATCAACCAAAGAAACATTCCCATCAAGCTGCTGTAAAGAAACTACAGCTTCCTGAGAGAAGGCACATAAGGAATTAAGGGGTATGTTTACTAAACTGCGGTAATCGTGAATAACGTGCGTTATGTAACATTAACGATCATTAGTGCATCATAACGCGCGTTATGTAATGTTAACGATCGTTAGCGCGTCATAACGCGCGTTATGATGCGCTAACGATCATAATGCTCCGCGGCGCGGTAAATCACAGCAGAAGGTGGAGAGAGGGTGGAGAGAAGGGGTCAGTGGGCGGAGAGTGGGCGGGGAGAGGCTCCCCTCACACTAACGCGCTGATTTTCAGAGCTGAATTCCAACGCAAATGAAAACCTGCCGTTAAATGCACATTACAGGGGAGAGAAACCATTTCAGTGTCAGCAATGTGCAGCCCAGGCAGGGAAACCAAAAAACAGTGATACGTGTGATACATATGCACAGAACAAAAGGGCACAGAAACACTGAAAATGACCCCAACAAACTGGAAAAAAACAATAACCAAGCTGGCCAATAGTGGTATCAATGAGAAACATCAACCCCTCCCCCCCCCCCCGAATAAGCTCCATAGAACAGATATAAATCGTGGAAGAGTCTATACGCCGTCCCCATACAAGGTGAATGAGCCCACAGTGAAATAGCGCTGCTCAGGGTTTTCCCCACCATCAGACAGGTGCACATGTCCCGCAACATCAGGGCGGGCATGTCGGAATGGCAACTGGACAGATGCCGGGGAAGGGGATACAGAGGGCCGCAGGCGGCACATGCTGTGGTGGAGCTGGGCCACAGTGTGGACTAGGGTGATGCCTAGGTGGCCCATACGAATGCTGAAACAGCAGAGCAGCCAGACAGCAACTGCTGAAGGTCCAACATGGGCACGAGTGGGTTTCCCAAAGTGTCACAGGGGATAGTACCCAACAGCTACCCCCAAGGGCAAGGAACATTGGCAGGCGGGGCTGGGGGGGAGCGTGGACGTCTATGCAGGCACCTCTACCCCAGAACCCGCACCATAGGCAGCCGCCTACCTGCACACTGGATGGCCTGAGACTGCGCACCACCAGCTCCACCAGCAGAAGTGCATGTCAGCATGGTGGCTGAGGGATACTGGTGGTGGAGGGGGCAGTGGCAGCTGCCCAGAGCAGACCGCAGCCTAGCCCTGTGTAGGTGGGTGCCATGCACTGCAACAGACAGGCCCTGTCTGACCAACAGTCATGGTATCACCAGGGAAGGCACCATCTCTGTGATAACATGGTGGTGCAGTGCACAAAGCCAGTGTATTCAAAAGCAGAAGGTCACAGGTTCAAGTCCCAGCTGTGGTGTCCGCCAACCCAGTCCTCATGTTTTACCCACTACTATAACGTGCTAATACAGACAGAACCTTTCTTGCAGATGATGTAAACATGCCCAAAACACCTACATTTTACCCTACAGAGCACAGACACCATAAACATGCAGAGCCTCCCAAATGCAGTCCTGGAGGGCCTAGAGCAGAGCCTCCCAATGCAGAGCCTAGAGCAGAGCCTCCCAAATGCAGAGCCTCCCAAATGCAGTCCTGGAGGGCCAAACACTATTCAGGTTCCATGCTGCCTCTGATAAAGATGCCTGGCTGCATTTCTATGCGCCACCCCCATGGTATGCAGATGTATCTCATGCATATTCATGAGGTACAGCATGAAAACCCAAACAGTGTTTTGCACCGCAGGACTGGAGTTGGGAACCTCTGCCGTAAAGCAGCAGCCAACAGGTACAGATACACCCGCACCCACAGGCCCCATTATCCAAAGCCTCCTGGAGAGGCAGGACTTTGGGCTCTGCGTGCATCTCCCAATACTAGCACTTGCATACCTTAGTAATGCCACCCTAAACCTGGGAATATGGTACATAGCTATCAAAAGGTTGCTATGATTACTGGCAGATAGCAATTCCTAGGTTAAGTACAATTTTCGGAGTGAGCTGCATCATAGCAACCTTTCTGATGTCTGTGGAGTGTGCTACAGGTCTTGTGTCTGACAGTGTTTACCAATCTGGGGAGTGCTTCCTACAGTATTGCGTACCATAGCCATGCCTGCACTGTGCCCAGGACTGGTGTGGTGGCCTGGGCTGCCCAACACCTCTATAGTTGCACAATGCTGGCATAGGTGTGGGGAGTGTGTGTCTGTCTATCCAGTGTGTGGTGGCTGCCAACACCCTCCACAGCCCACACTGCTAGCACTGTTGCCAGTATTGGCCTGCCAATGTGCATAATGAGGAGCAAGGTACTGTGGGAATAGCCTGAATAGGGTGGCCTGGCCTGGCTGCATCTGCACAGGGCATAGGGCAATGGCTCGGACATTGTAGTGCCCGGTACCACCTGCACGGACAGGGTGGCCATAGCATGTCCTGCTGGGCGGTCACTCTCACCCTGACTGAGCAGTGACCATGGCATGGCTAGGTTCCCCCTTAGTGTTATATAAAATTTTGCTCATGCGATATTTATGGGTTTTCTTTTGGGGCCCAATCACTGACTTATCTGATTGGTGTGTATGCTGATATTCCCGTTCTGGGTACACGCATCTTCTCCAGGACCATGCACTATGGACTAGCTGGTGGACTGTCTGCAGCTAGTATGTGTTTTGCTGGAACACCTTGCAGGGTGCAGCGGCTGGAGGCTTGCTGCTGGAGAATGTCAGATAATGGTGGGGGGCAGCTGAGCATTTCCAGACCTTCTGTCTGCTATTGCGTTATGGATGTGTACTGCTCTGCATTGCCTGCCCTGTAGGGTGTTTGATCCCTAGCAGGACTGGGGTGATGGTCCCTTCTACTGCCACCATTGCAGGGGCATAGGAAGTGGATCTGTTGGTGAGAGACCCTGTCCCCCACTCTGAGCCCCAGAGGGTGCGTTGGGTGGTGGTATGTAATCTCCATGGTAACCACAGCAGAATGTGGGTGTGGTGCCGTGCAGTCCTCCTGTAGCTAGCCAGGTGTTTATTAGCAGCTCTAGCCCACTGGTTACTTCACTGCCCATGGAGCCAGAGGTCATGGGTTCACAACCCACAGTGGGGTTCATCGATAGGGCTGTCTTAGGCATTGTCTATTTTTATTGTATATGAGTGCTGCCAGCAGAACCACCCTCAGGGTACTGTCACCTTAGGGTGGCTCATAAGGCGCCCTATACGGCGCCCTATAAAGCGTCTTATAAGGTGCCTTATATGGTGTCCTATAAGGGACATTATAGGGTGCCTTGGCAGACAGCGCACTTTATAATGTGCCCTATGGAGTGCCTTCTAGGGTGCCTTATGTGGCACCTTAGGTTACGCCACTGTGAGGGTGTGTTTGCTGTCAGCACTATTAAAGTAGAACTAAACTTCCTCACAGCCCAATACTTAACCCTTTCCAGACCAAGCCCAAAACTTTCGGGATCCACACTTCTGCCTAAATATTCCTATCAAATGGTATATAACTTATGGATATTTTATATTTTTTAATTCACTGTTTGTATGCTTCTTTGAGGTTTTGGTTTCCCCCTGAAGAAGGCCCTTGGCCGAAACGCGTAGGGGTTGGTTGGTTGCAATAAAGGAATTTGTCACTGTCTATGTACCTGCTCTCTGGCCCTACTGTAGCACCCCAGAGTGAGGCTGCAGAATACTGCAATAGGAATAATTGCCAGACAAGGACTATGCTTGAAAGGATTTTAACATGGTCAAAACCCATTTCAAGTGCTTGGACAGATCTAGGGCAGAAATTCTCTGTAGCCTCCCCCCCCCCCCCCCACTCCCCTCCCCCCCACTCCCCTCCAAAGTGAATGCAGTTTTTATGGTGTGCTGCATGTTCTATAATTTGGCCATCACCCACAGGCTGCCCCCTCCAGAGGAGGCAGAAGAAAAAGCCAAAGGAGAACATGTTTTAAAAAGGTGTTTCCACATTTAAGTACCAGTATCACACGTATAGGCTGCAACACCAACATTTATATGGGCAGATACTCGTTCGTTCAGCACAGCTTTTTTTTGCATACCAATTTGTAATATGGACCTCATTTTTATCTGCACAGATCATGTTGGCCACAATAGGCCTGCAAGATCATGCATGTTCAACAGCCACACCTAGGCTGTAACCATAGAGCAATGAAAGGATATAGAGGATTTTCCCCTCCCCCAGCACAGATTAGCATTGCCAGGCCCCAGAAGGGCCTTTCAAGAATCTCTCTACATCACATATTATTTAACTGTCCAGCTAACTCATGGATAAGGTACAAGCAGAAGTAATATCAGTTATTCCACCGAAAATACCTCCACACGTTTATATCTGCTGACTAGTACACGCAATTTCGAAGAAAATTAATGCACAAACTTTTGAAATTCCAAAAATATGTGCATAAGTCCAAACTCTGCCGCCAGCTCCATCTCAAAGAACACTTCTGTGCTGCAGATAAACACTTACATGAAATGGCATTACATGCATACTTTTATGCTCATAAACTCCAAGCAATTTTATAATAAGCCATTTCTGCACATATGCCATTGTTCGGTAAGTGGAAATGGCTTTGAAAGCCTCCCACTTATACCTCTGCACAAACACATGCTTGAGGGTCAGTAAATCAGTCTATAAATCTAACTAGTACAATAACTACAATCTCAATGGGAAATTTTAAGAACATCATTAGCATTCAGCCCAATTGCAAATATATACAGTAATTAATGAAAAGTCTTCTTAACAGCAAGAGTGCTACAGTTTACTGGTTCATTGATTTTATTGGAGAAATGAATGACCTGTTTGCCACACCATCAGATAGATAAGAGAGTGTTATACTTTTGCAAAATATTTTCCTAATTTTAATATCTTTATGACAACAATAGTTTTTTTGCTAGCAATTTCTTTGGGCTTCCAGCTCAATCGGACTCTATGAGGCTGTGTCACTATAAGCTTTCATTTATAACTACCAAGAGGTTTCTCCCCTATTTTTATGTCCCCATTCCATCCCATCCCAACTCAGCTTAGCCATTATGGTAATGGTGCTCAGCCAGGGACTATAAATTGTAGCTCTTTCAGGAACCTGGTTAATGTGGTAGGGCCAGTCCCAGAGTTGGTTCAAGGTGTTAATGGCCCAGGCAAACCTTAAGTCTTATGCTCCCCTAGCTGTCAGATCTATTGTTTAACACCAACACTGGCTCCCAAAGAAGAGTCGCACAAGGTTTAAGGCAACAACTAATATATTCAAAATTCTGCAAAATGAATCAGCCGAGTCACTCCAAGGTCTGGTAAAAAAACACTCCGAAGGCCGCCTAACTACAACAAACTGCAAAATCATGTTAGTTACTCCAAATGAATTCACCAAAACTAAGCAGACCACATCCAACAGGGCTTTATCACTTTATGCAGCAAGTCTATGGAACTCACTCCCAGATGATATTAGAAATACGAATGACATCAAGGACTTAAAAAAAAGTTGAAGACATTCCTGTTTATTGAACATTATGGCAGTATCACATAAAAATAACATGAATTATCCTTCCACTCCGGCATCGGACAATGAATAACGAATAATACTGCACGACCATGAAGTATGACCCCAAATTGTAAATAAGTTGCGAAAACTGTTAACCTGTGAAACTTCCTGCATAATATGAAACCCCAGCCCCTCTATGATGTCATGATGTATTCCAGTTATTGAGTTGGATTTAAACCACTTTATTATAATGCAAACAGAGTTCAATGTAAACCACCTTGATTTAAGGAAAAGGTGGTATATAAATACTGTTAAATAAAATAAATAAAACTAAATAAAATACAACTTTTAAAATGTGGTATTGGCACAAAGCATTTGGTAGAATAAATATTAAACAGACTTTCTTTCAGAATGGGGTGGATGTGTGTTTGACTCTATTAGTACCTCATTGTTAGAGAATAGCACACCAGTCTGAAAAACAGAGAGACAAAATCAATAGAGCCGCGGCTCCGATAACGATCGGAAACCGCTACCGCGGCTTTGTAAACAAGCCCCTTGGGTTCAAATCCCACTTCAGCTTTGTTTGTGGCTTTGAAAAAATTCAATACAGAGAAAAAGAGGCATGTCTGAACAAGATTATGTGACCGCTGCCCCAATGTCATGGTGATTGTAGAAAACCTAAAGGAAATGACATGGCAAAATGTGATTTGCTTTGAAAAATTCAATACAGAGGAAAAAGAGGCATGTCTGAGCATACCCATGTGACTCTAAAAAGTTAAGAAAATGATGTGGCAACACGTGATCTGAACACTTATATGCTGTAGAAAGAATAGGCTGTACTTTAAAACACATAGGGGTATGTTTACTAAACTGCGTTAGTGCGATTCGCGTTAGGAGCCGCGGTAGAGACAGAAACCCCAAATAAGGACATGGGCGGTACATCGTTGCCGAGAACGCGCCGAGAATGCGCGCTACAAGGCGCCATAAATGAACGAGCACTATAGGGCACGTTACCGCGCGTTAATCTTAAGAAGGCGCGCAGGCACACAATCACACAATCACAGCAACAGAGCTGTAGCACAATGGTTACAACACTGACTGATGGTACAGGGGTCATGGGTTCGATTCCCCAGTGGGCCTAATGTATAAGGCTGGCTGAGGCAGCACCCTTTACATTTAAGTAGTGATTGTTGAGGCATTTGACATGTATTTTAATTTGTGCTGCCAGCAAACACACCCTCACGGTGGCATAACCTAAGGTGCTGCATAAGGCACCCCATAAGGCACTCCATAGGGCACATTATAAAGTGTACTGTCTGCCAAGGCACCCTATAATGTCCCCTATAGGACACCTTATAAGGCTGTGAACAAAGCCCTGGCTGGCTGCAGGACTGCACGTCACCACACAAACTGTCTGCTGTGGTTACCAGGATAGGGTTAACCCACCTGTACCCATGATGCACTGCACATGCAAATCAGCAGTCGAGAGATGGGCACAAGATTGGGTATGCACCCCCACAGCACCTCGGCCAGGTAGGGGGAACAGACCGTGTGTGGTACTGCCACAGAGTAGCCACAGACAGTCACCTTGTGCGGGTACTGTGCCCACCCTGAGGTTGAGGTGGGGCGCCCAGCACCAGGTCCACAGCACCTTTCATAACTGAAATACATCATGCTGCAGGTCCCCATCAGTGTGTGATAGGTAGTTCTGTTAGACACACCTAGAATACATCTGTGCCCTGCTGTATGTCTCGGTCATGTCTAGTCCTTATGGGTGATGATGCACCCAGAATAGTGCATATCTTGTGTTGGTGCCATGGTTACCTGTTGTAGGTGAAGGGGGGGGTGTATGGACCCATGGGCAGATCATGTACCACCACACAACCCACCCTCTTGGGCTCAGAGTGGGAAACAGGATCACCCACCAATAGATCCACAGTCTACCTCCCTGCAATGGTAGCAGTAGAGAGGACCATCAACCCCAGTCCTGCTGGGAAACAGACAGAGCAGTACACATCCGTAACACAATAGCAGACAGACAGCAGGCCTGGAAATGCTCAGCTGCCCCCCCACCACTATCTGACATTCTCCAGCAGCAAGCCTCCAGCCACTGCACGGTGTTCCAGCAAGACACATACGAGCTGCAGACAGTCCGCCAGCTAGTGCATGGTCCTGGAGGAGCTGCATGTACCCAGAACGGGGATGCCAGCATACACACCAAGCAGATAAGTCAGTGATTGGGCCCCAAAAGAAAACCCATATATAATCACATGAGAGAAATACCATATAGCATTATGGGGGAACCTAGCCATGCCATGGTCACTGCTCAGACAGGGTGAGAGTGACCGCCCAGCAGGACATGCTATGGCCACCCTGTCTGTGCAGGTGGTACCGGGCACTACAATGTCTGAGCCATTGCCCTATGCCCTGTGCAGATGCGGCCAGGCCAGGCCACCCTATCCAGGCTTTTCCCACAGTACCTTGCTCCTCATTATGCACATCGGCAGGCCAATACTGGCAACAGTGCTAGCAGTGTGGGCTGTGGAGGGTGTTGGCAGCCACCACACACTGGATAGACAGACACACACTCCCCACACCTATGCCAGCATTGTGCAACTATAGAGGTGGTGGACTGTCTGCAGCTAGTATGTGTCTTGCTGGAACACCTTGCAGGGTGCAGCGGCTGGAGGCTTGCTGCTGGAGAATGTCCGATAATGGTGGGGGGCAGCTGAGCATTTCCAGGCCTGCCGTCTGTCTGCTATTTCGTTACGGATGTGTACCGCTCTGTCTGTTCCCCAGCAGGACTGGGGTTGATGGTCCCCTCTACTGCTACCATTGCAGGGAGGTAGACTGTGGATCTATTGGTGGGTGATCCTGTTTCCCACCCTGAGCCCCAGAGGGTGGGTTGTGTGGTGGTACATGATCTGCCCATGGGTCCATACACCCCCCCCCCCCTTCACCTACAGCAGGTAACCATGGCACCAACCATGTCCTTATTTGGGGTTTCTGTCTCTAACGCGGCTCCTAACGCAAATCGCACTAACGCAGTTTAGTAAACATACCCCATAGAGGCCCATTCTGATCGGGGCACATCCGGCCTGTCCAGATGTCCAAAATCTGGACAGGCCAGATTTGACCCTGATTCTGAACCCACTCCGTACTCCTGAAAAAATATAAACAGACAAGGGTAAAGGACTTTTAAATAGGTCTCTGAAGAATTTATGAAAACAAAGAGGGGTTCATCATTTTGTGTCCAATAACAATGTTAAAGCAGTGGTGGTAGAAAGGTTTAACAGGTCTTTAAAATCCAAAATGTGTTGTTATTTCTTAGCACACTACATCTTTAAATATCAAGACTTGTGTACACAGCTATAATCATAGTTTTCACAGAACAATACAGGCTAAGCCTGCAAATGCGACATCTACAAACTCTCTGCACATCTGGAAAACAGTCTATGGCAATAGCTTCAAACGTGAACATACCAAAGGCCTCTTAAGAAAAGGAGATCATGGAAGGCTTTCAAAAACTAAAGGGAAATTTGAAAAAAGATTACGAGCAAACGTGGACTGATGAGATATTTATATTGACGGACATTTTAAACAGGGCTCAGAAAACAATATACAAGATACATGATTATGGTGCTGAAGCCGTACAAGGTTCTTTTTATCTTGAATAATTACTAAACATCACCCTCCAACAGGACAGAATATACTAAAGGTCTAAAGCAGGGGTAGGGAACCCTGGTCCTGGAGAGCCGCAGACCAGTCAGGTTTTCGGGATATCCCTAATGAATATGCATGAGATATATATGCATTAGAGATATCCTGCCAACCTGACTGGTTTGTGGCCCTCCAGGGCTGGATTTGGAGACCCCTGCCTTACACCTCTGTCATTTAAGATTGTGAGTGGGCAAGGTGCAGATGTCCAAGACATCAGAAAGGTTAGATAGAATGTGTCACATTCCTCCTCACTTCTCACCACCACCAAAATATTGTCTATTAGACAACTTTTTGGTGGTGGTGAGAATCGAGGAGGAATGTGACACATTCTATATACCCTTTCGATGTCTAGGACATCTGCACCTTGCCCACTCACAATCTTAAATGACAGAGGTGTAAGGCAGGGGTCTCCAAATCCAGCCCTGGAGGGCCACAAACCAGTCAGGTTGGCAGGATATCTCTAATGCATATATATCTCATGCATGTTCATTAGGGATATCCCGAAAACCTGACTGGTCTGCGGCTCTCCAGGACCAGGGTTCCCTACCCCTGGTCTAAAGGTAAAAGGATGGGATATGAACAAACTGTGTCTCTTGAAATGGAGGGAGTGGCCTGATAGGTTTAACAGCTGGATGAAGACATCAGAGATTCAAAACATTAGATTTTTTTTTCTTTTGAAGCAATATTTAAAAAAAAGAGAGAAGAATGATAGGGGCTTTTATATCACACTGCCTAGCAATGCCTCAGCAGGTGTATTTTCCCAAAATACCAGCACTAATTTTACCATATAACTAGCAAGACCATTGGACTTACAAGGACTGTGGGAAGTAGGGTTAACAGAAATACAATATCCCAATATTTGGGAGAATATTAAGGAAGACCAAAAGAATGTTGTCACCTGGGGAGTAGGAAATGCAAAACACCACATTACAATCAGGAGAGGGCATTATACACCATGCAGAGTTTAGTGGAATCCATGAATCAGATTAGCAGTGTCTATAAACCTGCATCACCACGAATCATTTATGACCCCAATACATGAAGAATCCAAAAAATATCAGAGGGTAAGGCTGTATTTTCTGCAGAGGGTGATTCGGCAACCATTTTGGGGGTAGAAGCTAACATTAATACACAGCATTCCCATTTTCCAGTGGATATCACGAGCGGTTTATTATCCTTTACCTGTACACAGATATTGTAGAGCATCAGTTAGTAGGTGACCATTTTGTGCCACTGCTGCGCTGTGTTCCAACTAAGGGGTATAGGGATGAGTTTATCACCCTCACTTATGATAAGCCACACTATGGGGTATGTTTACTAAACCGTCGTAATGTGCGCCCGGCGAAAGTGTGCAGGCTGCCATAAAAGGAGTGGGCGTTTCAGTCTTAAAGTAGCAAAACGGGATTATTGCACGATAACGTGCGCTGCTGCGCACATTAACGGGCTAAGCGCCGCTAAGCGCATTAACGCGTGGTAATCTTAAGTAGGCGCCCAGACATGCAAACATGGAAACAGAGGTGTAGTACAATGGTTAATACACTGACTGATGATACAGAGGTCATGAGTATGATCAATCAGTGTGCCTAATGCATAAGGCTGGCTGAGGCATCAGCTTTGACATGTAAGTATTGTTTCTTGAGGCATTTTATTTGTATTTTAATTATTGCTGCCAGCAAACACACCCTCACGTGCCATAACCTAAGGTGCCACATAAGGCACCCTATAAGGCACTCCAAAGGGCACATTATAAAGTGCACTGTCTGCCACGGCACCCTATAATGTCCCCTATAGGGCACCCTATAAGGCGCTCCATAGGACAACTTATAAGGCACCTTATATGGACTGTAACCATAAGGTGCCTCAGAAGGCGCTTTATAGGACACCCTATAAAGCGCCTTAAGAACATAAGAACATAAGAACATAAGACATGCCATACTGGGTCAGACCGAGGTCCATCAAGCCCAGTATCCTGTTTCCAACAGTGGCCAATCTAGGTCATACGTACCTAGCAGTTTCCCCAAAAGACACAAGTTCCACAATGCTTGTACTGGGTCAAGCATTGATATCCTGGGTCCCTTTTTAATAGTGGTTTATGGACCTTTCCTCCAGGAACTTGTCCAAACCTTTTTTAAACCCAGCTATACTATCAGCCCTTACCACATCCTCCGGTAACAGATTCCAGAGTTTGATTACACGTTGAGTGAAAAAATATTTTCTCTTATTTGTCTTAAATAGTTTACCCTGTAGCTTCATTACATGTCCCCTAGTCTTTCTATATTCTGATAGCGTAAACAATTGATCCACGTTTATCCGTTCCACTCCATTCATTAATTTATAGACCTCTATCATATCTCCCCTCAGCCGTCTCTTTTCCAGGCTAAAGAGCCCTAACCTTTTTAGCCTCTCTTCATAGGAGTAGCCTTCCATCCCCTTCACCAATTTGGTGGCTCTTCTCTGTACTTTTTCTAATAACGCTATGTCCTTTTTAAGATACGGTGACCAGAATTGCACACAATATTCAAGGTGCGGTCGTACCATGGAGCGATACAGAGGCATTATAATATCCTTTGTTTTATTCTCCATCCCTTTCCTTATGATACCTAGCATTCTGTTTGCTTTCTTGGCCGCCGCTGCACACTGGGTGGAGGGTTTTAACATGTTATCCACGATGACTCCTAAATCTTTTTCCTGGGTGGTGGCTTCTAATGTGGAGCCTTGCATCGAGTAACTATAGTGTGGGTTGTTCTTTCCTAGGTGCATGACTTTGCACTTGTCCACATTAAATTTCATTTGCCATTTGGATGCCCAGTCTTCCAATTTATCCAGGTCCTCCTGCAGTTTTCCACTTTCCTCTTGGGTTTTAACAGCTTTAAACAGTTTTGTGTCATCTGCAAATTTGATAACCTCACTCGTTATTCCCTTTTCCAGGTCATTTATGAATATGTCAAAAAGCAGCGGACCCAGTACAGATCCCTGGGGTACTCCACTATTCACCTTTTTCCATTGGGAATATTGGCCATTTAGCCCTACTCTCTGCTTTCTATCTTTTAACCAGTTCCCGATCCACAATAGTACACTGCCTCCTATCCCATGACTTTTTAGCTTTGCCAAAAGTCTCTGATGGGGGACCTTGTCAAAAGCTTTCTGAAAATCCAGATACACTATATCAACCGACTCACCTTTGTCTACCTGTTTATGCACACCTTCAAAAAAACATATCAGATTAGTAAGACAAGATCTTCCTTGTCTAAAGCCATGTTGGCTGTCTCCCATTAGGCCATGACTATCTACATGCTGCGTAATTTTGTTCTTTATGATGGTTTCTACCATTTTCCCTGGTACTGACGTCAGGCTCACCGGTCTGTAATTTCCCGGGTCACCCCTGGAACCCTTTTTAAAAATTGGTGTTACGTTGGCGACCCTCCAATCTTCAGGTATTACAGATGATTTTAATGAAAGTTCACAGATTACCAATAGCAGGTCTGCAATCTCATATTTCAGTTCTTTCAACACTCTGGGATGTATACCATCCGGTCCAGGTGATTTGCTACTATTCAGTTTATCAAATAGTTGTAATATATCTTCCCGGTGCAGCGATATTTCTCTCAATTCCTCTGCAGTATCACCTTTAAATACCACTTCAGTCTTGGGTAACATCCCTACATCTTCCTCAGTAAAGACCGAAGCAAAGAATTCATTCAGTCTCTCCGCTATAGCCTTGTCTCCTCTTACTGCCCCTTTTACCCCTCTATCATCTAACGGTCCAATTGACTCTCTCACAGGCCTTTTGCTACGAATGTACTTGAAAAAGTCTTTATTTTGTGTTTTTGCTTCCGCAGCAAGTTTCTTTTCAAATTCCCGCTTTGCCTGCCTTATCAATGCTTTGCATTTAACTTGCCAGTGCTTGTGCTGTTTCCAGTTTTCATCATTTGGCTCTTTTTTCCATTTCCTGAAGGTTGCTTTTTTGGCAGCAACAGCCTCTCTGACCTCACCTTTAAACCATGCTGGCAGTTTTTTGGACTTTCTCCCACTCTTCTTAATGCGTGGAATACAGCTGGTCTGGGCTTCGAGGATAGTAGTTTTAAATAACGCCCAAGCTTGCTGTAAGTCTTTAACCTTTGGAACCGCTCCTTTTAGTTTTTTCCTAACTATATTCCTCATTCTATCATAGTCTCCCTTTTGAAAGTTAAAAGGTAGTACTGTGGATTTCTTTACTATTTGTTCTCCAATAATTAAATCAAACATGATCATATTATGGTCACTATTGCCAAGTGGTCCCAACACCCTTATTTCTTGCACCAGATCTGGCGTTCCACTAAGGACTAGGTCCAGTATGGCTTCCCCTCTGGTCGGTTCATGAACCAGCTGCTCCAAGAAGCAGTCATTTATTCCATCTAGAAACTTTATCTCTTTAGTTTGTCCTGCCGTGACACTGACCCAGTCGATACCGGGGTAATTGAAATCACCCATTATTACTACTCTGTTGTGACTTTTGTTAGCTTCTGTGATTTCTTTGAGCATTTCATCATCCATTTGTTCATTCTGGCCAGGCGGTCGATAGTACACCCCCACTGCCATCACCTTCCCCTTCATAAGTGGAATTTCAATCCATAGAGATTCTACAGCAAATTTTGTTCCCTGCAAAACTTTAATCCTTTCTGACTCAATGCCCTCTCTAACATAGAGCGCAACCCCTCCACCAATTTGATCAGCTCTATCATTACGATATAGTTTGTATCCAGGTATCACAGTGTCCCACTGGTTATCCTCCTTCCACCATGTCTCTGAGAGTGCAATCATATCTAACCTCTCATTTAGTGCCATATATTCTAACTCTCCCATCTTATTGTTTAGACTTCTAGCATTGGCATACAAGCATTTTAGAGACTGTATTTTATTCATATTAATCTGGCTATTGGTAGGCATGGGTAATTTGGAATCTTTATTCTCTGTCTGCTCCTTACTCAAGGGCATTTCGGCTACTATACTCCCTTTTGGAACCTCATTGCTTTTGGTAGTATCCTTCAAGGATACCTTCGTCCGAACCATGCGCTCCTGGGTGACTGTCGGCTTTCCCCTAATTTCTAGTTTAAAAGCTTCTCTATCTCCTTTTTAAAGATTAATGCCAGCAGTCTGGTCCCATCCTGATTAAGGTGAAGCCCATCCCTTCGGAAGAGCCCCCCCTTTCCCCAGAATGTTCCCCAGTTCCTAACAAATCCAAAACCCTCATCCTTGCACCATTGTCTCATCCACGCATTGAGACTCCGGATAAGGCACCTTATGGTTACAGTACTCTGAGGGTGTTTTTGCTGGCAGCACTAATGTACATTAAAAATTGACAATGCTCTGGATAGCCCTATCAAATAACCCCACTGTGGTTTGAACCCATGACCTCTGGCTCCACAGGCAGTGAAGTAACCAATGGGCTACAACTATTAACAAGCCCCTGGCTAGCTACAGAAGGACTGCATGTCACCACACAAACAGTCTGCTGTGGTTACAAGGATAGGGTTAACCCACCCATACCCATGATGCACTACACATGCAAATCAGCAGTCTACAGATGATCACAAGATGGGGTGTGCACCCCCACAGCACCTCGGCCTGGTAGGGGGAACTGACCGTGTGCACCCCCACAGCACCTCAGCCTGGTAGGGGGTACTGACCGTGTATGTTACTGGCACAGAGTAGCTACAGACCATCACATTGTGCGGGTACTGGGGCACCCAGCACCAGGTCCACAGCACCTTTCATGGCTGAAATAGGCTATGCTGCAGGTCCCCATCAGTGCTAGTGTGTGTGATAGGTAGTTCCTGCAGACACATCTGTATTTCTCAGTCATGTCTAGCCCTTATGGGCTTTGATGCACCCAAAATAGTGCATATCCTGTGTTGGTACCATGGTCACATGATATAGGTGAAGGGGGGGGGTATTTGGACCCATAGGTGGATTATGTACCACCACCCAACCCACTCTCTGTGGCTCAGGGTGGGAAACAGGATCTCCCACCAACAGAGCTACACTCTACCTCCCCGCAATGGTGGCAGTAGAGAGGACCATCAACCCCAGTCCTGCTGGGGAACAGACACCATACAAGGCCGGCAAAGCCGATCGGTACACATCCATAAGTCAAGGCGGACAGAAGGCCTGGAAATGCTCAGCTGCCACCCACCACTATCTGACATTCTCCAGCAGCAAGCCTCCAGCTGCAGCACCCTGCAAGATGCTCCATCCAGACACATACTAGCTGCAGACAGTCTACTAGCTAGTCCATAGTGCATGTTTCTGAAGAAGATGCATGAACCCAGAACTGGGACATCAGCATACACACCAAGCAGATACGTCAATGATTAGGCCCCAAAAAGAAACCATAAACATCACATGAGAGAAATACCATACAGCACTATGGGGGAACCTAGCCATGCCGTGGTCACTGCTCAGTCAGGGTGAGAGTGACCTCCCAGCAGGACATTCTGTGTCCACCCTGTCCATGCAGGTAGTTGTCAGGCACTACAATGTCCGAGCCATTGCCCTATGCCCTGTGCAGATGCATCCTGGCCAGGCCACCCTGTCCGGGCTATACCCATGGTACCTTGCTCCTCATTATGCACATTGGCAGGCTTACACTGGCAACAGTGTGGGCTGAGGAAGGTGTTGGCAGACACCACACACTGGATAGACAAACACACACTCCCACACCTATGCCAGCATTGTGAAAATATAGAGGCTCTTGGCAGACCTGGCCACCGCACCAGTCCTGGGCACAGTGCAGGCATGGCTATGGTACGCAATACTGTTGGGGTCACTCCCCAGGGTGGTAAACACTGTCAGACATCAGACCTGAAGCACACTCCACAGACAGCAGAAAGGTTGCTATGATGCAGCTCAATCAGCAAATTGTGCTTAACTTAGGAATTGCTATCTGCCAGTAATCATAGCAACCATTTGATAGGTGTGTACAATATTCCCAGGTTTAGGGTGGCATTGCTAAGGTATGCAAGTGCTAGTATTGGGAGATGCACGCAGGGCCCAACATCCTGCCTCTCCAGGAGGCTTTGGATAATGGAGCCTGTGGGTGAGGGTGTGTCTGCCCCTGTTGGCCGCTGCTCTAGGGCAGAGGTTCCCAACTCCAGTCCTGGTGGGCCAAACACTGTTCGGGTTTTCATGCTGTCCCTAGTGAATATGCATGAGATACATCTGCATACCATGGGGGCGGTGCATAGACATGCAGCACAGCCGTGTTTATTCGAGGCAGCATGGAACCTGAATGGTGTTTGGCCCTCCAGGACTGCATTTGGGAGACTCTGTTCTAGGTAATGTGCATGTTTATGGTGTCTGTGCTCTGTAGGATAAAATGTAGGATTATTGGGCATGTTTCTGTTATCTGCAATAAAGGTTCTGTCTGTATTAGCATGTTTTAGTAGTGTGTAAAATATGGGGACTGGGTTGGCAGGAACCACAGCTGGGACTTGAACATGTGACCTTCTGCTCCTGAACACACTGGCTGTGTTCACTGCACCACCGTGTTGCCACAGTGATAGTGCCTTCCCTGGAGATACCATGACTATTTGTCAGACAGAGTCTGTCTGTTGCAGTGCACAGCACCCACCTAAACAGGGCCAGGCCATGGTCTGCTCTGGGCAGCTGCCACTGCCCCCTCCACCACCAGTACCCCTCTGCCACCATGCTGACATGCCCTTCTGCTGGTGGTGCTGGTGGTGCTGGTGCTGCGCAGTCTCAGGCCATCCAGTGTGTGGGTAGGCGGCTGCCTATGGTGCGGGTTCTGGGGTAGGGGTGCCTGCATAGCTGTCCACGCTTTCCCCCAGCATCGCCTGCCAATGTTCCGTGCCATTGGGGGTACCTGCTAGGTACTATTCCCTGTGACACTGTGGGAAGCACACTCTTGCCCATGTTGGGCCCTCAGCAGTTGCTGTCTGGCTGCTCTACTGTTTCAGCATTCCTATGGGCCAGCTAGGCATTACCCTAGTCCGCACTGTGCCCCAGCTGCACCACAGCATGTGCCGCCTGCAGCCCTCTGTGTCCCCTTTTCCAGCATCTGTCCAGTTGCCCATTCAGACATGCCCGCCCTGCTGTTGTGGAACATGTGCACACCATAGGAAACCTGTCCAATGGAGAGGAAAACCCTGATCAGTGCAATTTCACTGTGGGCTCATTCACCTTGTATGGGGACAGAGCATAGACCCTTCCAAAATTCATATCTTTTTTTTGGAGCTTTCTTGGGGGTGGTTTTTGATGTTTCCCATTGATATCACTATTGCCCAGCTTGGTTATGTTTTTTTTACATTTTCTTCTGGTCATTTTCACTGTTTCTTTGCCCTTTTGTTCCGTGCACATGTATCACACTTATCACGTTTTTGTAGGTTTCCCTGGTTTTGCTGTACATTGCTGACGGAAATGGTTTCTTTTCCCTTTAAATCAGCTCTAACGCCAAGGTTTCACTGGCGTTAGTTTTCAGCCTCGGATTTCACAGCGTTAGTGTGAAGGGAGCCTCTCCCCTCCCACTCTCCGCCCATTGAACCTCTCTCTCCGCCCCTGGGGAGCCTTCCTCCGCCCTCCGGGAGCCTTTCTCTGCCTTCAGCGCTCATTTGCGCCTTAGCGCACGAAAAGGCACCATTATCGATAAGGCGCCTTATCATGCGATAACGTGGGACAGCGCACGTTAAGACGGTTTAGTAAACATACCCCTATGTCCTTGTGAACAAACAGCACATCGACACCATCACATTTGAAATATAGATGGATCAGAACTGATTCTTAAGCTTCATTTGCAACCCCGGAAGGCTGCTGTTTTTTAAAATAGTGGTCGCTAAACACTACAGAGACCCAAAAGCATAGAAAAATTACTATACAGCACAAGCTGGCTATGGACTTTCCGGATATCATGGAGCCCCAGTCATGTACGCCACTGGTGTAGGTGGTGTATTTTGTAGTCTCTTTAGAAAAGCTATACCGTTTTTGAGAAGGGGTTTTGAAATTATTAAGGCACACTAAAAGCATTGCCAAAGATATCATGAGTCATGTTACAATGGCTGTTCTAAATAAAATGAACCATTCCACAGAGTAGGCAGGGTCAGGACTGGCTGTGATTAGAAGAGCTGTTGAAAGAAAGAGAACCAAGCCTCGGGAGGTCCTGCAAGGACCTCCCAAGCCTTAAAAAAGAAAGAAACCTGAGGGTGACAAGTCTGAGAAGCTTAACCACAAGTCTAAGAAGAGAAGCACCCACTCTAGGAAGTGACATATATTCTAAAAAGCAGCATGGCTTTTGTACACCACGGCTCTGAAGAAAGCGTTAAATCGGAACTGGACCTGTTTCAATTAGCCCTGACCCAAACCAGTAAGTCCTTGTTCTCTTTACCAGGAACAAGGACTGCTCTAGCACAAGTACTTCCCATTAAACTCGGAGAGGAGGAAATAGAAACAGTACTCACAGGCGATGGTTCCCCCGAAGGAAATTTCTCCATAGTCCCAAAACGAGCATCCAACGGACCAACAGTTTTGACAGCCTTCACAGACGAAGAGCCTGGAGCTTTCTTTTTACGTTTCCCATCACGGGTACAGTGAACTTCCTCAATCCTCCTACGTGCTCTGAAGGGGCTCCAAAGGGGCAGGCACTTTGGACATGTCCCTTTGGAGCACGCACCCATGGGCACACGCTCGCAGCCGCGTGCCATGTTGGGGCTAGGTTTAAATAGCCCTTGCAGCCAGGCGTCACATGCCATCGTGGATCAGAGGGAATCAGGGGTCCAATAACAGGCAGGCAATCAGGAAGAGTTCACCCCTGCTACTTTTAGTTTAATAAATTATTTTAAAATAAACAATACTACAATAACAGTGTGTCTTTGTTAAATATTTACAATGTTATTTTCCCAAATAAAACTTTTATGACATCAGAGTCTAGAATGGACTTAAGGAACTCTGATCAGGTTTTGTTTATACTCATATTTGAGCTTGAATATTTAAAAGTGTATGTGCACTAGTCTGTACTGAACACACTCTACGTTGGGACCCGTTGATTCTTCTTGCTCTCTCTCTCAGGTCCTCCAGTCTCAGATGTCATCAGATGTCTTTAGCTGTTCTCTATACCCGTGCTGCAGGTGTCTTGATCTTCAGCACCTCTTGTCCAATCATAAATCTAAATCCCACCTATACTCCTATCTTTACCTAAAAAACATCTTATCTTATCTTTCCTTGAACTATGGAAAAATTCCTTCCTCAGGAACAAAAATGGGAAAAACACAGCAAGCTTGCTAAAATTCCTTATATCTCTCTTCCACTCATATATTCTTCCTTCTGCTTCTCTCTTCTTTACACAACTTTATTCCACAAGCACCCTTATAGTTCCTTCTCACACTCAGTCATACCTAAGCTATCTCTCGGTCTTATTTTCTCTCCTCACTCCCTTGCGCACACAACCTCTCTCAGGAATTCCACACACTCCCTTTTTCCTTAACTTCACCCAGCCAGGTAAGTATCTTACGCTACCTAACTACTCACTCCTCAATCCTAACTAGGTTCTGACCAACACTTACTCAATCACTTTCTACAGAATTCCATAAAAAATAATTAAATCCTAATATCCTCACTAATTAACACTTGCACTATTAAATATCTTCTCTCTCTAACCTTTTCCTGATCAACCTTACCATCTCATTCCCTTACATCTAACCTTTCCTTTCACCTTAAATACCTTTCTCTCAAAACCACTCAAAATCTCTCTTCTCCATCTAAGCTCCTCTCATTCACTCATTCTTTCACTCAAAACATTCACTACATTTACCAAAACATCTCAGGGCCTTGATTTCACACACACTAACATGCATCCACCTTCATCTACATCCAAGCCCCAACTGTCACTTCCAAACTCTCATCATACAGATTCCAAACACTATTCTATTAATGTCCCTACCACTGCTGATGTCATTAAATAATTCCTACCACCCCCTACTAACCTACCTAAACTCCCATTTGTTTTTTGTTTTATTGTTATATACTCCTTCTGCCTGGCACATTTCAGGATTTTTCATGCTGGTTTCCTTCTCTCTCTGGCAGCTGTCAAGTTTTCTCCTAAATTGCGTCATGTCTGCTCAGCTGTGCCTTTTTGCTACTATGTTGCCGAGGAATATCCCTGCTCCTCCCCCTCAACATCCTGGTACTTTGATAAGTCTACAGTTAATTTTCATGTTAAGCAAAATAATTTTCCACACATCTCGATATCATTTCACATTAGGATAACAAAGACACAACCTCTAAGCCATTTTTAATATTTTTAGACTACCTTTACAGCACTTTTGCAAACAGATCAAATCTCTGCTTTTAATAAGCATAAAACACAATAAAAAAAAACATTTTGCTATAACCACTGGCACCACATGATGGCCATTTTTATATTTTAAAACTTAAATTTGAGGTTTTTAATATTGGGCTAGGGCTAGGCCATACCTCCCGAGCCCACCTCCACAAAAACGGGACTAATTGCAGCTCCAATATTCACTTAAAAAGTATAAAAATTATTTTCTGGGCTCTCTGATGCTTGCTCAACATTTCCAGATACTTCAAAAAGTTTTAATTTGAACTTTTAATTTTTGACAGTTTTTCTCCTGAAGCCATGTTCCCTTTTGCTTCAAACACCGTGATTAACATCAGTTTAATCTTTACAACTTTAAAAAAACACTTTTTTAGTGCTCGCCAGCCCTTCTCCTTCATTTTTATAACTTTCAACCTTTAAAAACCTAACTTTTTAATTTCAGCCATTTTCAGGCCTTGACCACGCCCCCTTTACTCTACCGAGTCTAATCACAGTCAAATTAAACATCTTAAACTAAAACACTTTTTAGTGCTTTCCAACCCTTCTTTTAACTTGTTCCACTCCCAAACATGTAAACGTTTATTTTCGGTGTTTTTCAGCCGGTTTAAAGAGCTTGGCTCCTTTAAGGCTGGCTCCACCCAAATGCAGCCATTTTGAAACTTTCCATCAGCCTTGCAACAGATGCTGCTGGCTTCCTCCTCACCGTATTTATTTATTTGTTTTTTCATAACATGCTGCCGCAGACCACAGGCAGCACCTAATCCCCAACACTTTTCTTTTTTTCTACTTTTAAAACTGGCGCCGGTACCTCATGCCTTCCCCACAGCGCAGGGAAGGAAGCAAACCCTTCCTGACAGCTATACAATTTCTCCAGAGGAGAAAAGAAACATTCCAGCTGCCATAGACAGCCTGGGCAGCAACCTCAGGTAATTTTAGCAATTTGTTAACTCTTTACTACATCGGGTTACACTACCAAAGGCTGATTTTTAACAATCAGCTCTAAATAGCTTGGAATACATACCTTTCACTAAAAGCAATAAGGCACTGCTTTGTGAGAAAAAAAACTCAGACAGGGAAAAATCCCCTTTTGTTCTCTGTTTTATTATACCTACTTTTCACAGAGCTGAGAATAATATCAGAACTCTCAGAATTCCACAAAATGCTAAAAACTCACTTATTCAAAAGACATTTTAAGAACTAACAACATTCCCCTCTACTACACAAGACACCTCTCACTCAGCTGTATATAAGTTAAAAATGTAAATTGTTATAATTATATTATGTTATGCTAAGCACTGTTCTATGTAAAGTTAAAGTTCCTGTTACATGTAAACTGCTTTGATTTCATGATGAAGCGGTATTTTATTTATTTAACGTTGCTTATATACTGCCTTTCTACTATTCAAGGCGGTTTACATAGAACAAACAATTGACAGTGCATGAGCAGCTGTTTTACATAGAACTGGAACATTGAGGATGCATAACTAATGAAACAATAGGAGATTATGAATAAAAACAGAAACAATAACTATATTCAGGGTGGGGGGGTCAGCTGAGGATAATGTAGGTGTCATAGTCCATGCGTGGGGCATGTATGGGAGCTGAGTCCAAGGAGTTTGTGGAGGGTATAGAAAAACAGTTAAATAAAATAAATAAATACTACTTCAGGGTTATAGAGGCATTACTGGAAGCAGTCATCTGTATTTCCAGGATCAGATACTCTGCTTCCAGTGATGTCAGCATAAACCAGTAGCAGTCACTTGCATTTCCAGGATCAGACACCCTGCTTCCGCTGACATCATCAGAAAGCTGCAGGAGCCATTTCTGATGACATAGGCAGGGGTGTGTGGTTGAGGGTGTTCCTGGGGGCAATGGTGGGTGTGGCTTGAGGTGGAGCTACCCCATTCATTTCTATGGGAGGGGACAGGGTGTGGGCATGGCCTAACCCAGAAGTGAGTGCTGATTGGCTGACATAACCCTTATCTCACCTGTCAATCAGTTTGACAAGTGGTGTACCCATTATGCCACCATATGCAACTGAGCTCTGAGCTGACCCAAGATATGGCAAATTTTAACTCTTCTGTATTCTTTACTTTTTTCTTGATTGTTTTAATATGCACCTCTCTGCTGTTATCAAGTAGTAATTAGTATTTGGCTCACACCTTTCCAGTGATAGTCAAGGGGAGTTACATTCAGGTACTGTAGGTATTGCCCTGTCCCCAGAGGGCTTACAAGTTTGTACTTGAGGCAATGGAGGGTGAAGTGGCTTGCCCAAGGAGTATCAGTGAGATTCCAACCCTAGTCTTCCTGGTTATAGGCTGTTGCCCTAACCACTAGACTACTTCTTTACTCCGTGGACTACTTCTCCACTCCATAGCATACTCCTCCACTCCAGAGTGGTATATCAAATTTTAATAAACCATACTTATTTAAGAATGTATAGCCTGTGTTATCCCCAGACCTAAGCAGTTTACAGGGTTACACTCAAATATAAGATCATGACACACTCATACTGTATAATATTAATATAAAATCATGAATTAACAGACAGGACAATACAACTAAAAATAACTAACAATAAAGTAAAATAATAAGACGATAAAATTAAAACAATAAAAAATTAACACTATACTTACCAAACCATATATATTCCCAATGCCATACACTGATTCAATGATCATATCCTTAACACCAAATCTGAAAGCTTAGGAGTCTGGAAATATGCCTATATTTGTTTAGTAGACCGCAATTCAACTGGAAGTGAATTCCAGAGTGTTGACTCTGCCACTCAAAAAACACAAGCTTGGGTCTCAGTCAGCCTCACTACTTGGTAAGATGGAAAATTTAACAAACATTGTTCTCGTGATCTTAATAAGCACAAAAGCTGATAGATTCTAAAAAGACTACATATACTTACAAGTATTTCATTATCTAATGCCCTCTAAACTCTGCCCTCTGAGAAGGCCAGACAGAGAAATTATGTTTCTATTTACCTGTCACCTTCCTCCTCCTTTAGGAATCCATCTGGGGCATTGTGAGTATTCATTTTCAACTATCAGATGTTTTCTCCCATTTTTAACTGCAACCCCCTCCCACCTAACTCTGCCAAGAGGTCATAGATCTACATATCAATCTAAATCCAGTACACATGCGCTTTAACCCCTGCCAATAGGTGATGCTCTTCAGTAATGGTTGGGAATCTCTCCTGCTAGAATCTATGGCTTCTGCATCATCTCTAGTGTAACATATAAGGATATAACCTCGGTAATCAGACTCAGGTCTCCTCCACAGTAGTATGTGGCACTGAGAGAGAGAAAGAGCCATCAGATGCGGCCAAGAAAGATCATTTTAAACAAAAATTTGCAAAAGTCACTCATTTAAAAAGAATCTGATTCCCATGATAGAGACTGACATCCTTTTTAATATGAAATAAATTAGGTAGGATAAACTGTGTCTGGGAAAACACAGAATGAGCCATGATTGACAGAGCTTCTCTGAGACTCACCGTGTATTCATTTGGTTTTATAGCAGCTAACTTGAAAGAATGTCAGGTGTTCTGAAATGTTCAAATGTTTTCAACCTAAAGAACAATCAAAAAATGTACTTGCTGGCACTCAGTCTGCAGTTATTGTACTCGACATGTTAGGGTCCAATGGCGTCTTGAAAGGAAGAGCAAAGAAAGTGCCACAATACTTTGATTTTTATTGCCTAGACAACCTAACAATCAAAATTTCATTGACAACTGTCTTTACTCATTAATTAGTTTATACGGTAAAAAAGAAAAACCAATAGATATGCCCCAAGAAATGGGGACACTAGGTAGGCAGGTTTCTGAATCATTTTCAGCTCGC
Source organism: Ichthyophis bannanicus (assembly GCA_033557465.1). NCBI lineage: Eukaryota > Metazoa > Chordata > Amphibia > Gymnophiona > Ichthyophiidae > Ichthyophis > Ichthyophis bannanicus. The sequence continues at coordinate 580,222,376 of CM066031.1, forward strand.
CTGTATAATTTGTTCTCCTAAAGGAAAAAGGAACTGGATTTAGCTCACTCTGAATTCAAGATGAGTTACATTCAGATACTGTATGTGTTTTCCTGTCCCTTAAGGGCTTGCCAGGGCTGGGCCAAGAGTTTCTACATCCCAGGCAGAAGCCCCGACCGTGCCACCCCTCCCCCCCCCCTTGTGTGACAAGCAGCACTGTCCTGTCCACCCCCCCTCCCATGCTGAACCATGCTGCCTCCCCTCACACTGATTCTGGTTGTAGGGTTGGGGGCAGCTCGACTTGGCTCGGCGGCAGGCCATGTGCTTCAGTACACATGGCTTGCTGCTTCTGACTCCTCACCGACATAACTTCAGGGGGTCAGAAGCAGCAGGCCGTGTGTGCCAAAGCACATAGCCTGCCACAGGCTGCTGCCACAGAGCTTAGCCACCCCCGGCCTGCTACTAGAATCAGTGGCAGCAGGGGGTTGTGGTGTGGCTCGGTGTGGGGGTGTGGGGGCAGCAGGCCATGTGTGCTAAAGCATATGACTTGCACAGACATCATGCCACCTACAGAGGTCATCTGCCCTAGGCAGCCACCTAGCATGCCTACTGGACGGGCTGATCCTGGGGCTTGCAATCTAACTTTGTACCTGAAGCAATGGAGGGTTAAGTGTCTTACCCAAGATCAGAAGAAGCAGCTTTGGTATTTGAACTTGGTTTTCCTGATGCTCAGCTCATTTCTCTAACCACTAGGCTGCTACTCCTCTACACAAGAGCAAATGATGGAGGCAGTCCTAGGAAAGACATTCTGGGTAGATTGAAATGAAATTTATACAGAAATACACATTACCCCAAAGGATTCTGACAGGAACCTCATAGTAGGCCTGGCAAAACAGACATATGTCGATTCTGTAAGAAAGACCTGGCTATAGAAGGGCAGACTAGATGGGCCATGTGGTCTTTTTCTGCCATCATGTTTCTATGAAACAGTGACTCACCTCATAGCTGGTTGTGAAGTTCTGATGGTGGAAAATTTCTATACAGAAAGGCACAATAAAGTAGCACGCCTAATCCATTGGAAACTCTGTAAACACTACAACATCACTGTCCCTGAAAAGCACTGGGATCATGACCCTAAGAGAATTACAGAGAATGAAGAGGTTATGATCACTTGGGGACATTCCCATTCTGACGGATAAGAAACTAGAAGCGAGGAAACCGGACATAGTGGTAAAGGAGAAAAATACCAGAGTGGCATTGATAGAAGTATCAGTTCCACATGATTATTGCATGAATCGTGTGGACAGGCAGAAGATCCTGAAATACCAAGAAATGCAATCAGAGGCCAAGAAAATGTGACAGAAAGATACAAAATTATTTTCCATCAGATTAGGAGCCAGAGACGAACTTCAGAAGAAAGATTTCTTTGAGATTATGCAAGTACTATGCCAAGCATTGAGAAACTGAGATCATACTCCAAATACCCTGGCTTAGCAGTGAAGTTAATGACTGTCATGGTATATGCAAAACTAACCCATTTGGAGAAACTGCCCCAAGGCAGGCCCTATATTACTACAGATAGTTAAACACAGCTTCTAGCTCAGGATTAGAAGCTAGAAATAGTGATAATCCTACAGGATAATATTACAGGATGCGAATCATCAGGAGACTGAAACCACTCCTCGCTCCAGAACACTTCCGTACAGTCTGTCAAGCACTGATAACCCCAATACTGGACTTCTGCAATCCGATATACCTCGGACTACCAAAACAAGCTCTCAAACCACTACAGCTGGCACAAAACACTGCAGCTCGAATCATATCCGGAGCCGCAAGGCAGGAGCACATCACACCTACACTAAAGGACTTACACTGGCTCCCAATCATTGCTCGCATCAGATACAAGACTATCATAAACCTATTTAAGATAAAAGAACACACATCAGCCAACAGCCTCCACCTGCTCATACAACCGGAGACCAGCGCACGTCCCAGAAGAAGTCAAACACGCAACCGAGTCAGCACCCCAAATGAGTACAAGCACACACGCAAGGACACAACAGACAGAGCTCTCTCCATGGCTGCTCCAACAATATGGAACAATCTACCGGACGATCTAAGGGCAACTCCAGACCTCAAAGACTTCAGAAAACAACTGAAAACCATCCTGTTCATAGAGCACTATGGTCACATCACATAACCTAAGAGAATGGATAACAGCACTCCAATCCTCCCAAACAACTGAATATATATAAAATATGATTCTAGCACCACTGTAAATAGCCCACCCTGTATATAGCTCAAACAAATCAAGCACCCAACACATCCCTCACACAACTAAGTTTTATCCTCACTGCATGTACAACACACACACTTTACCTGATTGCTTGCTGTGATACCACCTTGATTATTAAGATAAGGCGGTTTAGAAATACTGTTAAATAAATAAATAAATAAAATAAATACATATTGAATAGATAACGTGGGGTTTATTCCTGAAGACAGTCCTTGTGAACCAATTCTATAGATCCAGGCACACAGGTTGATGCTCCCAGCTCAGAGGCTGTATTGTCAGGTGCAATGGCATACATTCAAGGCCTTTAAGGGATTCAGTGAATCCTCTGGCCGGTTCAGCACTAATTGTGTTTTTTTTCTCAAGTTGTGTACCATGACCAACTTACCTCTTATAATGTTCGACACCTGCTTTCTTTATTACAACCCTTAGAAAAAAAGCATGTGGGGGAGTAGGCAAGCAGGCAGATACAAACAACAGCTTCCGAGAACGTGGAAGGCACATGTGTATGAGGAGCTATTTTGCACCTGCTCAGCTTTCAGCCCCATGCTGACTCTTATTTCTGAGCCTTTCCTCTGTGCAACATGTAGACTACTTAATTTCTAAGAGCTCCTCACAGTCCACAAGACTGTTGCTGCTACTACTGAACTCAGGCCACTGACTCTAAAGAGACAGAGGATCACCCAGCCACAGTAAATAAGAGGAGTCAGGGACTAAGGAAGGGATTTTTTTCATCTTTGCTGAAGATTTGCTAGGGTAGGGGCAATGGAGAGATACAGGCTAGAACTGGGTGGAATAGGAGAGAAAAAAGAGGAGGACAGGGAAGGGAGAAAAGGGACACTGAGCACCATGGAGAGCAGGAGAGACAAAAAGGTAAGATGAGGAATTCTTCTGTTGAGAAGAGGTTGGTAGGGGCACAGACAGGGGCCAGCAGAGGAGAAACAGAAGGATGAAAGACAGAAAGAAGAGAATTGGGGTGGTGGAGGGTGTAGAACAGAAAAGATGTGGGTCAGGAGAGGAAAAGAGAGCAGTGGGGGGACACAAAGGAGGGAAGAAAGGAGAATATGAAAGGCAAGTGAGGAAGAGAGAAGGGAGTGTGGGGTGAGGCGGTACAATGTTCCCTCTAATTTTCTGTAAGACGTGTGCGCATAAAATATCAGCTGTGCAGCTTTTGAAGGAAGGTTAAATTTTTGTGCGCCACATAACGACACTCGGAGTTATATACTTTAAAATTTGACTACACGTCAGAATACAGTATGTATACCACATTTTTAAATGAAAATAGACGATTACTAAATGAAGCGGAAAATTTCTAGTAATTACAATCACAACTTTTAAATTTTAAGACGTCTGTGTTGTTTTCTATCAGAATCAGAACCGTAATTTTTGTGCGCTGTGCTGTAAACTATGTGTGCTCGCTCGGCGAGGTGTGTGCGCGCGCACACGCGCACAGCTTAGAGGGAACAGTGGGCGGTAGGCAACGTGAGAGTCTGGGGGCAAGATGGAAAGAGAAAGGGTAGATGATAGCAAGGGCAGAGAGAGGGTGTAGGGTGAAGAGTGGGAGGCAGAGAGCAAGGGGCAGGGGGGGACTGTGAGGCACTGTGTGCAAGGGGAAAGAAGATTGGTAAGGGTACAAGTATTATTTGTATGGGGGTAAGAGATGTTACATTAGGACCACTGAGTCCTGCTTATTGCTTTTATAGGGGCAAGAGGCATTATGTTGGGGCTGCTGAGCTCCTTTTGTGTTTGGAAGGTAGGAGGCTTTATTTGGGGCCACTGAGTCTCTGTTGGTTTTATAGGGGCAGGAAGTGTTATGTTGGGTTCACTGAGCCCCTATTGTTTTGATGGGTGCAGAGATATTATGTTGGGGACCACTAAGCCTTTGTTTTTATGAGGGTGACAGGTATTATATTGGAGACATTGAGCCCATATTTGGTAACACCAATTGTTTTCTATAGCTGACTGTAGAATTGTGGGTGACTGTACTGTAAGTCATCTATCATGATCAGATGATCCCACTCGCATAGCCACAATGTCATACATATCTGATTGATTAGCTACTACATACATAGCAGGTTTACAGTACTTCTTTGCTTTCCATATAGTAGCTAGAGTCGGATGACTTCTCTGTGCCTATTATAGGTCCGACTTGCTCAAGAAAGGCATATCATCTCCTTGTAGACTGGCAATATTTGTGTAGACCATTGATAGTATGATGGCAGACACTCCCACCAAGGTAATAGCTTCTGCCTCATCCACTGGCTGGAACAAAGCATTAACTCTCTTTTTAGGCACTTACACCACAAGGCAGAGAAATTCATTCTGCATGTTCTCCATGATAATGCATCAGCATCAATATTTACTCTTCTTGGATGATTTTTAAGCTAAATCATATATAGCTAGAGAGCAAGTCATCAGTATCCTGTGGCATTAGGCTTAGAAGTAGTTAGCACATATTTCAATGGGTTGCTGTCTGTATGAACTGCAAACATTTGTAGAGCCTACTTGGAATTTGCAGCTGGGATCAGCAGCACCATCCAGTATCCCTCCTAATAATTGCCAGAATCGCTATATATAGAACAGGATTGGCACGTTCCAGAATTCTGGAAAGTTCCTCCTGCCATTCAGTTTAGGATGGCTCCCTTGAGAAGGGAAAGCCCACTCACTATAAAAAACCTTACCCCAGGCAGAATAAATACATCATTCAACTGCATCAAGCAACCTAACCAGCAAAGAAGAATAAAAGAGGCATGCATGTATACAGGGCCGGCCCGTCCATTGAGCGAGAATGTTGTTTGCACAGGGCCCCGCGCGAACCACATTCTCGCTCAATGGACTGCTGCAGAGGGAGCCGGGGAAGCCCGCGCGAAGCCCCGGCTCCCTCTGCACAGCCCGCCAGCGTGAAGAGCCTTTACCTTCACGCTGGCGGCTGTTTCAATGAAGCCGCGAATGCCGCGAGAGCTTCACGCTGGCGGGCTGTGCAGAGGGAGCCGGGGCCTCGCGCGGGCTTCCCAGGCTCCCTCTGCAGCCCCTTAGACGGCGCGGGGCTCTTCGGGGGGGCGGCTAGGACTGGATGGGCTGTGATGGGGGGGGAGAAACGGACTGGAAATGGGCTGTGATGGGGGGGGAGACTGAAAATGGGCTGGGATGGGGGAAACAGACTGGAAATGGGCTGTGATGGGGGGGAACGGACTGGAAATGGGCTGTGATGTGGGGGGAAACAGACTGGAAATGGGCTGTGATGTGGGGGGGGAGAACGGAATGGAAATGGGCTGTGATGGGGGGGACGGACAAATTGGGCTGGGATGGGGGGAAACAGATTGGAAATGAGCTGTGGTGGGGAGGGAGAACAGACTGGAAATGGGCTGTGATGGGGGGGAACGGACTGGAAATGGGCTGTGATGGGGGGGGGGAAACAGACTGGAAATGGACTGTGATGTGGGGGGGGGAGAATGGACTGAAAATGGGCTGTGATGGGGGGGGAACGGACAAATTAGGCTGGGATGGGGGGAAACAGACTGGAAATGGGCTGTGGTGGGGGGAGAACAGACTGAAAATGGGCTGTGATGGGGGGAATGGACTACAATTGGGCTGTGATGGGGGGAGGACTGCAAATGCGCAGTGAGGGTGGGGGGGATAGGACTGCAAATGGGCTGTGATGGTGGGGGGAATGGACGAAATGAGCTGTGATGGGGGGACTTGGACTGGAAATGGGCTGATGAAGAGCTGGATTAGGACTGCAAATGGTCTGTGATGGTGGGGGGATAGGACTGGAAATGGGCTGTGATGGTGGGGACGGACGGACTGAAAATGGGCTGGGATGGGGGAAACAGACTGGAAATGGGCTCTGATGTGGGGGGGAGCAGACTGGAAATGGGCTGTGATGGGGGGAACGGACAAATTGGGCTGGGATGGGGGAAACAGACTGGAAATGGGCTGTGATGGGGGGAACGGACTACAATTGGGCTGTGATGGGGGGAGGACTGCAAATGGGCTGTGATTGTGGGGGGGAGAGGACTGCAAATGGGCTGTGATGGTGGGGGGAATGGACGAAATGGGCTGTGATGGGGGGGAACTTGGACTGGAAATGGGCTGAAGAAGAGCTGGATTAGGACTGGAAATGGGCTTATGGGGGCTGGAATAGGGCGAAGTGGGCTGACGAGGGGGCTAGGATTGGAAATTAGCTGATGGGGGAGCATGGAGGAAATGGGCTGATGAGGGACTGAAATGGAACCGGAAAAGAGCATATGGGGGCTAGGACTGGAAATGGGCTGATGAGGAGCTAGGATAGGACTAGAAATGGGCTGATGGGGGGAACGTAGACTGCAAATGGGTGACGGGCTGGAATAGGACACTGGAAATGGGCTGATGGGGGCTGGAATAGGACTGGAAGTGGGCTGATGGGAGTTGGAAAAGGGCTGGAAATGGGCTGATGGGGGGGCTGGAATGGAACTGGAAAACAGCATATGGGAGGCTAGGACTGGAAATGGGCTGATGTGGAAGCTTGGGAGACTGGGACTAGAAGGGGGGCAGATGCTGGGTGGGTCTAGATTTAGAACTATAAAGGAGCTGATTTTGGGGGAGGACTAGACAGGGATGGGAAATGAGAATGGAGAGGGGAAAAGATATTTTGTGTGGGAGGGAAGAAAAGTCTACGAAGGGCCGGGTATTGGAAGAGTAAGTGTAGATTGAGAATGGAAGGGTGAAATTTGAGTGGATGATAAAGCAATAAGGAAAGAAATGGAGGAAAGAGCAAAAGGGGAAAGATCAGTATGTTAAAGAAGATATAGAGAAAAAATTTGGAAAAAAATCTAAAAGAGAAGAAAGGAAAATGGATAGCTCGCAGAAGACACAAAGAAACCAGAAGAAAGTGACTGGAGCAATTGCAACTGAAAAGAAAATGCACAAGCAACAAAAGGTAGAAAAATACTTTTTTATTTTGAATTTATTAACTGGAATATATCAGCTCTGGGAAATGTGCATTGTTAACATCTTTTGTGTTTTGTTTAGTACAAGAGGAAATTAATTTACAGTTTTATTTCTCCAGTGTTGTTGTACATCCTAAGTTTGGCTTTTGGGGTTCCCAGTTTAATTATTGTCTTCCTATTTCTAAATTGTGATCCCTTGTTCTTTGGTGACGGTCTATATTCTGCATGTTAACCAAGCTGAGGTATTTTGTTCATGTAGTTTCTATTTGACCATGTTACTTCTTCTCTTTCCCCAGTAGGAGATGCATTGGTATTCTCTGAGATATATTGGTTTAATATTTGCAGTGTTGCCTTTTGATAGGTAGGGTTTGGTGCTTTGTGAGTCCTGGCAGAGCTGTTATGATATGGTGGATTTGTTATGAATTCTAAATGGTCAGTGTTTATAGTACTTCCTAATGGGCCTGGCGGTTGGCACTGGAATATAGTAACGTAGAAATCTATTAGTCTTTCTTTATCCAGACACTCATTACGAAGCATGTTTACTAAAAATGCATGTTAACATTATGCAAATATTTATGCAAATGAGGCTCCCTATGCAAATGAGGCCCCGCAATTAATCTCCGCACATGGCCCCGCACCCCCCTTGGGCCGCCCCTGCATGTATATGGGTGCATCTATGCAGGAGGGTGCTCAGCCTGAACATGATGGTTCCTGCAGGGATCTGCAAACAATACTACAAAGGACCAAATCATTGAGGACAATAAACACCAAGATACCTACAGTAAGTGAGGAGATGTGAGTCTTTACAGTACTGGGGAACTAAAAGATAATAACCCTAATCCCAAGTACTTTGACAGGAAAAGAAGTGACTGAATGGTAAATGTGAGAATGTCAAGTCCTTAATAATTTCTTGTATCCAGTCTCCTCACAAGTCTGAGCCCTGATAACACTCCAGGAGCTCAGAGAAACTCTGGATAACAGCTACCTGGACTGATGTGATCCCTTGTCTGATGAGTAGTTTTATGACAACTGCCTGGGCCACACAGAAAGGGGGTACACTTGGCGCTGTAGAGATAGACTGTGGTAGACAGGTTCCATGACTATTTTGACGCTAGGAATTACAACTGGTGAGCAGGAAATCTCATTTCAGTTTCAGACTATTTTCTGCTAGCAAAGGCAACAGGTCTCAGACCTTCCAGGTGCTACTACTACTACTACTGAGCATTTGTATAGCGCTACAAGACGTACACAGCGCTGCACAGACATGTAAGAGACAGTCCCTGCTGAACAGAGCTTACAATCTAGTCAACACAGTAGGTGTAGACAGGGACACATCTAGGGGGAATGGTAAGGATACACAAGGAGATCAGGTGAGTCAAGACCAAAAGAAGCAACAAAGAGGCACGTTTTCAGCCTGGATTTGAAAAGGGCCAGAGAAGGCGCTAGACTGTACCTAACTCTTCTTGGCTAGCATTAGTATGTAGAGTATAGGGCAACTGGTGCTAAAACATGAGTCAAGCAGTAGATAAGCCTGATAAAAGCTTCTTTTCATTCATTTCTCCACCTCAATCCAAATGTTTCAGATGGCTTGAAATATTTTATTCCAGCCTTTGAGGTCTTATTCCCTCCTTTTCCTCAAGTGGGGAGCCTGTGGTGAGATCTGTTAGAGGGTGTACTATTGCAGAATAGTTTTGCATGAACCTTCTATAATAGCCACAAAATGCAATAAAGCATCTCAGGGTTTTCAAACCAATAGGACTATCCTAAGTGGCAATTGGTGCTATCTTGTCTGATCAATAGCAGCACTTTTTCAGACACAATGGGGCTTGTTTACAAAGCCGCGGTAGCGGTTCGCGATCATTATCGGAGCCGCAGCTCCATTGTGGGCGATAACGATTGCGAACCGCTATCGCGGCTTTGTAAACAAGCCCCAATGTGTCCCATGTGCTTCCCTTGAGATAGACAAAATTGACATTTATCCAAAGACAGCTTGCATCCTTGTACTTCCAATCTATTGAGCATCTTCATTAGTCTGGCCTCATGTTCTTCTAAAGACAATGATGTCATCCAGGCATACTAATACTTCAAGGAGCAGAGAAAGTCTGAAGTTATCATTTCAGTCACTGATAGGCCTCATATTCTAGTTGAGTTTCTGCCGAACTCCAGTTTAGCAGGGTAAAATCCTGTCCTGACGTACTTCCTTTACTTTAGGCAGGAGAACTGATATTTATAGAGGTTATCTTGTATGGTAGTCCCTCTCTTATAACAGCTGTTCTCCTGTAGTGCTGTGCTCAACCCTATTGCAGGGGAGCTTGTGGTTGCAGAATCAGGCATGTAGGGGATACATGTGTGTGTGTCATGGGAGTGTCGGATAAGGTGTGTGTATGTATATGTGTCATAGGAAGTATTGGGGGATGTGCATGTGTGTGTGTGTATCATGGGGAGTGACAGAGGATGCAGGTGTGTTTGTTGGCATATATTTGTGCATATGTGTCATGTAGAGTGTTGGGGTGAATGCACACACATGCATGTATCCTGTGGAGTGTTGGGGGATCTACCTGCATGTGTGTTTCATAGGGAGTGTCTGGGATGTATACATGTGTGTGTATGTGATGGGGAGAGTTGTAGGGTGCATGTGCATGTGTGTATGTCATGGGGTGGGTCAGGGGGTAAGTGTGTGTGTGTGTGTGTTGGGATGTGCATGCATATGTGTGTCTGTGTGTCATGGGGAGTGTTGTGAGATGTATGTGTGTGTGTATTTCATGGGGAGTTTTGAGGGTGCGCATGTGTGTGTGTATGTGTCATGGGGAGTGTTGAAGGGTGCATCAGTGTCAGGGTGTGTGGGTCCAGGGATGCATTGTGCCTATGTATGTGTGTATGTGTGTGTCATGGAATGTGTTGGGGTAGGCGTGCTCATATGTGTGCATGTCATAGGTATTGTCAGGGTTACATATGCATGTGTGTGTATCATGAAGAGTATCAGGGGATGCATCTGTGTATGTGTGTGTATCTGTGTGTCATAAAGAGTGTCACAGGTGTGTGTGTGGGGGAGAGTATTGGGACATATGTGTGTGTATGTGTTGGCATGTGTTTATTGTGGGGAGTGTCAGGAGTGCATGCATATATGTATGTGTCCTGGGGAGTGTCAGGTTGCATGTGCATACATGTGTAATGGAGAGTATCAAGGGTACTTGCACATATGTGCTTGTGTCATGGGGAACATCAGGGGTACATGCATGTGTGTATATATATATATATATATATATATATATATATATATATATATATATATATATATATATATATATATATATAAATATATAATGCGACTGTTGCTGAATGCATGTGTGTGAGTCATGGAGAGGTCCAGGGTGTACCTGTTTGTGCATGAGAGCTTGTGTGTGTGTGTGTGTGTGCATGTGTGTATGTATCATGGGGAATGTCAGAGGTGCATGTGTGTGTGTGCACATGCGTCATGAGGAATGTCTTGGGTGCATGCATGTGTGTGTATATCATGGGGAGTGTTACAGAGTGCATATGCATGTGTGATTGTCATGAGGTGGGTCAGGGGGTACATACATGTGTGTATGTGTGTGATGGAATGTGTCAGGGTATGCGTGTGAGTGTATAAGTGCTAGTGTGTGTGTGTATGTGTGTGTGTGTGTGTGTGTGTGTATGTTTGTCATGGGAAGTGTAGGGGTTGTATATATGTGTGTGTCTATATGTGTGTGTGTATTTATGTGTCATTGAAAGTGTCACAGGTGTGTGCATTGTATGTGGCATGGGGAATATTGGTCCAACCAAAGAACGCACACACACTCGCAGATGCAAAGCAAACAAGTTCAGAGCGAGGTGTCAAACCAAGATTTATTAAAAGCACACAGGAATACTTAACCTAAAATGCTGTGTTTCGGCAGAGCCTTCATCAGGGGTTAAGGCTAAGAAGTAAATATATACATAAAGTTAAAAATCATGTTATTGTTAATTCATGTCATCAATAAATGTCATACATAAATACTGCATTAAAAATACTAAAATGAAATAAAACAAAATTTTAAAAAATGAAGTAAGGTCGAGAACATGTGAAGTATATAAACCACTTAATTGATCATTGTACCTATACTCTACAATTTCTCAGAGCCATTGACATGTAAGTCTGGACATCGGTCTCCTTTCTTAACTGTTGGAAATTACAGTGCTATTAGGATATACCAATTAGTCCTGTCAACTGGTATAAAATCCAAAGATCATAAAATAATTTGGATATTTATTTCAGTTCTTACTGTGCCTTTATGTTACATATTTTTTTATTTACATACATTGCTGTACCTTTATTGAAATACATATAACACATTTATTGGTTTGCTTTTTAAATATTTGTTATTATTTATATATGTATGTACCCGGTCTTAGCCAAAAAGTGGTTGTGTCAGGGTTTGTTTTAATACAGACTGTCTCCTTTCACCTCATCCTGCCTGTTGTCTGTTCTACTTGAAAGTGTGAGTGCTGTCCTTGTGGACCTTCCACAGACAATATACACCTTCCATTTTTTTCTATAGCCCAAAAGGAAGGTGATTAACGGTGTACCCCAGGGTTCGGTTCTGGGACCGGTACTGTTCAATATATTTGTGAGTGATATTGCCAAAGGGCTGAATGGAAAAGTCTGTCTTTTTGCAGATGACACTAAAATTTGCAACAGAGTGGAATCCCCTGAGAAAGTGGAGAACATGATGAAAGATCTACAAAAGCTGGAACAATGGTCTAATGCTTGGCAGTTAAGCTTTAATGTGAGAAGTGCAGTGTCATGCACTTGGGAAGCAGAAATCCAAGGGAATTGAATGAGATAGGGGGTGAGAGATTGGTGTGCACGGACCAGGAGAAGGACCTCGGAGTGATTGTTTCTGAGGATCTCAAGGTGGCAAAACAGTGTGACAAGGCAATGGCAAAAGCCAGAAGGATTATTATTATTACTAAGCATTTATAAAGCGCTGCAACATACGAAGCGCTGTACAAACATAAAAAGAGACAGTCCCTGCCCGTTAGAGCTCACAATCTAGTCAAGACAAAATATGAAATAAATTAGATAATACAAATAACAATTAACAAGACAAGAATAAATGTTTATGGAGAGAACAAGAAAGGACGAGTTAGGAACAATAAGCAATAGTGAAGAAATGGGATTTCAATTTGGATTTGAAGATGGCCAGGGAGGAAGCTTGGCGGACAGAGACAGGTAGAGATTTCCAGGAAAAGAGTGCAGCCAGTTGAAAGGAGTGAAGTCTAGAATTAGCAGTATGAGTAAAAGGCATAGATAAACGAAGACAATTAGATGAGCGGAGTAGGCGAGAGGGGGTATAGGTAGAGATGAGGGATGAAAGGTAATGAGGGGCAGAAGAATGAATACATTTATAGGTTAGAAGGAGGAGTTTGAACTGGATACGGAAGCAGATGGGGAGCCAGTGAAGTGACATGAGAAGAGGAGTAATGTGTGAAAAACGAGACTGATGGAAAATCAGATGAGATGCAGAATGTTGAATAGACTGGAGAGGAAAGAGGTGGTTAGCAGGGAGGCCAGCAAGGAGAAGGTTACAGTAATCAAGGCAGGAGGTGATTAAAGAGTGGACAATCAGTTTAGTAGTGTTATCAGAGAGAAAAGGGCGAATCTTGGAGATACTGTAAAGAAAGAAACGGCATGTTTTAGCAATGTTTTGGATATGTAAAGAGAAGGAGAGAGATGAGTCAAAGATAACACCAAGGTTCCGTGCCGAAGAGACAGGAAGGATAACAGAGTTATCCACAGAGATTGAGAAAGGGGAAGGAGAAGGGGAGGCATTAGGGGGAAAGACAAGGAGTTCCGTTTTAGCCATGTTCAGCTTCAAGCGACGGTAGGACATCCAGGAAGCAATGTCAGAGAGGCAGGCCGAGATCTTAGCTTGAATTTCAGGAGAGATAACAGGCGTAGAGAGGTAGATTTGAGAGTTGTCAGCATAGAGATGATAGTGAAAGCCATGGGAAGAGATAAGGGCACCAAGGGATTGGGTATAGAGAGAGAAGAGGAGCGGACCTAAGACAGAACCTTGAGGTCCACCCACAGGTAAAGGGGTAGAAGAGGAGGAGGAGCCACCGAAGTACACACTGAAAGAGCGGTGGGAGAGATAGGAGGAGAACCAAGAAAGTACAGAGCCTTTGAAACCGAGTGAAGACAGGGTGATAAGAAGAAGATTGTGGTCAACGGTGTCAAAGGCAGCAGAGAGATCCAGAAGAATGAGGACAGAATAAAAGCCTTTGGACTTAGCCAGAAACAAATCAAAGGATGCTGGGTTGCATACAGAAAGGAATTACCAGCAGAAAGGAAGAGATACTAATGCCACTGTACAAGTTGCTGGTGAGGCCTCACTTGGAATATTGTGTTCAGTTTTGGAGACTGTATCTCGCACAGGATATAAATAGGCTGGAAGCGGTTCAGAGGAAGGCAACCAAAATGATTTGGAGCCTGCATCAGAAGACTTATGAGAAGAGACTTGAAGACCTAAATATGTACACTCTGGAGGAGAGAAGGGAAAGGGGAGATATGATTCAGATCTTTAAATACTTAAGAGTATTAATGGACAAACAAATCTCTTCCAAAAACAGGGAAGCTGCAAAACTAGAGGGCATAACATAAAGCTGCAAGGGGGTAAACTGAAAGGCAATGTCAGGAAATACTTTTTCACTGAAAGGGTGGTGGATGCTTGGAATGCCCTCCCAATGGAGGTGATGGGGACAAATACAGTGACAGAATTCAAAATGGCATGGGACAGATACACTGGATCCCTTTATAGCAACAGGATAAAATCAAAATAAGCATAGCTATCTCTTATATCTGAACAAATAGGGGTGATCTACATGGAGCGGTGGGTACACCCCTAAACAAAGGCATGGGGAGGGGTGATCTGCACAGAATGGTAAGTGCATCTACTCTTGCCACCTTGCTGGTCAGACTAGATGCAGTATAGTGGTCTTTATCTGCCATCATATACTATATTACTATGTTATTATGTTACTAATGCTTTATTTATATGGTTCCAAACCTGTGTTTTATTTGACCTAACTCTAAATAACCGTAGTTGTGGCAGTGAGCATTATCAAGATACAAACTGCCCATGCCACTACAGTACTTAACTGTGCTGAACAGAAAAAGGGAGCATAGTGACCAATGTTCCTGTCAAGCTGCATGAGAGCCCTCCAGCCATGCTGCTGCCACTAGGGGGAGGTGCTGCGATGTCACATTTTTAGTTGTGAGAAGCAGCCATTTTGCTACTAAAAGCACATTATCGTAGCATCTCTCCCTCCTGTAACAATGCAGCCAGAGAACTCCCAACCAGCTTGGGAGGAACATTATCTAGTACAGTAAAGGCTATTATCTGATCATGGCTGTTACCAAAATATATGAAAATTTTGTATACTTTCCTGACTCCTTTCTGTTCAGTTATATTTTTTTTTAATTTTCATTGTTTCCATATTCCCCTCTCTCATGCTGTACAGATCATTTCTCCCTCAAAGAAACTCTTAAGGTCAAGGGCTCTGCCATTTCTCCTTTCGTATTCCTTTCCTTGACATAATCTCTTTCCTTACTTCCTTAATGTGAAAGTTGCCAACCTGTAGCTGAAAATAAAGCTTTGGTTCCAAACTGAAATTGATTTTTTAAATTCAGAGGGCAGTTCTTATCATTCTTACTAGAGTCTCTTTCCTTCCTTCTGTGGGATTCTCATACCCAAGTGAAAAGCTCTTCAATTTTCTAGGGTTTTGTTATGCTTTCCCTACCCTACCCTTCACTGTCCATTGCTCCATTCCCTAACAATGCTGGCTGACGACTAATCAGATTGTGATGGAGGGGCACAGAAAACATACAGATGCTCCTTCTGCAACCCTCCATGAAATGTGATGAAAATGGGGCCTGCCAATTAGATCCTTCAGCCTACATTGCAGGGAGGAGGCTTGAGGACAGTACTAACTATGACAGGATCCACCATGACACCTTCACAACCTGTAGGCACATGTAACCAAGAAATGTTCCTTCGTATCATTTTGCTGATGATAAGACATGACATCTTTAAACTTATGTCTCCAGTCCAGGCTATTGCTGCCTTCCTGTTAAATTCACCCCAGCCTAATGCCGGCTTTGATAATGTTCCAGATACCGGGGCTGGCTGTCTGCTTGCATTTCCTGCACTGTCCTGTGTTTATTGCTATCTTGCAGGGCAGTGACTAGCTACATGTCACACTTGAGCAAAATGAAAAGATAAAGCCATTCTAAATGGCATTTACAGCACATTCGAAAACTGTGCGCCCATGGTAACAACGCTTCAATGCTTTCAGAAAGCAGTCTTGAAATGCTTGCCAATTTCTTTTTATTATTTTAAGTGACTTGACTTGTTTTTTCTTATTTAAATTGTGTGCAGTGAAAGTCATCCAGAAAGAAGAAAGAACCCAGGGAGAGGCACACTGCCGTAAGACAACTAAGGCTTGTTTTGGTTTCTTTTCTTTAATGAATAAAGGGATTTTTAAAAGGAGGTCCTGTATAAACGTATCCCTTTTCAGTACCACCAGAAGTCAGTGTCCTGATTGAGAGGGGAGGGAAAAAAGGTGAACTACAAGGATGAGGAAAGCTAGGCACACTGAAACAAAAATATTGCAAATATTTTTAATGTTAGTTGGACAGTTTCCACTCACGCAGAAGTAATGGGACCCCAGGCACTGTCCCTTTATATTTAAAAAGAGGATAGTTCTGGCATCCCTGCAGCTAATGTGACCTGTGCTTAAAGGTATGTGATGAAGGATAGACTTGCAGGTCCACCACTGGGTGATGGGTGTGTTCTTTTGGGATTCAGAGAGAGGTATTTAAGGCCCCGTTTATTGGGGCTGGGTGTTCTTGCTGAGAGGTTGCTAGAGTTGATCCTACAACAGAGTGTGCCAGGAAGGAACCTGGGAGGTTCAAGAGGAGACGCAAGAAATCTCTTCTCTTCATGGCCGACTGGGTTTTGTATAGGGTGAGGAGCTGCCCTAGGTCAGCTTGACATAAACAGGAGCGATCTGGGAAGGTGCAAATCTGGGGAAGGTCTGGAGTGAGGAGCCATATTAACTTTTGGGTGTCTCTCAGGAGGTGAGTGTGACCAAGGAAGAACTTCCTGTCTTGACCCCTGGAAGGATCCAGTATGTGTGTATGGGGGGTAGGGGGTTTAACCATAGTGTATCCTCGGTACTCAAAGCAGGATTGTTTTAGAAGTGTTTTAAGAGATTTTAGTGATGTTTGTCTTTTGAGAAGGATAAGAATTTTTTTCTATTGTATATCTCCTCAAAGGTGGTAACTTCAGTAAGTGGCACTAACACTGAATACATTTTATCTAAGTTCAAGAAAGATACTGTCATTTTCAGAAAGATTTTTTTTTGTGAGAGTGCCTTGCAGGGGATCCCGAGGAGACCGGGGTGCCCAGTCTGGGACTCTGAAAAAGCAAAAAGCAAAGGGGGAGTCCATTCAGGATCACAGAAAGGGAGTAAAGTGGATGACAGGGAGAAAGGGCTTACCCAGAACCATGAGAGAGAAAGAACGCTGGGATCCATTCACTTATTCTTTCTAATTCTGCCTTTTGTCCTTTTTCCTAAATTGTAGATATCTGATTTGGGGGGATATCATCTTAATAAAGGTGTTTTTATTAAAACAATCCTACTACTGCTGTTACTCCAGCTTATCATTTGTATAGTGCTACTTGGCATACACAGTGCTGTCCACCTGCACGTAAGAGACAGACCCTGCTCCACAGACCATATAGTCTATTCAAGACCAGGGCTGGCGCTACCATTAGGTGAACTAGGTGGTCGACTAGAGCACCAATGGTCCAAGGGTGGACCAATGCTGCCTCTGCTCCTCCTCTCTGGGGCATACAGCTGTGGCAATGCTTTAAAATGACACTGCAGTGCCTGCCATCGCCTCTGGAGCTGAGGTGCAGTTCCTGCTTCTGTCCCCTCTGATTCCACTTCCTGTTTGCATGGGGTGGAAGCGGCTGGACCAGCTTCTTTCACTCACATGCAAAAAGAACTGAAGTCAGAGGGGGCAGAAGCAGGAATGACATTCGCTTAGGGTGCCTCATATCCTTGCACCAGCCCTCTTCAAGACAGACAAAGAGAACAACCATGATACTAGGGGAATTAAAGCAAAACACACATGGGTATTAGAGAGACGAATAAGGGGGAGGGGGTGTCAGGATCCAAAAGCAGCCTTGAAGAAGTGGGTTTTCAACCTGGATATGAATATGATTAGAGATGCAGCCAGACATACTGACTTATGTAGTTGATTCCAGGCATATGAAGCAGCGCAGTGGAACAAACAGAGTCTGGAGTTGGTAGTAGAGGAGAAAGGTACAGATAAAAGTGATTTGCTCAATGAGTGGGGTTCCCGAGGAGAGGTATAAGGAGAGATAAGAGAGGAGCAGTAATAAGGAGCCACAAAGTGAATGAATTTATAGGCCAATAGAAGTATGAACTCTGTATGGAAATGGATAGGGAGCTAATGAAGTGACTTAAGAAGAGGGGTTATGTGAGTGTAGTGACACTGGCAGAAGATTAGCCGTGAAGCTGAGTGTTGAATGGATTGAAGGGGAGAGAGATGATTTAATGGGAGAGTAGTGAGGAACAAGTTACAATAGTCTAAAAAGAAGGTGACAAGAGAGTAGATAAGGACCTTGGTTGAGTGTTCAGAAAGGAACTGATCAATTTTGCTGATGTTAGAGAAGGAAACAATAGCTATCTGTTGGATTTGTGCAGAGAAGGAAGAGAAAAATCAAAGATGATCCCAAAGCTCCAAGCCAAGGAGACAGGGAGGATAGTAGTGTTGTCCACAGAAAAAGAGAAAGGAGGAAGGGGGAGGTAGGTTTAGGGGAAAAGATAAGAAATTCCATCTTGGCTATGTTTCATGTTTAGTTTCAGGCAGTGGCAGGGCATCCAGGCAGCAGCGTTAGACAGTTGAGATTCAGGTCCGGATTCCTGGAGAGATTTCTGGCATAGAGAGGTAAATCGGAGAGTTATCAGTGTAAAGATGATACAGAAAACCATGGGTGGAGAAGAAGAACCAAGGGAACAAGTATAGAAAGTAAAGAGAAGCGACCCCAAGATAGAACCCTGAGTACACCAACTAAAAGCAGGATAGCTGCAGAAGAAGTTCCACCACAAAATACACTAAAGGTACGATGGGAGAGAAAAGAAAGAAACCAAGACAAAATCCAAGCGAGAACAGGTTATCAAGGAGAAGGTAGTGATCAAATTGGCAAAAGCAGCAAATAGATCAAGAAGGATAAGAATCAAGTAAAGGAATATAGAGGATGAAAGCCAGATTGTAATGGATCCCGAATACCTTGAGAGGAAAGAAAGTCAAGACAGCGGCAGTGAATTGCATGTTTGAGTAGTCTGGATGTGAAGAAAAGGAGGGAGAAGGTCCAATAATTGGAAGGGCAAGTAGGGTCCAGTGAAGGTTTATTGAGGAGTGGTATAACCACAACATGTTTGAAGGCAGCTGGAGCAGTTGCAGTGGAGAGCGATAGGTTGAGGATATGAAAGATGGAAGGGATGACAGCAGGGGAGATAGGATCAGAGGAACAGGTAGTGAATTTGGAGGAGAAGAGAAGATATGCAGTTTTCTTCTCAGTGATTTTAGAAAAGGTGTCAGGTTTGAAGGAAGGATTTGAGAATGAAGAAGAGGAAGGGGAGATGGAGGTGACCCAGAGGAGAACTCAAGTCTAATCTTGTGAATCTTGTCATAAAAGTAGTCAGCCAAAGTCTGGGTAGAAAGCAAAGAAGGTGTCAGAGGTGGAGGCACTTTGAGGAGAGAGATGAGTGTGGCAAAGAGATGGTGAGGTTTGAAGGCAAGAGAATTTGTCAAATGGACATGGTACTCTTTGCTTGGTGAGTGCTTTGGAAACTGAAAAGAGGTTTGCAAGAATTTGACATGTATGAAGTCAGTGGGGGCACAGGATGTTAGCCAAAAGCACTCAGCAGAACGGGCACAGGAATGTACAGTAGGTAGCGGATTTTGGAAATCATTCAAGGTTAGCGTACAGTACACCTCACTGAATGTGGAATGGGAGGAACGAGAGCATCAAAAGCAAAGGATACTATAGTGATATAGGAAGAGAGTGCTTCATCAACAGACTCAGATGACATAGTGGTTGAGAGAGAAGATGAGACAACAGTAGAGAGAACTGAAGGGTCAACAGTCAGAAGATTCCTAAACATGTTGGTGGAGACAGGCCAAAACTATGGTGGGGGATGGTTAAGTGTGAAAATTAACAGATAATGGTCAGAAAGGGGAAGAACTGAAATAGAGAAGTTTGAGGGCAAGCAACTGGAGAAACAGACAATGATGAGGCAGTGGTCATCTGGTGAGTTGAGGCAGTAGAACACAGTTGGAGGTTGAATGAGGAGGTTAAGGCAAGGATCTTTGAGGCATAAGGGGTCAGAGAGGTCATCAACATGAATGTTAAAATTCCCAAGAATGAGGGAAGAAGAGGGTTCAAGGAAAAAAGGAAAGCCAGAAGTCAAAGTCAGTGAGAAAGGAAGAGGTAAACGTCAGGGGGTCGATGATAGCTACCAAGAGAGGTAGTGAAGTAAACAGGCAGTAGAAAAGGAGTGACTGAGCTGGAAGAAGGGGTTGAAATCAGCAGGAAGAGAGAGTAGCAACCAATCACCACTGCCATGGCCAACTGAGGAAACTGTATGAGAGAAAAGTAGCCTCTATGACAGAGGGCAGTAACTGAAGCAGAGTCTTCAGGAAGATGCCACGTTTCAGAGCAAGAATATGCGGTGTATTAGAGATAAAGGAGTTGTGAATGTATATAAGTTTGTTGGAGGCAAAGTGAACATTCTCCCTTGAGAAAGGGAGATAAGAAGGAAGAAGGAGAATATTTATTTATTTATTTTGTGTCTCTTCTATACCGCGCTCTTTAAAATCAGTGCGGTTTACATACAATAGTAACTTATACAGTGCGGTTGAGGCTGCACTGTATTTACAATGAAACAGGTGCCGTAACTTGGACATAACTAGGGTAACTATATACAAGTTGGTAAACCAAATCACAGGTCCAAAGTGAGGACTGTATTTGGTTAGAGGTTATTTACAATGATAAGGATACTGTACATACTAATATTTTCATGGTGTGTGGTAGCGCCAGTGGGTGTGACTATGAATAAGATTTGAAGGGTTGCAGTTGAATCTTCACAGGGAATGTGAGAGATGTCTAGAGGGGCCAGGACTGGAATTAATAACCCCAGATCAGAAAAGAAGAACAGAAGAGTACACAAAAGAGAAGAGGAAGCACTATGGTGATGAGGGTGAGGTGTTCTCAAAGACAATGGAGATAGCCGAATGTGATAATCCCTGGGTGTGGACTGAGAATTCTTTTGGAGAGTTTACAAATATGGAGTTTTTTGCAGTCAGCAGTGAAAGCCTTGGGGCATTCTGCCTCCTTCATCCATCAGAACCCCTTACATTTTCTGTTTTCCTATCTTTTTGTATATCCTCCAGTGCAGCCCTCCCTCTACCATAGGAAAGTCATTACATGTGTAGATACTCCTGAGTTTCTGCTTCCCTAGGCAGGAGGGTCCTCCAGTGGTCTGACAAAATTATTGCAAAGTGCTTTTTCCACGGTGCCATAATGTTGGGAGGAGACGCCACTGGAAGGTAAAATTCAATCACTATATAAATTCTGGCCAAAGGCAGAATCCTGTCTTTGGCTAGTCTAGCCATTGTACCATCAAGATGGATCCACCTGGTTAGATACTGCATCTGGAGGAAGCAGAGAGGAAGGAGAGTAGTACAAATCTCTTAAGCCTTGCATACAATATCTACTGAGTCTGTGCAAACACTGCCAGCACGCTCCAAGCTCAAGAGAAGAGGAGCGACTGTATCAGTGGAGAGGAGATGGAGTAGAACATGTGGGGGCTACTGGTTTAAAGGAGCCAGGAGAGGGCCTAGAGGCCAGCCCTGTAACCCCGTGACACCAGAGTCAGGAGCTACCAAAATGCAGTCCCGGGACCTGCGCCTCCAGCAGCTACCAGCTCACAGGTACACTGGAAGAATATGGTGCTGGAGGAGGGCTTTCCCTATCAGGGTTAACCATGGAGCAAAGAAAAAGGAGTGGAAAAGCTTATAACAGCTTTTCAGCAAGGAGAAAGAAGTTCAGATGCTTGCATTATATTTTTGTTTCTGACAATATCTGTTTATCTGCTTTGGCTGTCAGTGACCCTCAATTTTTGTTAAGTAAACCCTTTGGTTCAGAACACAGACTCTGGTCTGGACTCTGCCATTCAGAGAAAGAGAAGTGAAGTGAGTGGAGTGAAAGTATCCAAGGCCTCCCAGTGTATACTGGTCCCAGATTAGGAACCCTAATCATCCCCCAAGAGTAAAGACTGGAAGGATTAATGGAATCTAACACCCTGCCTGTAGTCCATATCAGGGGCTTTTTGTAAACCGCTCCGATGCCTTGCTGCCTAGGGCAGTATATCAGATGACAATAAAGATAAAGAAAGATAAAGGGGGGTGTGGGGCCATGTATGGAGACTCATTGCAGGGCCTCATTTGCATAAATAATTGCATAATGTTAACATGCACTAACTTTTAGAAAACATGCCTCTTAATGAGTGTCTGTATAAAGAAAGACTACCAGATTTCTACATTACTATACTCCAGTGCCAACTGCCAGGCACATTAGGAAGTACTACAAACACTGCCCATTTAGAACCCATAGCAAACCTGCAATATCATAACAGCACTACCAAGACTCACAAAGCACCAGACCCTACCTATCAAAAGGCAACACTGCAAATATTAAACCAATACATCTCAGAGAATACCAATACATCTCCTACTTGGGAAAGAGAATAAGTGACACTGTCAAATAGAAACTACATGAACAGAATACCTCAGCTCGGTTACACATGCAGAACATAGACTGTTACCAAACAAAGAACAAGGGATCACAATTTTAGAAATAGTAAGACAATTAAACTGGGAACCCCAAAAGCCAAACTTGGAATGTACAATACCAGAGAAATAAAACTATAAATTAATTTCCTCTTTTACTAAACAAAACACAAAGACATTAACAAAGCACATTTCCCAGAGCTGACATATTCCAGCTAATAAATTCAAAATAAAAAAGTATTTTTTTTACCTTTTGTTATTTGGGTATTTTATTTTTCAGTTGCAATTGCTCCAGCCACTATCTTCTGGTTTTTTTTCATGTCTTCTTCTAACTCTTCATTGTCTGTTGTCCATTTGTCCTTTTTCTCTCTTCTAGTTTTCTTCCATTCTCTCTCTACATCTGCTTTAACATACTGATCTTTCCCCTTTGGTCTTTCCTCCATTTTTTTTCTTTTTTCCTTTTTCATCCACTCAAATTTCACTCTTCCGTCCTCACTTACTCTCCCAATACCCAGCCAATCATAGATTTTTATTTATTTATTTATTTATTTATTTAGTATACATTTGTATACCGCTACTTCCAGCGATCAGCAGCGGTTTGATTACAGATTGGAAATTGTCAAATCATGACAGGAAATTTTTGAGGTATAAACACATTGATTAGACAGGAAAGCACAGCATACAGAGAACTATTTTACAGGGAACATGGACTATGGAGGGTTAAGTGGCTTGCCCAAGACCACAAGGAGCACCTGTGGGACTAGAAACCCCAGTCCTTCCGGCCCAAGGTTGCTGTCCTCTAGTGGGATTTGAACCCCCAACCTTCCGGCCCGAAGTACCTTGCCCCAACCACTAGGCCACTCCTCCACTCCACAGATTCTTCTTCCCTCCCACACAAAATATCTTTTCCCCTCTCCATCCTCATTCCCCCAGCCCCTCCCCTTCTAGTCCTCCCCCAACATCAGCTCCCTTCTAGTTCCAGCCCCACCCAGCATCCACTCCCTTCTAGTCCCATTCTGCAATCTCCCCTATATCAGCCCATTTCTAGTCCTAGTCTCCCATCAGCCCATTTCCAGTCTGCCTCCCCCATCAGCCATTTCCAGTCCTATCCTAGCCCCCCATCAGCTCATTTCTAGTCCAAGCCCCACCCCATCAACCCATTTTCAATCCTAGTCCCCCCATCAGCCCATTTCCAGTCCTATCCCCCCCATCAGCCCTTTCCAGTCCTATCCTAGCCACTCATCAGCACGTTTCAAGTCCTAGCCCTCCATAAGCCCTTTCCAGTCCTAGCCTCTCCATCAGCCCTTTCCAGTCCTATCCTAGCCCCTATCAGCTCATTTCCAGTCCAAGCCCCCCATCAGCCCATTTCCAGTCCTGGTTCCCATCAGCCCATTTCCAGTCCTAGCTCCCCCCCCCCCCTCAGCCATTTGCAGTCCTATCCTAGCCCCCCATCTGCATGTTTCAAGTCCTAGCCCTCCATAAGCACTTTCAGTCCTAGCCTCTCCATCAGCCCTTTCCAGTCCTATCCTCCCCCCATCAGCCCATTTCCAGCCCAAGCCCCCCCATCAGCCCATTTCCAATCCTACCCTCCCCAGCAGCCATTTACATTCCTATCCTAGCCCCCATCAGGTCATTTGCGGTTCTAGCCCCCCATCAGCCCATTTCAAACCCTAGCCCCCCATCAGCCATTTCTAGTCCTATCCTAGCTCCCATCAGTCCATTTCCAGTTCAAACCCCCCCCCCCATCAGCCCATTTACAATCCTAGCCTCCCCATCAGCCATTTCCAATCCTAGCCTAGCCCCCATCAGCTCAGTTCCAGTCCTAGCCCCTCCCCATCAGTCATTTCCAGTTCTATCCTAGCCCCTCCATCAGCCCATTTGCAGTTCTATCCTAGCCCTGCCCCATCAGCCCATTTCCAGT
The DNA here is from genome assembly GCA_033557465.1 of Ichthyophis bannanicus. Lineage (NCBI taxonomy): Eukaryota > Metazoa > Chordata > Amphibia > Gymnophiona > Ichthyophiidae > Ichthyophis > Ichthyophis bannanicus. Next base: position 580,246,447 of record CM066031.1, read on the forward strand.
CCTAGCCCCGCCCCCCATCAGCCATTTCCAGTCCTATCCTAGCCCCTCCATCAACCCATTTCCAGTCCTATCCTAGCACCCCTTCAGTCCTTTCCAGGCCTAGCCTCTCCCCCAATCAGCCCATTTCCAGTCCTAGCCCCCCTATCAGCCCTTTCCAGTCCTATACTAGCCCCCTCATCAGCCATTTCCATTCCCAGTTCCCCCCGATCAGCCATTTCCAGTCGGCTTTAGAGGGAGCCAGGCAGGCCCCCAGCTCACCTCTCTACAGCCGCCGAAGTGAAGAGCGCTATTTTTCTTCACTTTGGCAGCTGTGTTCTAATTTAGGCTGTTGGTGCGCTGAGTGCCGGGAAACAGAAAATTTCCTTTGACCTCCAGCACGCCAGCAGCCTACATTAGAACACAGCTGCCAAAGTGAATTAAAATGGTGCTTTTCACTTCAGCGGCTGTAGAGAGGTGAGCCGGGGCCTGCCGGGAGCCAAGCAGCATGTGCGGGATATTGTTGGTGCAGGGCCACCTGAAGCTGGGGTCCTGTGCGAACAATATTCTCACACAATGGACGGGCTGGCCCTGGTCCAGATATTCCCCATCGAACAGGTGTCAGGGATTATGGTCATAGCTCATGTATAGGAAATGAGTGTTTAGGTTTTTCAGGGACAGAAAAGCTTTTCTGCAGGCTCCCACTATTACTCCAGGCCTTGAGCTATATGCGTACACACATCTGGTTTGTAAAGAACTCTACTACTAGAAGGGCATTCACTTTTTAAAACTGTCTATGTTGCTCAGTAGTGGGAAGAAGCACTAGTGTGTTCCCAAGAAGTGGATGGCATCAGAAGCAAATCATATTGCAGAGGTACATAACACCAATCCTGGAGGACAGAGCAGGTATGGATTTCAGGAGATCCACAAATGAATATATAGTATAAGATATATTTGTGTGCACTGCCTCCACATTGTGCAAATCTCTTGCACATTTATTCTGGCTATTCTGAAAACCAGACCTTTGCAGCATTCAAAGTTCAGAGCTGCCAATAGTGTTCAATAGTGTCCCAAATTCCCAATGCCCTTTATTTTCCAGATACCAGTTTTACCCTCCCATATCCAAAACTGTGCCAAAATGGAGGGGCAATTGGGATCTCTCAATTCATGATCCGAGTCCCGTTTTTCAAAACCTGTTGGTATAGCTCTTTGACACTCTAAGGCAGTGCCCTTTCTTGTAAAGCCCAGGAGGCAATGGCAGCTCCTACGAGTATCTATTCCAATGAGGCTTCCTGGTTATCTTCTTCCAATATAAACTTAATGTTTGTGCTGCCTCTAGAGCAGCTCCGGAAACGTCTTTTCCCATTGCCACAGCTTGACCCTCTGTGAGTTTGAGCCATGCGATGTCCAAACTCCTATGCTGTTCTCATGAAACTTTAGAAACGGTGAAGGGGTTCAGGCACTCGCTCACCCAGAGCCACATAGTTCTGGAAGAAAACAGAATAGCTGTTCCAGAGCAGCACTGGCAAACAGCCTCCTCCAAGGAAGGTGAGAGAGGATTAACAAATTACTCGGAGGGGCTGTGGATTGGATAAGCTGCTTGCTGGTGGGAAAGGCGGTGTGGCTGAATCTGGCTGAGATGGGGTTGGACGAGGTATGTATTGAGAAGCGAATGTGTGGGGGGGAGAAGTCAGGGAGAGAGTGTGTTGGGGGGAACAAGATAAAGGAAGATAAGCAGCAGGGAGAGGATGAGATTTCATTTTAATGGCATGTGTTGCCCTGAGTGTGCCTCTGCAGCCTGGCTGCACACATCATTAGAAGGATCTAAACCATTGCCCAGGGTACTGGGCATCAGCCACTTTCTCCAGAGGTGGTCTTGGCTCTTACACCTGTCATTTTGCCAAGGCGGATCTGCTTACAAAATAGTGACGATTTCTTCTCTAAGGAGTGTTCTAAAATATGCCAATACACATGATACATCTTTGTTTCATTTCAAGGCTACTCAGTGTGTTGTACCATCTCATGCAGATACAACAGAAGATAAAACCAAAAACTCCCCAAATTCCCGATGTCCCTCTCACTACAAAAGAAAAAGATCCATCCCTCCTTATATCAGGGGTTTTCAACCCAGTCCTCGGGGAACCCTAGGCCAGTCAGGTTTTCAGGATTCCCACAATGAATATACATGAGAAAGATTTGCATGTTCTGCCTTCATTGTATGCAAATCTATCATATGCATATTCATTGTGGGAATCCTGAAAACCTGACTGGCCTAGGGTTCCCCGAGGACTGGGGTGAAAACCTATGCCTTTTATATATAACAGACAGATCCCACATTACCTCAACCAAGCTCTTATATTTTAAGTAAATATGGTTCTACTCTGCCCCCACTCTCACCTTCCTTTCTTCCCCTCCCCGGTCATTTCTTCCCCCCCCCCCCCCCCGCCGTTCTGTCCGTCATTTTCCATCCCACACTCTCTTATTCCTTCTAGCCCTTCATCAGTCATTCCTTCTGCCCTCTCCATTTCAGCCCCTTCTCTGACCTTCCTATTAACCATTTCTGGTATAGACATAAAGCAAATCACAGATGCAGTTAATTTCCTTGTTAATTTCACAGTGTTCTGATGTTTCCTGATTTTAATACCATAACGTTCCAGTAGCGAGGACATTATACATACAATTGAATAATTAACCAGAGCAACATTGTGTCTGTTGACTACGGGCTTTTCCTTCCACCCCTCACGGGAGTTTCTGTACTAGGCTGTGTGGTTCTTCGCAAGGATCAGACTTTGAAAAATGGAACTGCTCTGTTATTGCTTCACAAAGCCACATTGTCTCATGGATGTTTTTGTATTTCATCTGATGTCCATCCCACTTATTTTTATCTCCTTTTCCCCTTTGCTTCTTTTAGCACCGTGAATGTCAATCCTTGGCAAAATGTGCAATGGCACCAGCAACACACACACAGAATTTCAAGAAATGTTCAGCGACCTATACATGAGGGTTGCAAGTCAGGATTAAGATATAGCAAATTAGGTGCATGCCTACGATCCAAATGTTTACAAGGGGCTCTCTCAGATGTGTAATTCAATGGCTCCCAAGACAAAGTTTTGCCCTGGTAAGTCAGCTGCTGGCAGACCGATGGGGAGCTGGGGGAAGGGGGGTACCAGAGCCACTGCTGCCTGAAGAGTCTTGTCTATTCTCCCCATCCCCTTGCATTATTCTCCAGTCAGTAGGGGGAGCTGTTGAGCAGCACTTCTGATGGTTTTCCACTGCAGCCAGAATCATGCACAACCCCACTTGCGAGAGTTTTAAAATGTATATATACTATATTATATTACAGTGGGGGGGGGGGGGTCCTAACACATTCATTTGCCTAGGACTCACCAAGGGATTAATCCTGCCCTGCATAACTGTCTGCCTGATTTTTGTCTTTTTAAAAGATATTGGGATTGTGGCCCCTGGCCCTGCGTCATTGTGGCACAAGTACCCGCAGTTTATTGCAAGAAGGCATTCAGGCACAGAAGCACGGTTCTTAACAGCACGGAGATTTAAAAGATAGCCCCTTGGTGTATTTAGCCACTATGCTGACTCACACCAAGTTGGAAATATGATCCAGTTGGGGAATGAATATGATTTAATGTCATGTAAGTACTGCATGGCAGACTTCCTAAAGAAACTGCAGTAAATTATTTGCGGCTAATTCTGAAGTGGATGGAGGGCACGGTATGCTTTCAAGTACATGAGCCCTGCTTGTATCTAATAATTGTTATATCTTCTCTGAAATTTACTGCCGATGTCTCAATTTTAACAATTTAAATAACAAGCTTAACCAAGTGGAACTAGGCACAGGCAGCCCGGCTCCCTTGATGAAAGCGGGACAACTCTCATGTCTGAGTACATTTTCATTCTGACATGAGCAGTGACACACAGAGATGAAATCTGGTTAGATCCGCAGCCATCTCAGGCGCTATGACAGATTCTTAGTCTAAGCAAAACAGTTCCCAAAGAGTGCATGCCTGTTAGCTCCAGTTAGGGAAGAAAATTCTATAAACATGAAGAGCAGACGCAGAGCTGGGGAGGAAGGATGGGAAATGGAAAATAAGAAGCAATGTTTAGCCTGCCTGTGAGCTCTGTTCTTAAGGGCACCTGTAATTTGGGAAATACAATGCAAGACGGAAAATAAAAGAGGTGATATGTAGAAGATATTGATCATCAGGTCGGAGAAGTAAATTTGAATCTGCATTCCTCCTCTGCAGTATTCTGAAGTTGGACTGCAGCTATTTTGCAGCATTTGGATTGCCAGACACCAACTGTGCATATCCAGGACATTAGCCAAAGACGCGACATCTGACTGGACTCGAAGTTTCCAGCAAACCCTGCAAAGGGACCAAGCACCACAATAAGTATTTTATTTGTATTTATTTAAAAATGTATCATTCACAAACCCAGAGACATATGTAGAGTAAATAATAAGTTCAGAAATGTTAAGTAACATAAAACAACAAACCATTCATGAATCAACTCCTTTGGGTTTGTACTACAGGAGCTGGAAAGTGAATTTCTAAACAGTTTTGTTCCATGGCACTGTGAAGCCCACGGGAGAGCTGGCCAATATCTGGGCTAGCTGCCAGTCTGAACTCTGCTGGTTGCAGCTGGTTTTACGCTTTCTGTTTCTGTGTCTTGACTGATTCTGTTAGGATCAGCCTGCTTGGCTTGGGGTATTTCTGTCCTACCTCTGGATTGTTCCTGGCAAGGTCTTTGTACTTCCTGTTCCTTGTTTTCTCATCTGTGTGTCCTGTGTCCCGCGTCCTGTGTCCAATGTCTTGATTGAATCCTTGTCCTGAGTTCCGGGATTGCTGCTGTTCCTAGTTCCTGAATTCTAGTCCTGTCCTGGGCAAGGCCAGTGCAAGGACTAGAGGCGCTCTAGGCGAGTCTCTCATCCTGCTACCCCCTGCGCCATTGCCGCTGCTATCACCCTTCTCCAGGGCCAGCGGTGGCGGCAATGACCCCAAAGCCACAAACACAACACTTACCTACCATCTCTGGAGCTATGTCACGGTTTCTCTCTTGCAAAATCTCGCGCTTCCTCTTATGCAAAACCAGAAATCAATGTTGGATGGGGATGGAAGCAGTAGATTTTGCAAGAGAGAAACCGCATCACAGACCCAGAGTAAGTGCCGCATCATGGTTTTGAGGCCATTGTTGTTGCTTTTGGTCCCAGAGAAGGACGACAGTGGTGGCAGTGGGCAGCAGCAGGCACCACCGGAGAGCTGGCACTCTGGGCACCCACCTAGTTCATCTAATGGCAGCACCAGCTCTGGTCCTGTGTCATGTGCAGGGGTTTTGCATGTAGTTAGACGAGTGGCTCTAGGTGCTGAACTGGCCTCTGATCAGCCTCCAATGGTCATTCATTCAGTGACACAAAGAAAGTGAAGTTACTTATCTGTAACCAGGGTTCTCCATAGACAGCAGGAAAAGGCAGCCATACTTCCTGGTGACATTTCTGACGGAGCTAACATGCCCAGAGCCCTCCCCCAGCCATGAGAAGTCTTTTCTGATTTCTTTGTGCCTGCCTGGTTAGTTCTGACCAGTGATGTACCAAGCCTATTTTGCACACAGAGTAGGCCCCCAAACTACTCCCCTGCTGCCCCCCCCATGACCCCCATGAAACCTAGCTACTTTACTTGTTTGCCACACAGCACGCCGCTGCCTCTGCTCCAGGCCTGGCCCCGGAGGCTGTCTCACAGGAGCGGAGGCAGCAGCATGTCACATAGCAAACAAGTAAAGTAAGTTTTCTACCGCAGCTGCTGCCATGAGTGAGGACATGAGTACCACTGCCATCTCCGTGTGTGGGCCCAGCTGGGAATTTCACTCACTGTCTGCATCCCCGTTTTGCTGGCATTTGGGGTGGACTTCTCCCTCCGCTCCAACATTTGTACACCACTGGTTCCAACATTCCCTGCTGTAAATCCTGTCAGGCAGTCCATTCATAGCTAAGGTGACAAGATGGTTTGCACAGGTTCTCTTGTTTTCTTTGTGTTTCTCTCTTTTCTTTTTAAAGGGAAGGTGGGAGGGTAAAAATAAGGATGGCAGGAGGGTAAGTGTGGCTGCATTTCCTTGCCGTCTATGGAGAACTCCTATTACAATTAAATAACTTCACTTTCTCCATAGACAAGCAGGGTAATGCAAGCACACTTCCTGGTGAATCCAGAGTTAAGGGGTTGCTTCTACATTGTTTAACCTTGCAAACTGTGGATGATGAGGGTGGAAGTAGTAGAAGTAAATATGGTAATCTGTTTTGCAAACAGGTTATTCAGGACTGCTTGTGCAAACGTTATATCCTGGGCAGTATATTGATCTAGGCAGAAATGCTTTCTGAAGGTGTGAATGAAAACTCACATGGCTGCCTTGCAGATATCCTGCATTAGCACAGTACACGAGTTTGCTGTTGTAGCAGGTTTTGTCCTAAGTTGGTGTGGGCCGGCTGTCCCTGGAGGCCACAAATTTGTTTGAATGTAGCACAAATTGATGCAAATTGATAGCCAATGTGAGAGAGTTCCTTTTGAGGCTGGCTTGCTGTGATTATTCAGGCTGTAGGTGATGAAGAGTTGAGATATCTTTCTGATGTCCTTCGTGGCAAACAAATCTACCTCTGGGATTCCTCATGATTAGAAAAGCATGCTCATGATTTGAGAGTCCAGCCGCCAGCTGATTCTGCTGACCAGGTAGGTGAACTTCTTGGAATCTGATTCGGAAGGAGCATTCTAGATGTTATATTTTGTTGCTTCTAGGCAAAGGCACAGGGAACCTAATCTGCCTTGTTTGTTGATATAAAACATTGTTACCTGATCGTCTGTTCTGATCATGACTACCTTTCCTCAAAGCCATGACTTGAAGGTCCTTAATGGCATTGAAGATGGTTCTGAGCTCCGTAAGGTTGATATGTTTGAACTCACTCCATAGGCCTTGCATGCTTAGGTGGAGTAAATTTGCTCCCCAACCTTTCATGGATGCATCCGTGGTAAGAACAACGGATGGAGGTGATGTAAAAGGCTGACCCACCAATAGGTTTTTGGAATCTATCCACCACATCAGAGATTGCAGTAATAGGAATCTTTCTGCTGAATGGCTGAGAACGTTGTTCCCAATGACTTATGAGGTGTCACTACAGTGGTTTCATGTGAAGCCCGGTCAGAGGTACTACATGCACTGTGGCTGACATGCGTCCTAGAGCTCTGAGTATAAAGTGTGCTCTCACAGCTGAGAGATGTGCTGAGTTGTACAAGCGTGCAACCTCTGTCCTAGGAGAGATAGGCTTATGCCTGCCTCGTGTTGATTTGTGCACTGATGAACAACAAAATTTGTTTTGGTTCTAATTTGGATTTTTCCATATTGTTCAGGAAACTTAGACTTTGGAGGACAAGATGTTTCTCTGGAGGCACAGACCCAAGCCAATCATCCAGATAAAGGAAAATGAAGTGACCATTTTTTTGCAGTTGAGCACCTACACAACTGCTAAATATTTTTTGAAAACTCTGGATGCTGATGAGAGGCCAAAAGGTAGAACTTTGTATTGGAAGTATAGGTTCTGATGTGAATCACAGACATTTCCAGTGTTGTGATGAATAGGTACGGGGGTGTAAGTATCTTTCAGATCCAAGGAGGCAAACCAATTGTTATGGTCTAGAAGTTGTAATATTTAAGATTTTCCTTTTTTATAAAAAGTAGATCCAAAATTGGTCTTAGACCGCTTGTTTTCTTGGGTATGATGAAGAACATGAAGTAGAAGACTTGGCCTCTTTGGGATTGTAGAACTTCCTTGACTGCTCTGTTGCATAACAGTGTAGCAACCTGTTCTGTGCAGAATATCTGGGTGAGTCGAGGATGATTCTTGAAATTTAGACTGCAACCTTGGATGACTATTGTGAGAATGCGACTTCCGGTGTAGCCACGGTGGAAGAGGGACATAGGTGAGAGAGCTCTCCGGCCCGCACCAAAATTAAAGGGTAGATTCCGTTTCCCCAAGCAAGTAAACCTAAAGGAAGAAGGAGTTATAATGCCGAAGGTAGTTAAATTAAAGCAAGGAGCTACAACTAAAGAACTTTATGCGGCAAAAACAGGAGCGTGGAAAAGTACCCCAGAGGATAAGAGGGCCCAGCCAGCGCCGGCGTCTCCTGCTTCCCTGAGAGAGACACGGGAAGCAGAAGGAGAGGACAAGACCCAGACGGATCTAGCTGCGATTATGAGAGAGATACGGGAGTCAAAGGAGGAAATTGTGGAGAGAGTGTTTACAAAGTTGGAAGAGAGGTTCACAGGGATAGGGCAACGCCTGGAAGGTAGAGGCCAGGGTCAGCCAAACAAAGGATTCCCAAGCGGCCCTTCAGTGCACGGTGGTTTCCCGACAGCAACAAGTCAGATGGTTGAATTCAAAAACGGAGGACATGGAAAACAGAGACAGAAGGTCTAATGTTAGAATATTTGGTATACCGGAGGGGGCAGAGGGAGCGAACACTGTTAAATTTGTAAAGGATATGCTGATGAAGTGCTTTCCGGGACCCCCCTCCTCTCCGACGCCATTTGAAGTGGAAAGAGCACACAGGGAACTGAGTCCTAGGTCTGAGGCATCAGCGAACCCGCGTGCTATAATTGTAAAATTACTTTGTTTCCAAGACAGGGAGCATGTTTTTAGAGCGGCAAGGAAATCAAAGTTTGTGCTGTACAAGGACTGGAAAGTATATGTGTTCCCAGATCTGGCAACGGAAACAGTCAAAAGAAGAAAGGATTTGTTAAAAGTGAAGGATTCCCTGGCAAAGAAGGGAATACAAGTGGCGATCTGGTACCCAGCAAGGCCTACGATGGTGGTGAGGGGCACGAGGAAGTTCTTCAATACGCCGGATGCCTTGGAGAAGTTTCTAAAGTCACAGAAGGACAGTTGCATGAAGAATAATGAAGACTGCAGCGAAAGGGGGAGTCAGGGACCCCTTGGAGAAACAGAGGGCGAGCAGTTGACGCCAGTGGAATGAGAGGGTCTTTTGTGTCTGGAAAATTGGATGCTGGACTGGTGGAGCAATTGTAAGGAAGAGAGAAGGGACGAGTTCTAAGCTTGAACTGAAATTTGATATTGAAATTGTGAGATGTGAGGCAAAATAAGAGAAGATGTATAAAAGAGATAGAGGAGGGAGGACTGTGGGGGAAATGATTGGAGACTGATTGTGAGGTGGGGAGACAAGGGGGGAACCTGAAGAGATGGAGAGGAGGCCCCTACCAACATCCTCCCGTGATTCTTAGATGGGGAAGTAGAGCAGATGGGGGAGTAATATGGTGAAGAGAGGGGAGAAGGAGCAGGGGGGGGGAGGGGAGAGTGGCAGGATGGTGTGGGGAGAGAGAGGGGAGCTGAGGAGAAGAGGATTGGGCTAATGGAGGTCAATAAACAAAAAAATGTGTTAAGTTATGGTTTCGTTGTATTTAAGCTCGTGCTGTCAGTAGCACACCGGGTAAAAGTAGGGAGCAAAAGCAAGGGGAAGGGTAAAAACAGTGATGTCCACAAGGGAGGGATATAAGATAGCATCCTTTAATGTGCGGGGGATTAATAGCCCTATAAAAAGGAAAAGGATTCTCACACAAGGTAGATATTGCCATGTTGCAAGAGACACATTTGACAAAGGAGGAACAAGAGAAATTAAAATCCCAGGGGTTTGTACAATTGTTCGGATCGGCATATAATTCCAAGAAGAGGGGGGGTGGCGTTCCTTATACACAAAAGGGTTATGTTTATCCCCTATGAGTCGGGGGGGGATGTAATGGGTAGGATAGTGTGGGTAGTGGGGAGAATGGATCAAAAGGTGGTGTCATTTCTTAATCTATTGTGAGAATCCAGTAGTCTGCAGTGATTGCTTTCCATGCCTCCATTAATTGAAGAGTTCTTCCATCCACAGAAGGCTAGTCAAAAATTAGTGTTTGACTTTCCAGATGAGGTTGAAGTATGAACTTGCTATTTAAGTTCTCATGGCCTCTGTCTATGAGAATATAGGGCCCAAACTTCAAAGGCATTTACATGGTTTAAAAACCTGTAAACTGCGTAAGTGCTCCTATAGAGGGATGTTCATTAGTCTAACACGGTTAGTGCCGATGAATATTCACTGGTTCCACTACTACATGCCATGATGCTATCCATGTCGAATCGGGGCATCTCATGGGCATCCCAGGGCAGAGTGGAGGTGGCACCCTTTGCTAACCAGGCAGCAGTGATATTGAACCAATGCCCAATTAGCGATCCGTGGGTAAATTAGGCATGGGAAAAGCTTGACTTTCTTTACCTGTGGGAGCGATATTGAGCCTCTGCCCAGTTAGCTTCCGTGTCATGCAACCATTCAATTCTGGTGGCCGGGTATGACCCCAGACTGAATATCCGAGGTTAAAGTTCAGCAGTGACAGCTATGTACCTTAGAGGCACATAGCTGTCGCAACTCAATATCAGGCCCATAATTGATTCATCTGGCACTGTTGTGGGAGCCTGGAGTATGGTTGGTACCTTCTTCTTAGTCAGAACTGTTGAAAATATTGGTAATGGTTGAGCCTTCTGTACAATTGCTGTTGATTGTTTCTGTATTGAGATGTGTTGTCAGGGTGATGAAAAGCTCCTTTACCGTGGAGCTATAATCTTTTATTTGGGAAACTGCTTCTTTAACTTCATGCCTAAACAATTTGCTCCTAGACAGTGTACATTGTTTAGCTTGTCATGAAGGTCCTTTCTCGGAACAGAGAGACATTCTAAGCTAGGCTGTGCAGTGCACTGCAGTAGCCTCAGCTGCTGCCTGAGATGCTGTGTGTCGATATCATATATGGACTGTATGAGATGGCATGTGGCTTCCTGAAGATGTAAGTGCAACTGGTCCTGCTGATTCTTGATTTGATGACGTAGTTATCTTTATCTTTATCTTTATTTTACACTTGATAAACCGCTTACGTCAAGACATTAAAGCGGTGTACAATAAAATAACAGGTCACCACTGCAAACTACGGAAAAAGGAACGCCAAAGAAATGACAGGAAAGAAGGAGAAAGTATAGGACAGGCATAAAGACAAAACATCAATCAGTAATCAGGACCCAACACAAACAAAACCAGGGGAAGGACAGACTGGGGGATGACAGGACAAGACGCGGCTGGGGTGGAGCAAACAACCTAGACAGTTTCAGAGAGGAGGATCAGGGGGGAGGTCAAATGCTTGTTGGAACAGATGGGTTTTAAGTGAAGCTTTAAACTGGGAATAAGAGGGTTCCAGACGGAGGGACGGAAGTAGTGCATTCCACAACCAGGGACCAAGAAAGAAGAAGGCGGAGTGACGGGTCTTTTCAAGATGTGCGTGGGAAGGAGATGGTAAGGATAGGCGATTAGCGTGAAGGGAACGAAGTTGATGATAAGGTGTGTGGAGAGAAATAAGGTTAGCCATGTACAGGGGGTTATTAGTATGAATAGCGCAGTGAGCGAGAATGAGGATTTTATAACGAAAACGGAGGGGTAACCAATGCAAGTGAAAAAGGATAGGAGTGACGTGATCAAAACGGTGGGCAAAGGTGATGAGGCGAGCTGCAGTGTTTTGTATAAATTGGAGACGTTGGAGTTGGTAGTTGGGGAGATTGGCCATAAAAATGTTACAATAGTCAAGTCGACTAGTAATTAGAGCAAGGACAAGAGTAGCCAGGGAACCAAAAGGAAGAAGCAAACGGACAGCCCGAAGCTGACGAAGAATAGCAAATGAGCGTCTCGTAAGGGAGGAAATGTGATCATGGAAGGAAAGGGAAGAGTCAAGGATCACACCTAGGTACCGGAAAGAAGACACGAGAGGAATGGGGGTAGAATCAATCATAGGTGCAATGGAAGGACACGGACCACTCAGAGACACCCACATGGCTGTGGACTTGGAAGGATTTAAACGCAGGAAATGTTGAGAGAGCCAAGAGGCCACATGAGAGAGGCAGACGTTGAATGGGGAGATATCCAGAGAGAGTGGAGAGGTATGGAAAAGCAAGATAATATCGTCTGCATAGATGTATGAAGACACTGGGTACTGTTGCAACAAGAGGAGCAAAGGGGCCAGGAAGATATTGAATAACAGAGGTGACAATACAGAGCCCTGGGGGACACCACAAGTGAGGGGGAGAGAGGCAGACGACTCGCCATTAATGGTAACAGAGAAGGAACGGGCGGTGAGGAAAGAGCGAAACCAGTGGAGAACCGTACCACGTAACCCCACCTCCGTGAGATGAGAAAGAAGGATCGTGTGATCAATCAGGTCAAACGCCGCAGACAAGTCAAGGGAGACCAACAGGGTGACATCACCGCGATCGTTCGCAACATGGAGCTCATTTAGAACCGCCAAGAGGACAGTCTCAGTGCTGTGACCCTGCCGAAAACCGGCCTGACAGGGGTGGAGAGTGTTGGTGGACTCAACGTGGGCGGATAACTGATTGAAAACAAAACGTTCCAAAAGCTTGGCCAGGAAGGGGAGGTTTGAGACAGGACGCCAGTGAGACAGGACAGACAGGTCGAGGGAGGGCTGTTTCAGAAGGGGATGAATAATAGCCGACTTCCGTGAGGAAGGAAACAGGCCTGAGGGTAAACTGGAGTTAATGATGGTGGTGATGATAGGGACCAACTGCAGGGAAGGCTCAGACAGCCAACGAGAAGGGATTGGATCTAAGGAGCAAGTAGTCTTCCAAGCAGTAGACAGCATCGAGAGAAGTTCCGCAGGGAGGACAGAATGAAAAGAAGACCAGGTATGGGCAAGGGCCCGGTTGGGCGGGGAAGGAGAGGACAGAGATGAACCGTCAGTAGTGAGCAGGTCACAGCGGGGAACAGGGGTCAAGGGAGGGGGCGGAGGAGGATTGGAAAAGGAAGAACGTAAGGTAAGAACTTTGTCAGAGAAGAAGGCAGCTAGTGAATGAGGATCAGGGGCCCCCATTTGTGCAGTGCGATGGGAACTGGTAGATGAAAGCCTATGTAAAATTGAGAATAGCTGAGGAGAAGAATTTGCTGCTTCAGAGATTTCTGCCGCGTAGAAAGCACGCTTGGCAGACTGAACTGCCAAGCGATAGTCAGAGTAGAGTTGCTTGAAACGGAGGTGCAAGTTAGGAGAAGGGTGATGGGACCAACGGCGTTGCATCTGACGGAGTTGAGTCCGTTGCAGACGCAAAGCTGGGTGAAACCAGGGGGAGTGACCAGAAGTGGGCGATCGAGTGATAGGGCGCAGTGGCGCTAGCTTGTCTAGAGTGTCTGTAAGGAGGGAATTCCAGAGGGAAGCCTGACTATTGGGCGATAGCAATGCAAAATCCGGGGGGAAAACAGAGGACGCAGGGGGAAAGGCACTCAAGGTGTCAAGAGTTAGACGGCGGCGAAGGAGAGGGGGAGAGGAAGATGCTGGAGAAGGGATCATCTCCGGGGAAGAATAGGTAATCGAGAAGAAAACACAGCAATGATCTGACCAGGGGATGCTCAGCATGGTGGGGGAGGAAATCTCAGCTGACAGCGCAGAAGAAGACAGAACCAAGTCCAGAGTATGACCAGCAATATGAGTAGGGCCAGTGACGTGTTGCTGGAAAGAGATGTCGTGGAAGAGATTCAGAAAGGCGTGGTCCCTCTGCTTGCTGGGATTGTCAGCATGAATATTGAAGTCTCCCAGGATAATGAGATTGGGAAACTGCAGGGCAACATCTGAGAGGACCTGTAAGGCCGCCTCCCAGCGCGCCACAGAGAGGGAAGGTGGAAGATATTGGAGAAGGAAATAGAGTGGGGGGGAAGAGTGAAGGCGAAGAAAAAGGGACTCGGAAAGTGAAACAGACGGGGAAGACACTTCTTCAAGAGCAATAGAGGCACGATAGAGCAAGGCCACTCCACCACCACCGCGGCCCAGCCTAGGAGACGATAGGACATGTCCTGGGGCCGAGAGAAGCTTATACTTAAGGTAGAGGCATTTGGGGGTTGAAGGAATAGACAACAGGGTCTTCTAGATTGACATCTACAGATCTTGAAGTACTTAATGAACTGGTAGTGCTATGACCTCCTTAAAGGAAACCACAGGACTGCATAATGGACTGGAAGTTCTTTTTATTTGCTGGCTTTTTAGTTGTGCTTAAAGCTAGATCCTTAGATATTTTCTGGAGAAATTTAGGGTAGGAATAATCCTGATTTGATTCTTGAATAGAGATTTCCTCTGGTTGCTGAGAACTGGGGTCCGAAATAGGTGAGACCATCTCTTTTGGGTCAAATTCCCAAGCATGGGAGCATGGGATGTTCTTAGATGAACGACAGCCATCAATAAAAATTGATGTATGATAGACTTCTAGGGTCCAATCCCCACGAGACTGGGCAGATGGAGTCAGAGAGTAGTTTGTCGGTTGAGACTGAGGAGGTCTCAGAGATTTGCACAATTGGAGTAGGCTATGGAGAGGTTATGGAGAGGGTGTCCAAGATGACTGACTGGCAGGACATTGACAGATAGTTGTAGTGTCTTACACAAATTAAGACAGCAGCTAAAGGAGAACGCTGTGGGAGCTAAGCAAAGAAGACTCCAATACAGCTGTTGGAGGTTCAGAATAGAGTACTGACATTTTCTAATTTAAGGAGATATACTTAATTTAAGGAATTATACTTAGTTTTTAAATGCTTTTGTTTCAACAATGATGTATTTAAATATTTTGTTCTTTTAATTTCATATATTTATTGGTTTTTATCATTTTTTAATGTTACATTGTTATTGTTATCATTCATATTATATATATATTTACATGATATATGTTTCCTGGTCTGGGTCTCCCATTTTCCTCTGTTTTTCACTGTTTCTTAATGTGAAGTCATATGCATTTTGATATTTTAACGTATTTATTGTTTTTTCAGCATTATCTATTGTACTATTGGTCACACAATGTTTATGCGCTTCCTTTAATGCATGACTAGAGTACAACGTGTAAGTATAATTTTCTTTTGCTTGTGATCATATAATGATGTTTATATTTATTATTATTATTATTATTTTAACATGTATTTATTGATGTTTTGTTTATATGTTTTTATCTGGTTTGCAGTCCTTTTAGCCCCCTGATGAAGGTACCTGCCGAAACGCGTCGGGGTTGTTCATTAATAAAGTGCAAGTGACCCTCATCCTGCTCGCCCTTTTGTTTGTCTTGGACTCTCTGCGAGTTTGGTGCTCTCTCTTTGTGTCGTTTGGTTTATCTACATGTTCAGACATTTTATTATTTATAATGATTTCTACCATTTTGCCTGGTACTGACATCAGGCTCAACAGTCTGTAGTTTTCCAGATCACCCCTGGAACCCTTTTAAAAAATTGGCGTTACATTGGCCATTCTCCATTGGCGTTACATTGGCCATTCTGATGCTACAGATGATTTTGATAATAGTTCACAGATTACTAATAGTAGGTCTGTAATCTTATATTTCAGTTCCTTTAACAGCTCAGATGTATACCATCTGGTCCAGGTGATTTGCTACTCTTCAGTTTATCATATAGTTGTAATACATCTTTCTGGTTTATTGATATTTCTTTCAATTCTTCTGATACATCTCTTTTATATATCATTTCAGGCACAGGTAACTTCCTTACATCTTCTTCAGTAAAGACTGAAGCAAAGAATTCATTCAGTTTTCTGCTCTAGCCTTGTCCTCACTTAGCACACCTTTTACCCCTCTATTATCCAACTGACAGGGTTTTTGCTATAAATGTACTTGGAAATGGTTTTATTAGGTATTTTTGCTCCTACAGCAAGCTATTTTTCAAATTCTCTCTTTGCCTGCCCTATCGTTGCCTTACATCTAACTTGCCAAAGCTTATGTTGTTTCCCGTTTTCATTATTTGGCTCCTTTTTTATTTCCTGAAAGATGCTTTTTTGGCAATAACAGCCTCTCTGACCTTGCCTTTAAACCATGCTGGCAGTTTTTTTGGCCTTCCTTCCACGTTTCTTAAAGTGTGGAATACATCTGT
Source organism: Ichthyophis bannanicus (assembly GCA_033557465.1). NCBI lineage: Eukaryota > Metazoa > Chordata > Amphibia > Gymnophiona > Ichthyophiidae > Ichthyophis > Ichthyophis bannanicus. Next base: position 580,262,424 of record CM066031.1, read on the forward strand.
TCTGGGCTTCCAAAATAGTACTTTTAAGCAGCTCCCATGCTTGATGTAAATCTTTAATCTTTTCAGCTGTTCCTATTATTTTTTTCTTAACTATTTTCCTCATTTTATCAGTCTCCCTTTTGAAACTTAAAAGGTACTACGGTGGATTTCCTTGTCATCCTTCTTCCATTTATTAAATCAAATGCAATCATGCTATGATCACAATTGCCAAGTGGCCCCAAAACCCTTATCTTTTGCACCAGATCCTGTTTTCCACTGAGGACTAAGTCCAAAATAGCTTCCCCTCTTGTCGGTTCATGATCCAGCTGCTTTAAGAAGCAGTCACCAGAAACTTTATCTCCCTAGCATATTCTGCTGTGACATTGACTCAGTCAATACCAGGACAATTGAAATTGTCCATTATTACTGTGTTGTATCTTTCATTAGCTTCCCTGATTTCTTTTAGCATTTCATTATCCATCTGCTCATTCTGGCCAGGTGGTCTGCAGTACACCCTCACTGCTGTTGCCTTCTCCCTTTTACATGGAATTTCTATCCATAGAGATTCTACAGTGTATTTTGTTTCCTGCAAAATTTTAATCCTATGTGACTCAATGCCCTCTCTGACATAGAGTGCAACCCCTCCACCAATTTGATCTACTCTATCATTGTGATATAGTTTGTACGCAGGTAGCACAGTGTTCCACTGGTTATCCTCCTTCCTCCATTTCTCTGAGATACCAATCATATCTAACCTTTCATTTAGTGCTAAATATTCTAGCTCTCCCATCTTATTTTTTAGACTTCTAGTATTTAAATAAAGGCATTTTAGAGATTATATTTTATTCATATTAATCTGGTTATCAGTTGATAGGGGTAATTTGGAATCTTTCAGCTCTGTATTTAAGGGCATCTGGGTTACCTTTATCTTTATTGGAATCTCTCTGTTGGGATGTCCTAATTTCCCTCCTTTGCTAGTATCCTTCAAGGATACATCCTTCTGAACCATGTGCTCCTGGGCGACTTTTGGAGTTCCCCTATTATCTAGTTTAAAAGCTGCTCTATCTCCTTTTTATAGGTTAATGCCAGCAGCCTGGTTCCATTCTGGTTAAGATAGAACCCATCCTTTTGGAAAAGCCCTTCCCTTCCCCAGAATGTTGCCCAATTCCTAACTAATTCAAAACCCTATTTTTTGCACCATTGTCTCATCCATGCATTGAGAATCCGGAGCTCTGTCTGCCTTTAGGGTCCTGTGCATGGAACAGGAATCAATTCAGAGAATGCTACCCTGGAAGTTCTGGATTTCAACTTCCTACCTAAAAGCCTACATTTGGTCTCCAGAACCTCCCTACCACACTTTCCTATGTCATTGGTACCAACATGTACCAGGACAGCAGACTCCTTCCCAGCACTATCTAAAACCTTGTCTAGGTAGTGCGTGAGGTCCGTCACCTTCCCACAAGGCAGACATGTTACCAGGCGATCCTCATGTTCACCAGCCACCTAGTTATCTACATGCCTAATGATTGAATTGTCAACTATAATTACTGTCCTAACCTATTCCTCGTGGGCACATGGCCCTAAAGAAATCTCCTTGGTGCAGAAGGGTTTTACATTTCCTGGTGGACAGATCCTAGCTACAAGATCACTTCCTGCCACACCTAAGTGATGCTCTCACTGCTGGACTGCTATCTGCATTTTATTTGTAAGGTTTTGTTTAGCTATTTAAGTTGTTTAAAGTTATTAGGGATACTTGTACTGATACAGCTATACCAAATAAGTTTAAGGGACTTTGTTCACCTCGAGATTAATTAAATTCAGGGCCTTAATTAATCTATTTTTAGTGAGGGTAACCAACTGAACCTGAAAATGAATTTGACCACCTCTCCCCCTTTAATAGGTCTAGAAGATTATAAAGCTAAGATTATGCCTGGGGTAGGTGAGAGGGTGGGAAGGAATTGACACTTAGTAAAGGCTGGCTTGCCACACAGGTCCCAGACCTGTGCTTCTAAGGTAATAATTTCCTGAGTGATTCACACAGCCCTTAGTTTGATAGACGGAGCCTTTCAAATTGCCCCTTTGATTTGTTACTTGGCTTTGATACCTATTGAAAAATTGACAGAGCTCTTGCCTCCTAACTGGAAGGCCTCTTTGTAAAGGTCTCTAGAAACAATTTCTTTCTTTCTACTCAAAGAATATTTACCCTATTTTTCCTTCTATGTTAAGCTATACTCTGATTTAATTTAAAAGCTCTGTGCTGATACTAGGCCCTGACTGAGCTTTACATTTAAATTAAAAGCTCTCTGCTGATAATAGGCTCTGAGTTTACAAATATACTAGATTCTAAATTACACAGATTAATCAGCCTGAACCCAAAGAATTCCCTTATCCCCAAGATTTAGAGAATTCCCCGGAAGTAAATACAAGTGCAAATTTCTTTCCAGCAGTAGCAATCCCTTTTGGTAGTCCTGCTATGAAGAATCCTCTCACTGTCATCTTTTTTTCTTAAATGCTGCTGAGGTGAAAGACATGGGAGGAAAAGAGGGCTTGTGCTCATGTCCAAAGAAAAAAAACAGACCACCTGACAGGATCTACAACAGGAAACATGGGAGGGAGGAGTGGCTCAGTGGTTGGGACAGATTACCTCAGGCTGGAGAACTGGAGGCTCAATTCCTGCATGGGGACAAGTAACCTCAGGCTGGAGGGACTGGGGTCTTTAGTCCCATGGCCATTCCTTGTGGCCTTGGGCAAGCCACTTAACCCTCCATTGCTTCAATCTGCAAATAGAGTAGACACCCAGGAAGGTGTAGATAACATGAGGAGGGATCTAGCTAAGCTTGAAGAATGGTCTAGAATTTGGCAGCTGGGATTTAATGTTAAAAATGTAAGGTCATGCATTTGGGCTGCAGCAATCCAAGGGAGCAATATAGTATAGGGGGTGAAGTACTTTTGTCCACTAAAAGAAGAGCGGGACCTAGGCGTGGTTGTGTCTGATGATCTTAAAGTAGCTAAACAGGTAGAAAAGGTGACAGCAAAAGCTAGAAGGATGCTTGGGTGCATACGGAGAGGAATGGCTAGCAGAAAAAAGGAGGTGATAGTGCCTCTGTATAAGTCTTTGGTGCGACCTCATTTGGAGTATAGTGTGCAATTCTGGAGACTGCACCTTCAAAAGGATGTGAATAGGATGGAGTTGGTGCAGAGGGTGGCTACTAAAATGATTAGTGGTCTTCATTATAAAGCATATGAGGACAGACTGAAGGATCTTAATATGTACACCTTAGAGGAAAGGTGGGATAGAGGTGATATGATTGAGATGTTTAAATACCTCCATGGCATAAATGTTCAGGGAGAGAGCCTCTTTCAATTGAAAACAAGTTCTGCTACAAGGGGACATGGGATGAGGGTGAAGGGAGATAGATTCAGGAGTGATATGCGGAAATATTTCTTTATGGAAAGAGTAGTGGATCCATGGAATAGTCTCCCAGTGGAGGTGGTAGAGATGAGGACAGTAACTGAATTCAAAAAAACATGGGACAAACACAGAGGATCTCTAAAGGTAAAAAGAGGACTGTTGTAGCTGTTGATATGGAAGGAAAGACTAGATAGGTCATGTGGTCTTTTTCTGTCGTCATATTTCTATGTTTCTATGTTTCAGGTACACTTAGATTGTGAGCACTTCAGGGATAAGGGGATAAAAAGTACCTGTGCGTTTGTGTGTGTGTGTATACAGTATTTATATATATGTAAACTGCTCTGATGTGCATAGTAAAGGGCAATATATCAAGTGCCTAAACCATAAACTAACTACACAGGTGCAGTGACGTCAGAAAAGAATTCTCATAGCTGGGGGAGGGCTCCGAGCATGGTGCCTCTATCAGAGACGTCGCCAGGAAGTGTGCCTGCATTGCCTTGTCTACAGAGAATATCTGCTTCGCTCAGCTTTAGTAACTTGCTTCCTGGTATTCCATAGTCCTCTTCCTTGGATTCTCCATGTTGGGATTCATCTCCATGTCCACAGCTGATTCCTTGGGCTCGCAAGGCAGGGAGACTGGAGGCTTTCCTTCCTCTGGATTCTCCGCCAGATACATTCTTCCCCTTGGGCTCAATTACAACCTGTTTATATTCCCCAAAGAACATTTCAGTCACATCCACCCTCCTTTTCCTATTACCTCTGGAGACATGAAATGCTGAAGGCAATCCAGGGCCAGTCTGTCTTGAAATTGCCTGCTCTCTATGGGCTTGGGGGACCTGTGCTTGTTGCATACCCCATTTCTTATGTTCCTTCTAGTCCCTTCTAGCCCCACTATTCTCAGTGCAGGGCAGTACATCTACATTGATACGCTACATCCCAGCCATGTGCACTACCTTGGGTTTATACTTCTGTAGGGCTAGATGGGCATTAGCATTCTTTATTTGGCCTAACCATCTAAGTGGACAATGATCAGTGGTCAGGGTGAAAGTATGCCCTTTAAGATAGTACCACAACATTTCTATTGTCCACTTAATGAGGAGGTACGCTTTCTATACTATGAAGTAACGGCACTCATGGGAAAGCAGTTTTCAGCTAAGATGTATCTGGGAAAGAACTGCCCCAACCCTCCTGCAGAGGCATCTATCTACAGGATAAATCTTTACTGAAGTCTACCCCCACGTGATACTGGCTCCTGACGGAGTCTAATCCACAGCTGCTTGAAAGCCTCCATTTCCAAGAGAGCCCATCTGATTCATTTTCTTTAGCTTGTCAGTGAAGGCATAGGCTTTCGTGGCAAAACTGGGGATGAATCTGTGATAAAAGCTCACTAACTGTGCAACTGTTTCTTAGTCGTGGGAACAGGAAGTCTCTATCACTCTATACCTTTTCTAACAAAGATCTTACCTCCTCACCTGCTTCTTGATAACCTAAGCAATTCACTTTGGTTGGGGCTATTCAGCACTTCTTGGGGTTTACCTTAAGGCCTGCTCTTCTTAAGGCTTCCAATACAGCTCTCTTCCTTGGCAGGTGACTTTCCTAATCTAGGGAAAAGATAACTACGTCGTCCATATAGGCCATGGCACAGTCATCATCATGCCCTTTGAGAATAACATCCATGAGTCTTTGACATGTAGCTGCAGTTTCATGAAAACCAAAATGTGTGCACCTGAACTGATATTTATTTATTTAGATAGTTTTGTATGCCACCTTATCCTTCAATCAAAGTGGTCACAACACAATTGGGGGATACCAGACACATATGCTAATACTTACAGGGAACATGGGCAGTGGAGGGTTAAGTGGCTTGCCCAAGACCACAAGGAGTACCTGTGGGACTAGAAACCCCAGTCCTTCCAGCCCAAGGTTGCTGTCCTCTAGTGGGATTTGAACCCCCTGACCTTCTAGCCTGAGATAACTTGCCCCAACCACTAGGCCACTCCTTTGGGTATTTAAAGCTGTTTTGACCTTGGAAGTAGAAGTTAAGGGAATTTGCCAGTATCCGTTGGTTAAGTCTAAGGCCGTGCCCAGCCGGTCTAATAGATCATCAGTTTATGGCATGGGATAGGCATCGAATTCAGAGATTGCATTTACTTGGCAGAAATCAATGCAAGATCTCCAAGTTCCATCTACTTTTGCAAATGGAACTACCAGACTACATGAAGGACTTCAAGATTCCTCTGGGATACTTGTCTCCTCCATTTCTCTCACCTTTCTTATGACCACTTTTTTGTATGGCCTCTGTCAAATGGTAGGGATGCTGACAAACTACCTTCCCTGGAGGGGGCCACGATACCATGTTCAACTAAGTGAATTCATCTTAGAATAGGGAAACAGACATTGTGAAAATTTTCCAGCAATGCTAACATCTTCCCTCTTCTGTTCAGGGCTTAAATTTGCTTCTTGCCTCCCTTTCTTCATGTCTGTTAACTGGGGCCCCAAATCCTCTTTCCGCTCCTCAAAGGGTATAGCGACTAAAGCTTCTCAGTCTTGCCAGTGCATTAGCAAATGTATGTGATAGCTCTGGATCTGTCCTCTATTATCTCTCACCACATAATCCACAGGGTTCAATTTCTGCTGCACTGCTAATGGGCCTTTCCACCTGGTGGTAAACGTATGAGGTGATGAGAGGACCAACACTAACACTTTTTGTCCAGCCTCTAAGTATCTTGTCTTAGCCTCTTCTGACTGTTCACTAGATTTTCCTGAGCTGCCTTAGAAACTCACTGCAATCACTCTTGACACAAATAGGTAAGAGATGATATTAACAGGTTCTACTTCTGCCTGGCTACCCCCTTCCCCACATGGGGGTCATTTTGGAAGTCCTAGTCATGCTTTGGATGTCTAAACACGGGCATAGAGATATCCAAAGCACAGAGACGTCTCCAGAGCCGTTTTTGAAGTCAGGTTCGCACCACGCCCCCAGTGTGAGGACTTCAAAGTCTGACAGGTGTGTGGTAGAGGCATTCCCAGGAACCTAGACAGCCCTGCCTGATTTCAGAAAAGCCCCAGAAATCTGGCATCTCATCTAAGTTTACACTTGCTCTGGTCACCTAAAAAGTGTTCATTTTGGCTGAAAAACATCCAGAGGGTGGAGGAGAGATAGCATTCTGCCATCTCCAGCACTATCACAATGATAGCAGGAGCAGGATTTGAACTCTGGCTTCCCTGATTGTAGCTCACTACTTTAACCAATAGACTATTTCTAGACCTCTGGGTTCTGAAATACTATTCTGGGGATGTCTATGTAAATGTCCCAGCGGATGTCCATATCAGGCATGTCCACATTTGTGAAATCATGTTTGCACGTTTGCTTTTTTTCAGACATTCTGGCTTAGACATCCCAGATTGCACTTGGATGTCCTTTCTAAAATTCCACTCAATGTAATTCCGTTCTATGCACCTTTAAGGCACATAGCCATCACCGCCGAACTTAAACCCCGGATATTCAATACAAAGCCATTTCCGGCTACCGGCATTGAATATCCAGGGTCACCGCACAGCCGCACATGGTGCAGAAGTTAACCATGCAGCGGCGATATTCAGCCGCTGCCCAGTTAGCTCCAGCAGCGAAAGTTAGGACAGCTTTTGCTGCGCCTAACGTTTGCCATTGAGGGATAACCGAATCAAAAAGAACCCCAACCAGATATAATGTGACCCGCTGTAAAATAGTATTCTTTTGTCGGAGCTGACCGTGGGGAGGTCGAAAGGGAAAACGACCTTCGCCAAGCGGGTAGCTACTTTTTATTATTTATATGGTTCTTCACCAAAAAACACAGTCAAAATTACTTTATAGTATAAAACTTATCTCAGTCCAAACATCGCTGCTTCCAAAAGTCCCCTCGCACGACGCACGCGTTTCGGGCACCTTCACCCTGTTTCAAGTGCAATAACCAAGTATAAATTTGCAGCAACCTTCCAGGAAACGCCGTCTCATTGCAGCACAGGTCTTTGATTTGGTTATTGATTTACCTTGACCTCGAGGTTCATTTTTTGTATTGAGGGATAACCGGGCAGTAGCTGAATATCACCATTGCATGGTTATCCTCAGGTACCGTCTCCCAAACGCCCCTGACACCCTGATGCTAAGTGGTTAGCATTGTGGCATATAGCGGCATTACTCTGGGATATTCAGCAGCACTAACTGTGTTCGTGCCAATGACTATCCAACTTAGGGGCATTTACATCGTTTGCAGCTCTGCAAACTGTGTAAATGCTTTTGAATATCGGGCCCTATGTATCTAAGTATAGGTTTTAGAAAAGCACTACCTGTGCCACCCCTCATGCAAACAACAAGTGTAATGAAAAGAGGACAGAAGAAGGAACTGCAGCACAGCTTCGGAGCTGATGGTACCTCCAGTGCTTCGGTGCCATTTTGAAAGCATTGCCGCCGCTGCACATCCTGGTGTGGGGCGGCGGCATCGGAACTCAGAGCAGGGACTAGAGTGGGAGGGGGGAGCAACGGACCAGGTTTGCCTAGGGCACCTCAAACCCTTGCACGGGCCCTGCTTACATGTTCAAAGCCTCAAGGGATGCTACTCTTTTTTGGAATATAGTTCTTTGTAAAATGGCTGCGCATGCCACCAGCTGCACATGCATTTCGTGTGGCCTTAGGGCTGCTTACAGAAGGGTCCACATTCAGTGAGCCTTTTGTAAAATGCTCTGCAATATGTGAAGGCCCAAACCTGAATGGCCTTTTCCTACCTAGATGACCTATGCAAAAATCAGCTTGATCTCTCTACTATAAAACAACACAGTTAATGACACAGTGTTGAATAAGCATACAATGGTGCGTATGTACATATCAGTTCTGAATTACTACAGTAAACCAGGTGTGATTATTATCATTTAATACAAACAGAACCAAACCAAAGTCTACCAGGCAATCTGCATTCTTCTTTAAAGCTTCCATCTTATGGACCAGCCTTCCTCACAGTTGCATCTCGAACCATCATACAAGAAATTCAGACGTGGCCTCCATACTCATCTCTCTGAGCTTTCTTTCAGTGGTACTTGAAGGATGGGATCAGAGTCGCAGCTCTCTCTCGCCTGAAATCTCGTTCTGTCCTCCCCCATGTTCTCCTCACTTCTTAAAAACATTGGAGTTCCTCTCCATTTATCTTGATTACATATTGTAAGTGACTTAGCTTTGCCTTGAAAGGTGGTATCAAATGAAAATAAGCCATAACCATAGCCACTTACTATTATGAAGGCATTAAAATATTTATGAGTGAACATTTACCTTTCCTTACAATAGAACTTATAGTCTAGTAGTAAAAACTGCCAAGGTGTTCTTTTGACATATAGTTCCATGGTAATATAATAACATAGTAAGACTGTAAATGTGTGCCAATATTGACTTCTGGCAACCCAGCCCCTGGGATTTCTGGCAAGGTGCAAACAGATGTAGATTGCCAAGCCTTTCCTTGGTGCAGAGTTCACAACCCCTGGTGTTTCAAGATTGTCACCCATCCAGGTATTAGTCAGGCTGGATACTGCTTAGCTTCAGAGATCAGCTGAAAGCAAGTTCACTCAGTAAATGATAATGCTACTACTACTATTTGATCCAAGTTTTATCCCCTGTTACAATGTAAGCGCAAGACAGTTTCGACTGAATTGAGCAACCTTTGTTAAATGTAAACCGCACTGATAATAAATAGCGTAGTATATAAAAGATGTTAAATAAATAAATAAATACTACTGCTGAGCATTTGTATAGCACTACAAGTCATACGCAGCACTGCACAGACATGTAGGCGACAGTCCCTGCTCATCAGAGCTTACAATCTAGTCAAGGCAGACAACATAAAGGGTGTAGACAGGGATGAAACAAGGGGGAAAGGCAAAGAAACAAGGAGATCAGGTGAGTCAAGATCCAAAAGCAGGAGCAAAGAGGTGAGTTTTCAGCCTGGATGTGAAGAGGGTTAGAGAAGGTGCCTGGCATACAGACACGGGTAGTTTGTTCCAGGATAAGGTGCAGCAAGGTGAAAGGAGCAAAGTCTGGAGTTAGCAATCGAAGAGAAGGGCAAATAAGACCAGCATGGAGCATCTAGCTTGCCCAGCAAGGTGTTCAGGGTTAAAACAGCCCTCTATGTAGGTTATCCCCGCTCTGTTTTTACATTGGGTTGTAACTGCCACTCCGTGCAGGTTATCTCCACTCTATGCTTTTTATTTTGGGTTGTAACAACTACTCCGTGACAGCTGCATTTTTGAAATGTGAAACTCATTTAAATTTTGTTTGTTACTTATCTCATGCGTTTTTTAATTCCGTCACATTTTCATCTCCACCGGGCATCCTTCACCCTTTCCGTGAAAAAGTATTTACTGATGTTGCTTTTACATTTTCCTCCTTTCAACTTTATTTCATGTCCTCTAGTTTTATAACTTTGGAAAAGATTGTTTTGTTCATTAATAACGTTCACGTTTTTAAACATCTGCAGGATATCTTACCTGTCCTTTCTTTCCTCTAAGGTATACATATTCAGGTCTTCAAGTCTCTTCTCATATGGCTTCTGATGCAAACCTCATACCATTTCAGTCTGTCAGCTCCAAATCACTTCAAATCTTTTTATATCCTTAGCAAGATACAGGCTCCAAAACTGAGCACAGCATTCCAAGTGAGGCCTCACAAACAACCTGTACAGAGGCATTATCAGTTCCTCTATTTACATTGTTATGCCTCTCTTTATGCAGCCTAGCATCTTTCTGGCTTTGGGTACGGCCTTGTCACACTGTGTCACAAAGGGGGTCACTTTAGAAGTCCTATTTGTGCTTTGGTTGTCTGAAAACAGAGAGAGAGACATCCAAAGCCATTTTAGAACCTGGCTATGGAGATGTCCAAATCTGAACAGGGGCATGGAGGCGGTGTGGCAGCAGGGCCGGCCTGTCCATTGAGCAAGAATGTTGTTTGCACAGGGCCCCGTGTTTCAGGGGGCCCCGCGCAAACAACATCCTGCATTGAAGACCGGCAGGCAGGGCTGCTTTAGAGGGAGCCGGAGAGGTCCAGGCTCCCTCTAACAGCTGCTGAAGTGATGTTCGTCTTTTCCCTTCACTTCGTCAGCTGTACTGAAGTTTAAAACGCTGCCGTGCTGAGCGCAAGGAAACAGGAAGTCCCCTTTGACCTCAGCGCGGCAGCATTCTAAACGTCAGTACAGCTGCCGAAGTGAAGGGAAAAGTGTGCTTCACTTCGGCAGCTATAGAGGTGAGCCAGGACCTCTCCGGCTCCCTCTTAGCTAGCTGGTGGGGTTGCTAGGACTGGAAATGGGCTGAGTGGAGGTGGGGCTTGAACTGCAAATAGCTGATGGGGAGGGGGGCTTGGAATGGAAATGGGCTGTGAGGGGAGGGAGCTAGGACTGGAAATGGACTGTGGAGGGAAGGCTTGAACTGGAAATAGCTGATGGGGAGGGGACTTCGACTGGAAATGGCCTGTGGGAGGAGAACTAGGACTGGAAATGGACTGAGTGGGGGTGGAACTGGGACAGGAAATGGGCTGATGGAGAGGCTAGGATACAACTGGACATATGCTGTTGGGGGGAGATAGGATTGGAAATGGGCTGTGGTGGGGGCTTGGATTGAAATGGACTCATGGAGGGGCTAGGACTGGAAATAGGCTTATAGAGGGGTTTGGATTAGAAATGGACTGAGTGGGGGGGAGCTAGGACTGGAAATGGGCTGATGGTGGGGCTGGGATTCGAAATGGGCTAATGGAGGGGCTAGGATAGGACTGGAAATGGGCTGTTGGGGGGCTAGGATTGGAAATGGACTGTGGTGGGGGCTTGGATTGAAATGGACTCATGGAGGGGCTAGGACTGGAAATAGGCTCATGGGGGGGCTTGGATTGCAAATGGGCTGAGTGGAGGGGAGTTAGGATTGGAAGTGGGCTGATGGTGGGGCTAGGAAAGGACTAGAAATGGGCTGATTGTGGGGCTGGGATTGGAAATGAGCTGATGGAGGGGCTCGGATAGTACTGGAAATGGATGGGGGATCTAGGACTGGAAATGGACTGATGGTGGGGCTAGGATAGGAATGGAAATGGGCTGATGGGGGGCTAGGACTGGAAATGGGCTGATGCGGGAACTAGAAGGGAGCAGATGCTGGGTGGGGCTGGAACTAGGGGATGTTGGGGGAGGATTAGAATGGGATGGGTCTGGGAGAGTGAAATGGAGAGGGGGAAAATATTTTGTGCAAGAGGGAAGAAAAATCTACAATTGGCCGGGTATTGGGAGAGTAAGTGGGGATTGAGGATGGAGGGGTAAAATTTGAGTGGATGAAAAAGGAATAAAGAAAGAGATGGAGGAAATAGCAAACGGAGAAAGATTAGTATGATAAAGCAGGTGTAGAGAGAGAATGGAAAAAACTAGAAGAGAGAAGAAAGGACAAATGGACAGCAGATGATGGAGAGTTAGCAGAAGACACGAAGAAACCAGAAGAAAGTGGCTGGAACAATTGCAACTGAAAGGAAAATGTATAAAAGGTAGAAAAATATCTCTTTATTTTGAATTTATTAACTGGAATATGTCAGCTCTGGGAAATGTGCATCATTAACGTCTGCGCTTTGTTTAGTACAAGAGGAAATTAGTTTATAGTTTTATTTCTACAGTGTCGTTGTACATTCCAAGTTTGGCTTTTGGGGTTCCCAGTTTAATTATTGTCTTCCTATTTCTAATTTGTGATTCCTTGTTCTTTGTTTGGTGATGGTCTATGCTCTGCATGCGTATCTGAGCTGAGGTATTCTGTTTATGTAGTTTCTATTTGACATTGCCACTTGTTCTCTTTCCCCAGTAGGTCATGTATTGTTATTCTCTGAAATGTATTGGTTTAATATTTGCAGTGTTGCCTTTTGATAGGTAGAGTATGGTGCTGGTACGATACGGCGGGTTTGCTATGGGTTCTAAATGGGTAGTGTTTGTAGTAGTCACTAATGTGCCTGGCGGTTGGCACTGGATTATAGTAATGTAGAAATATTTTAGTCTTTCGTTATCCATACACTCATTAAGTGGCATGTTTATGAAAAGTTAGTGTATGTTAACGTTATACAAATATTTATACAAATGAGGCCCCACACCGAGTCTCTGTACATGGCCCCGCACCCCCCTTGAGCCGTTCCTGTGTGGCAGGATCGTTCCCAGGAAACTGGAGGCCTGATTAGGGCATTCCCAGGGACCAGGACATCCTGCCTGATTACAGAAACGTCACGGACGTTTGGCATCATGCCAAACTTTAGACCTGCTCCAAGGCTCTTGTTTAGCTGAAAAACATCCAGAGGGTATAGAAAAAAAAGCACAATAACATCCCCAGTACAATTTCAACCATAGCAGCATTTGAACCCTGGCTGCCTTGTTCCAAATTCACTACTCTAACCATTAGGCTGTCCTAGATATCTAGAAGCAGAGGTCTATGTAGACGCCCCTGCAGATGTTCATCTCAGGCAGTCTAGGTTTGTGAAATCATGCCTGCACCTGGACGTGCCTGCATTTTTTTTAGACATTCTGGCAACCTCCCAGATTGCACTTACTAAATAATAAATATCTTGATTTTCTTGAATATGTCTGAGCAGATTCATTATCATTTCACCAATGTTTTTATTCTTTGAGTAGGCAATCAAGAGTCTCATTTTAAAACACTCATGTAGTGAAAATACTTGCCAATGATTATGAATCAAGGTTTCTATGTTCTTAGAAAAGGATGAAAAGGTAAAATACACATTAATCTTTCTTCTTGTTTATTATCAGTATATTGAAGCAATAAGTCTTAATTAGAAAATATCACTCTAATATATGCTCTTTTAAGGACTGTCAAAGGAGATTCCCAGTCTAAAAAATGTTGAGTAAGCTCAATAGATTGTTTATTAAATTTGTCATCTGATGAACAAGCTCATATTGCTCGCAGATATTGACTGACAACCCAATTTTTAACTTAGCAGATGGAAACTGTGAAACCACAGAAAATTATTAGAGCCACCTATTTGCATTGTAAAGTGGCATTTCAGAAGGGATGCCTGGTAAGAATCTTGAAAGTCCAAGGAAGAATGTCCAAAAATCAAGAGGAGTGGCAGAAGTGAATGGAGGCACGTATAAGTGCCTTTGGATATTGCTCCATCTCCACCCCGAAAAATGAATGTCCTTATAACCGGTTATGGAGGCAGGCCCTGTGCAGATTGCAAGGTCAGGTGTGTACACGGTTGTAGGTCATTTCACAAATGTGGACATTCCCAAATTAAACAGCCTTAGGACTGGGTACTTGGATGTCCCGGCAGGGATATTTCCGAAGGGAGGCATCTATGCTATGAGACTTGCACATCCCAACCTGCCATTTCAGATATTCAGACATGCAGGGCAATTAATATGTTTGGAGTTTGTATTTAAGCTCAGGTTCCTTCATGCAGGAAATAATTACTGTAGCTATGTTAGTACATTAGGCACTTTCCCCTGGAAGAGTTGCATCCATGAATTGAGCACTTTTTTTCACCTTATTCATGGTCATGGGCAGGTGTAGACATGGACATCTCACCAACCAAGGCCAGACATGCTTGTACTATTCTGAAATCGCACTGTGACATGCATCTCCCTTATTCCATCCATGCCAAGCCTCCACCATGCCCCTGTGCTACATAGACATTCTCATGCTTCTAAAATGGTTGCCGGAATGTCGCCATGCTGTGTATGTCTAACTTACGAATAGGGCTTCTAAAATACCCCTCAAAATATTATATGTATTAAATTCTGATCTCTAATAATATAAATATCAAAAAATGGAACCTCAAATATGGGTGCAAATTATTAACCACTCTGCAACTTCAAAAAATAATTCTTTGGATGCATTTCATAAACAAAAAATGTCATCTAAAATCTTTTTCCTTATGATAATAGCATTAAACCTATAGAAACATACAGCTTTTGTTCTTCCATCCTATTTGCTGACCCCATAGCAATCCCATGTGTTTACAAATAGAATTTCCCATCAAATTCAAAATACATTTTTCTTAATACTAGTTTTGCCAAACATCATTAAATATTCACTAGATATTCTCTAAATTTTCTGTGAAGCTGAGAAATCTGGAATACAATAAATTTACATCAAAAGTGACAAGCCACATATCATCTGAAATCCCTTCTAATTCATCCAATATTCTTAACATATGTGCTGAATCTTGCACAATTTCATCAATGGGCAGCAGCAGAATGGGATGGTGTTGGTGGCGGAGGATCACATTTCTATGACAATGGCGACAACACTAAACTTAAACTGCGTGGAAGAATGGCCTGGCAATCTATTTCCGTATCTTGCTATGAAAAACCCAATGGATAGTCACGACAAAACAAATTGCACTATAGTGCTGGAAGATGAGACCCCCAGGTCGGAAGGCACTCATCCAGGTATTGGGGAAGAGCTGAAGGCTTTTCAGAGTAAAGCCAGCATTTATGATGGGGTTGGATCAAAGCCCTCGGGACATCTGACTGCTGATGTAGCTGTGCATGAAATGAGAGTCAGGAGCTGTAAAGATGTCTTACATATTGGAACATGGAACCTTTGAAATATGAACCAAGGGAAGTTGGAGGTGGTCAAAAATGAAATGGAACGTGTACAACTCGATTGGTTGGGTGTCAGCGAACTGAAATGGACTGTTATCTGGCACTTTGCATCTGATGATCACATGGTCTACTATGCTGGAAACGAAAGACAAAGAAGAAATAGTGTTGCACTTATAATAAAGAAGAAACTTGCAAGAACTGTAACGAAATACAATGCAGTTAGTGAACGCTTAATCTCTATTCATCTATGAGGAATGCCTATCAACACAACTATAATTCAAGTAAATGCCCCAACAACAGCTGCAGAAGAGAATGAAATTGATGAGTTCTATGAACAAGTACAAGCTGAAATTAACAAAACATGCAAACAGGATAAACTGATAGTCATGGGCGAATGGAACACAAACATTGGCAACAAAAAAAGAAGGCAAAATGGTTTGAAAATATGGACTTGGCAAAAGAAATGAAGCTGAAGAAAGATTGATAGAATTCTGCAAGACCAATGATCTATTCATCTCAAGCACCTTCTTCCAGCAACACAAGCAGTGACTGTACACATGGACTTCACCCAATGGGTTGTACAAAAATCAAATTGACTACATCTGTGGAAGTCAATGATGGAAATGCTCTATAACAGTGATGGCTAACCTTTTTGAGCCCGAGTGCCCAAACTGCCGCACAAAACCAAAGAATTTCCTCAAAGTGCCAGCACGTCAATTTGCATAAATATTTGCATAATGCTAACATACACTAACTTTTAGTAAACATGTCTCTTAATGAGTGTATGGATAAAGACAGACTAAAAGATTTCTACATTACTATAATCCAGTGCCAACCGCCAGGCACATTAGGAACTACTACAAACACTGCCCATTTAGAACCAATAGCAAACCCGCCGTATCCTAACAGCACTACCAGGACTCACAAAGCACCACACCATACCTATCAAAAGGCAACACTGCAAATATTAAACCAATACATTTCAGACAATAACAATACATGACCTACTGGGGAAAGAGAACAAGTGGCAATGTCAAAAAGGAATTACATAAACAGAATACCTCAGCTCAGTTGCAATTGCTCCAGCCACTTTCTTCTGGTTTCTTCATGTTTTCTGCTAACTCTCCATCATCTGCTGTCCATTTGTCCTTTCTTCTCTCTCTTCTAGTTTTTTTTTCCATTCTCTCTCTCTACATCCGCTTTAACATACTAATCTTTCTCCTTTTGCTCTTTCCTCATTCCTATTTCATCCACTCAAATTTTACCCCTCCATCCTCAATCCCCACTTACTCTCCCAATACCCGGACAATTGTAGATGTTTATCCCTCACACACAAAATATTTTTCCCCTCTCCATTTTACTCTCCCAGCCCCATCCCATTCTAATCCTCCCCCAACATCAGCTCCCTTCTAGTTCCAGCCTCACCCAGCATCCATTCCCTTCTAGTCCCTGCATCAGCCCATTTCCAGTCCTAGCAACGCCCCACCCCAAACCCAATACAAGTCCTAGCCCCCGCCCATCAACTCACTTCCAGCCCTAAACCCCCATCACCCCATTTCCAGACAGCCCCCATCAGCCCACAGCCCATTAGCAGTCCTACCCCCCCAGCCCATTAGCAGTCCTACCCCCCCCCGCCCGCCCGCCCATTAGCAGTCCTAACCCCCCCCCCTCCTGCCCATTAGCAGTCCTAACCCCCCGCCCGCCCGCAGAGGGGCTTAGCGGGCGGAGGGGGCCCCGCGGGACGCTGCATTCTGCCCTTGCCGCGTCCGCGGCAGCAGTCAGAGACAGCTTTTTTCTTTTTTTTGCGGACCTATGGCCCGCGTGCCAGCTGCAAGGCCTTCGCGTGCCACAGCTGGCACGCGTGCCATAGGTTCGCCATCGCTGCTCTATAACATCAACAAAGACAAAACCTGGAGCTGACTGTGGTACAAATCACCAACTACTAATATGCAAACTCAAGCTAAAGTTGAAAAAGAGCAAGCCACTCATGAATGTAGCAAAATATGACCTTGAGAATATAACACTGTGATTTAAAGACTGCCTGCAAAATCAATTTGCTGCTTTAGATACAAATGACAGAGCTCCAGAACAGTAATGGGATGATATCAAGAAGGTTGTATTGGAAGAAAGCGAGAAGTCTCTATGAAAGGTGAAAAAGCAAAAAAGGCCAAAATGGATAACTGAAGAAACTCTTGAGAATTGCTCAGAAACGCAGAGAAGCTAAAGCCAGAGAAGAAAGAGAGTCAATCTGAGAACTCAACAGAGATTTCCAACGTGCAGCAAGACAAGACAAGGAGAAGTACTGCAATGACACATGCAAGGAAATAGAAACAGAAACTATTAGAGGAAGAATAAGATCGGCTTTCCTAAAGCTACAAGAGTTAAAGAAAAAAATCCAGCCTTGAATTGGAATGTTACAAGATGCTCAAGGATCCACGTTGAATGATGCTGAGAAGATCAAGAAAAGGTGGAAAGAATATACAGAGTTTTTATATGATAAAGATCAAGTGGACCAACAGCCGTTTCAACCTGTGCCTTATAATCAGGAACCATTGGTGATGAAAGAAGAAGTGGCATTGAAAGCCTTATCAAAGAACAAAGCACCAGGCATTGATGGCATTCCCATAAAAGTATTACAGCAATCTAATGCAGCTGTTCCCATACGTATAAGGCTCTGCCAGGAAATTTGGAAGACAGCATCATGGCTAACTGACTGGAAAAGATCTGTGTTTATACCAATAGTAAAGATAGGTGACCCAACTGACTGTGGAAATAATCACACATTCGCTTTGATTTCACATGCCAGCAAGATTCTACTGAAAATCATTCAGCAGAGACTACAACCATACCTGGAATGAGAATTGCCTGAAGTGCAAGCAGGTTTCAGGAAAGGGCAAGAAACAAGAGACATCATCGCAGATGTGAGATGGATCCTTGAAAAGACTAAAGAATACCAAAAGGATATCTATATGTGTTTTATTGACTACAGCAAGGCTTTTGACTGTGTAAACCATGAGAAACTTTGGGCCACATTAAGAAGCATGGGTATACCAGAACACCTGATAGTTCTCTTGCACAACCTTTACATTGATCAAGAAGCAACAGTTCGAACGGAACAAGGAGAAACAGAATGGTTTAAAATAAGCAAAGGTGTAAGACAAGGCTGCATACTTTCCCCCTACCTGTTTAATTTATATGCAGAACAAATCATCAGAGAAGCAGGACTGTATAAAGACAACAGAGGTGTGAAGATTGGTGGAAGACTCATCAACAACCTTTGCTATGCTGATGATACCAAATTACTGGCTGAAAGTGAAGACGATCTGAAACATTTATTCTCAAGATCAAGGAACATAGTCTTAAAATGGACCTGCATGTTTATGTAAAGAAGACAAAGATCCTGACAACTGGCAAAATCAATAAGTTCATCGTTGATGGAGAAGAAACAGTGGACAACTTTAACCTACTTGGATCAACTACACAGGTACACTACCAAAAAACTGCCTCCAGTTTTGCAACTGATTCCTATAGATTTTGGGGTGCTGAATCCAGGAAAAATAGCCAAAATGTTCCATCACGTCACGTATTCTTGCAAAATTCGATTTCTTACCCATATAAGGAATGTTCACATAATTTCTTTTTAGCCGACTGCAGTTTATTTTCTTGGCCCAAAATAGAGGTTGTAATGGTTAACTAACTAGAAACACTCCCTCATGATATTTTAGAGTGTTTTGTATTCATTTTATACATTAACAGGACAATTGGGAGGCGGGGGGCTAAATCCAGTACTCGCGCTGGCACATGTTCTTTCCTGTTCGCCTCGCCTCGTTCGCTCGCTCAAACACGGTGGTTGCGACATGAACGTTCCTGTCAAATTTCAGTTTCTTGCAAGTTCATTATTACCTTTTGTTTGCTCAGTCGTAATCCAGCTTTATTCCGAAGTGGTTCACTACAGTTGTAGTTTGCAGTGCTGTGTATTTGTGATGGCTCACAGAGCCAGAGGTTGCGTCAACTCTCCGGACAGTTTTTGTTTTATTTGTGGGGAATATACCGTGAAAAAGCGGCAGAGGAACATTTCTGCATTTATTAAAAAAGTATATTTCGCCTATTTCGGTTTGAAGTTAGGCGATCAAGACAAACCGTAGGCTCCTCACAAAGTGTGCAAGACATGTGAGGAAGATCTACGCTTATGGATGAAAGGTAAAAAACAAGCATTTCGTTTCGGAATACCTATGATGTGGCGCGTGAACAAAGAGACCACAGCAGTGACTGCTATTTTTGCTCTTGCATTGTGAAGGGATACAACTTAAAAAATAAGAACGTAATAAGTTACCCCAACCTTCCCTCAGCAATTAGGCCTATGCCTCATAGCAACGAAGTACCTGTGCCTGAACCACCAAAATCTTTGGATCATATTTGTGTGGACGGTTCTGATCATGATGAGACTCATCAGATGGCTTTTCCCGATGAGTCCAGTACTTCCGAGTTTGAAACTGAACCAGATCCGAAACCTGAACTTTTCTCTCAAGCTGAATTGAATGATTTAGTCCGGGATTTAGGACTCCCAAAAGATGCTGCCCAACTGCTAGGTTCTCGGCTTAAACAGAAAAATCTATTGTCACCAGGAACAACTTTTTATTGGTACCGCAACCGCGAGACACAATTTTTGAAGTATTTCAGCAAAGAGGAAGATTTGGTATTTTGCAACGATATATACGGAGTGATGGAAAAGTTTAAACTCAAGTATGATCCTGCTGAATGGCGGCTGTTCATTGATTCGTCAAAAGACAGCATAAAAGGTGTTCTTCTTCATAATGGCAACACATTCGCTTCAGTTCCTATTGCTCACTCTGTTATTCTCCAAGAAAAATACGAGAATTTGGCCCTGATTCTTCAGAAGATTCGTTATGATGAGCATAAGTGGATGATTTGTGGAGACTTTAAAATTCTATCCATGCTATTAGGGCAGCAATCCGGTTTCACCAAATATCCCTGCTTCCTTTGCTTGTGGGATAGCCGGGCCCGCGACCTACACTGGGGGAAAAAAGACTGGTCAATTCGGGAGTATTTGAGACCCGGTGAGAAAAATGTTCTTCATGAGAGCTTGGTACCTCGTGATAAAATTCTATTACCACCTCTCCACATTAAGTTGGGTCTCATTAAGCAATTCATCAAGTCCCTTCCAAAAGATGGTGAGTGCTTTCGGTACCTTTGCTCAAAATTCCCCTGACTTTCTGAAGCAAAGCTAAAGGAAGGAGTGTTTGTTGGCCCTGATATAAGGAAACTCATTTCAGATGGAGCATTCGCTGAAACGATGTCTGAGAAGGAAAAAGAAGCCTGGGATTCCTTCAAGGATGTTGTTCTCAAATTCTTGGGGAACAGGCGGGATGAGAACTATAAGGATATTGTTGCCAGGATGCTCAATGCCTTCAAAGAACAAGGCTGTAACATGAGCCTGAAAGTCCATTTCTTGCACTCCCATGTGAACTACTTTCCCGAAAACTTGGGGGCGTACAGTGAAGAACAAGGTGAAAGGTTTCACCAGGACATCAAGGACGCAGAGAGAAGGTACCAAGGAAGATGGAACACCACTATGATGGCTGATTTCTGCTGGTTGCTGCTGCGGGAAACCCCAGATGAAAAATACGCCAAGCAGCGCACCAAGAGAAGCATTCGGGGGAAGAAGAAACGGGCCCACCAGGAGATTGATTGACCCAAGAATGACTTTAAAATCTAAACTGTGTTGACAAATATCGTGTTTTTACTAAACTTTGAAATAAAAATTTGCTAGTTATTACCACAGTGTCGGATCTCATTTATTAGAATTTTATTTTCACACCATCGGGTGTTTGTCTTCATGTATTGCAATGGTGCAGTTTGCGTTTTCTATTCTTACATACATACCTGTACAACATTTTTTGCACATTTCTTTGCTTTGCTTTGTGTCTAACCTCGCTCTTATATGCTCAATGTTTGTGCACATGTATGTGGCTGTTTTAAGTGCAGACAATTTTGCTACCATCACAGTGTGTTTTGTTGACATTACTCTATTCTTATGTGCTGCCTTGTTACAATATTCTTTATTCTTATTTGAATAACTACTAAACAATTAGTATAAAGAATTCATCCAAGAAACTTTTATCTCGATCGCACTCAATCTGAAACGTTCACCTCAAACTGCTAACCCAATGTAGCAAAAACTCTGTACGTGATGGAGCAAATTGGTTACCAGATTTGGATTCAGCGCACCAAAAAAACGTAAAAATCAATCGAAACATTAGAGGCAGTTTTAAAAAAAATTTTTTTAGTGTACCTGTGCTATCAATAAAGAAGCAACAAGCAGTCAAAAAATCAGATGACGCATTTGCCCTTGGCAGAATGGCTATGAAGGACCTAGACAAGATTCTCAAGAGCAGAGATGTCTCTCTCCATACAAAGATTCAACTTGTTCAAGCCATGGCATTTTCAAAAACTTCATATGGATGTGAAAGTTGGCCAGTGAAAAAGATAGAAAGAAAATTGATGCCTTTGAATTATGGTGCTGGCGATGAATACTGTGTATACCACAAACCAGTCAGTACTAGAGGAGATCAAACCAAAGCTTTCTTTAGAAGCTCACATGACAAGACTTTGACTTTCATACTTTGGACACATCATGCGAAGAGAGAGATCATTAGAGAAAGACATCATGCTTAGCAAGGTAGAAGGTCAACGCAAAAGAGGAAGGCAGCAATGAGATGGATCGATACAATAACAGCAGCTATTGGTGCTAGTTTGTCAACAATGAGCCACCTGACTGAAGACTAAACACAATTTAGGACAACTATCCAGAGGGTCGCCATGAGTCGATACCAACTCGACAGCACTTAACAACAACAACATGTGCTGAATCTTGCTCAATTTCATCTCTGTTGTCTTGGGTTGCAGAAATATATCCAAAACTTAGCTAGTGTTTCTAATACTGAGCTCTTCAATGAAACAACAGGTCTACCTGGTGAATCACATGGAGGCCAATTCTAAACGGGGCACATCCGACTCGTCCGGACATCCAAAATCTGGACGGGCTGGATTTGCACCCAATTCTGCATCCGCAGGAGCTAGCCGTTCCCACAGGTGCAGAATCAGGGCACTTGGACAGGCCCGATCCAGCCCTGCTGCATGTCTGGCAAACTCCCCGTCCAGCCCAGTCGATGCTCCTGCATGGAGCCGCAGTGCCATGGTGTCCTGTCGCCATGGCACCGGTATGCCATTCAGGAGTCCTGCACAACACAGGACTAGCTTTTCGCTGCTGCCAAACCCCTGGAGGGGCCTTCCAAAGCCAAGATCGAGCGGTGAGGATCCCACTGCCCTGCTCACCTGGTCGGGGGGGGAGGGGTCCTGCCATGATGGCTGCCAACCCTCTGAGGTGGAATAATTTCCCCATCTATCTCCTCAACTCTGGACGTACAGGGTCACGACTGGAATTGGTCCTGTATGTCAGGGGTCATGGGCCCGCCTCTGCCCCACCCATGCTCATCCTCCAGCCCTCCCTCTCCCGTCCCCGTCGAGAGCTCCCCGCACAAATCCTCTGTATGTGCGTGGAGCTTTAGGGACAGAATCGGCCCCAAGCAATTAGCGGGTGATGTACATCCAAATCGGACGTACATCCCCGCTAATCGCTGTACCGAATGACCCCCATAATGTTTTATGTACCTTAGATAAACATCCAATAATTTATACATTATTTATAAAGAAATGTTTCCTTCTTTGTTAATATCCCTGCTTATGCTGCAGACTCAACTTTATTCTCAATCCGTTTTTGCAATTCCTAAATCGCATCTCCATGAAGTAATCTATAATATTCTTGATTTGCAAATTGGCGCATAATCTCCATAGTGTATTGTTCATTTGTCTGGATCACGACCGTGCTGCCTTTTATTTTCAATTCTTATTATTAAATTCTCCTGTTGTCATAGTTCTCTCAATGCTGTTCTTTCACTTTGTATCATATGAAATGTCTTTATTTGATCATTGATCACATACTCAGCATGCCACGAAGTGGGGATAGAGGGAAGAAACTGAATTATAAAACAATATTAGATATTCACATTAGATACTATAAGCCCAATGAGCCTGAATTTAGAAATTGAGTGGACATTATGGGGGTCATTCCGAGCCCCGAATAGCAGGGATGTATGCCCTGCCTGGACGTACATCCCCGCCATTCGTCCCCCTGCTGATCCTGCACAAAGGCTCCCTGTACGAACAGTGGAGTTGTATGGGGAGTCTTAGACGGGGTGGGAAGGGGCGGGCAGAAGGCGGAATGAGGGCGGGGTGTGGGCGGGTCAGCACCCCGGACATACTGGGCTGATTCTGAGGTCGGCCCTGTACGTCCGGGGTATGCCAGTTAGACAGGGGAACTCAGAGGTGGAATAAGTCCCCCTGGACACAGCGTTTTGGTGATGACCGGCAGAGACAGGTGAGGTAGGGGTGCAGGAAGTTCCCCACAGCCAGACCCTAGCCATGGGAGGCCAGATCGAGTGTCCCGCTGTGAGGAATGGAAGATTTTGACAGCTGCCGGCATTCATGGCTCCTGAATGGAGCCGCGGTGCCATGGCGACGGGACGCCATGGCTCTGCGACCCCATTCAGGAGCCTGACTGAGCTAGTCGGGTTGTGGCTGGGCATGCGGCCGGACAGAATCAGGGCCTGGCCTGCACATCCAGGCATTAGACCCAATTCTGATCCCACGGGGGCCATGGGATCAGAATCAAGTCTAACTTTGCATGACCTGATTCTGCCCAGCTGTACAGGGGCGTCATGGCCTGAATGGAATAGGCCTCCACATGAAGATTTATGGAGATAGAGTAATTAGTAATGATGAAATCAACAGCTGTTGGTTGACGATCATGCCAAACGAATCTGACTGCTTTCTTTGACTGGATGACCAGCGAACTAGATCAAGGGCATGCAATAGATGTTATCTACTTAGATTTCAATAAAGCCTTTGCTACTATTCCTCATAGGAGGCTTGTGAATAAACTGAGCAACCTGGGGATGGATCCCAAGGTGGTGAACTAGATCAGGAACTGATTGACTGACAAACTACAGAGGGTAGTAGTGAATGGAATTCAATCTGAAGAAAGGAGAGTGAGAAATGGAGTTTCTCAGGGATTGGTCCTTGCACTGGTACTATTCAATATCTTTGTGGATGATATTGCCAAAGGGTTAAAATGAAAAGTTTGACTTTTTTCCAGATGACACTGTTATTCCTGGGCTGGAGTGCAGTGGAAACCTGATAGCTGAATTTCACAATAGGACATTGTAATTGCCACAAAATTGCTGTAGTCCCAGTTTATTTTCTTTCACAACTGAGCTAAGACTGAGAACAGTAAAAAATATCTGTAATAACCATAACAGTCAACTTTATGATGGCCGATGTTTAAATAAAATACAAATATTCAGTGCTGCCATCCAGATAGTGTGCAGGGCTAAATATACATAGAGAGCAGTCAGCGCCAGAGCTATCCAGATAGTGACCGTTTTCAGTCTGCTAGCTAGATAAATTTATGACAGCTTTTTTGCTGCTCTCTAGATAATGTAATGCTCTGCCGTTTCCCCCCCTCCAGCACCCCCCAGAGTGCCGGGGTGGTTTGTAAGAATTTTCAGTAGCACTATACATATATAGGGGGTTCAGTGGCAGAAAGTCAAATTGAGAGCCCTCAAGAAAAATATCGGAAAGGGCCCCAGAACTGGGGGGAATCCACCTCAGAATACGTATGAGAACTATACATGGGCCCCCTCTTTCTCTGGGCTCCCAAGCACCACAGGGATGTCTTGGGTGGAATTTACGCCATTGAGGGGGTTATCGTTTTTAGAAGCCCTATTCATATGTGCCAATTACATCTACATCCCAACAGCGATTTTAGAAAGGACTGAATTAACACATCTCTGCTGCAACCATGTCCAATTACATGGGGCATGGCTGCAATCATGTCCAATTACAAGGGGCATGGCAGAGGCGTGTCTAGGGTGGCCCTAGAAGATCCATGTGAATCTCCAATTTCACAGTAGTACTGCATGTGTAAACCCACTGGTGGACACATCCATATTTAGACCTGCTCCTTGGTATGAACAGGCCTTCCGAAAATGTTCATTTCGGCCAGGTCTCAACAGTAAGGATGACAGGAAAATGCCCTTTCACTGCCCCAAATATTTTCTCCTCCTCAGAAAAGGATAGCAGGTAAATTGTGAAGCCTCTTTATTTACTGTGGTGCTGCTGCATGTCTTTTGAAAATGTGCCTTCACATGCCACTGGACATCCACAGATAATGATGTCTAGTGAAATGATCTGGATTACGCCTACTGTTATCTGGATAATTCCCTTTGAATGTCGACCCAATAAATACTGTTACAGCAGTAATAACGCACTACCATAATCAAGCTGGGAATTTATAAAATCAGAATCAAGCTGATAACGTCTGCAATATTTCACAAAACATGATTATGACCAAGATTCTGGTTATTGAAGACTAGACTCCAAAGTATCTGGGGCTAAGAACATAAGACATGCCAAACTGAGTCAGGTCAAACATCCATCCAATCCGGCATCCTGTCTTTGATAGTTGACAATCCAGGTCCCAAGTATCAAGCAGAATCCCAAGGAGTAGATTCATTGGTAACAGACCCCACACATGAAGGGGCCATACTGGACTTGGTGCTTACCAATGGTGAAAGTGTTTCTGATGTTGTAGTGGGAGATCATTTTGCATCCAGTGATCACCAAATGGTGTGGTTCAGTATTAGGACTAGGGCTATTAGAATCCATTCAAAGGTGAGGATCTTAGACTTTAGGAAGACTAACTTTGCCAAGATGGGCCAATACCTCAGGGAGTCGTTAGTGGGATGGGAACAGCTGGGGGATGTAGAAAAACAGTGGGCAAAACTGAAAGGGGATATTTTAAGGGCAACCAACCTTTTTGTTAAAATGGTAAATAAAGGTAAAAGGAAAAGGAGACCGCTATGGTTTTTGAAAGAAGTAGCTGAAAAAGTGAAGAAAAAGTTGGAGGCCTTCATGAAATACAAGAGATCACAGAGAGAGGAAGACAGGCATCTATATTTGGAAAAACTTAGAGAAGCTAGCAAAGTAGTCAGGAAGGCAAAGGTTCAAAAGGAGGAGGAAATAGCCAAAGCAATAAAATGGGGGGATAAGACATTTTTCAGATATATTAGTGAGAAGAGGAAGGGCAAAAGTGGTATTGTCAGACTCAAGGGTGCAGGGGAGGAATATGTAGAAGCTGATAAGGATAAAGCGGAATTGCTTAACAAATATTTCTGTTCAGTGTTCACAGATGAAGAACCAGGAGCAGGACCTCAGAAAACACCCACAAACAGGAACAGAAGCGAGGGACATCTTGAACAATTTTCAGAAGACTATGTTCGTGAGAAACTAGCTCAACTTAAAGTAGACAAAGCGATGGGACAGGATGGGATACACCCTAGAATACTGAGGGAACTTGGGGACATTCTAGCAGCTCCACTGACTGACCTTTTCAATGCCTCATTGGAGTCGGGAGTTGTGCCAAAGGACTGGAGAGAGGCTCATGTGGTGCCTTTACACAAAAGCAGAAGTAAGGATGTGGTTGAAAACTACAGGCCAGTTAATTTAACTTCGGTGGTGAGTAAATTATTGGAAACGCTGCTGAAAGAGAAAATAGTGAGGTTTCTGGAGTCCAGAGGATTACAGGATCCGAAGCAGCATGGATTCACCAGAGGCAGGTCTTGTCAGACAAATCTAATTGATTTCTTTGACTGGGTGACCAGGGTGTTGGACCGAGGGAGAGCCCTAGATGTGGTGTATTTAGATTTCAGTAAAGCATTTGACACTGTTCCTCACAGGCGACTTCTAAATAAACTGAGCACCCTAGGGATGGACCCTAAAGTTACTGCTTGGGTTAGAAATTGGTTGGGTGGGAGGCGACAAAGAGTACAAGTAAATGGAGCTTACTTTGAGGAGAAGGATGTTACCAGTGGTGTGCCCCAGGGATCTGTCCTTGGTCCGATTCTTTTTAACATCTTTGTTAGTGATATAGCAGAAGGGCTGTCGGGTAAGATTTGCCTCTTTGCGGATGATACCAAAATCTGCAATAGAGTAGATACCCAGGAAGGTGTAGATAACATGAGGAGGGATCTAGCTAAGCTTGAAGAATGGTCTAGAATTTGGCAGCTGGGATTTAATGTTAAAAAATGTAAGGTCATGCATTTGGGCTGCAGCAATCCAAGGGAGCAATATAGTATAGGGGGTGAAGTACTTTTGTCCACTAAAGAAGAGCGGGACCTAGGCATGGTTGTGTCTGATGATCTTAAAGTAGCTAAACAGGTAGAAAAGGTGACGGCAAAAGCTAGACGGATGCTTGGGTGCATATGGAGAGGAATGGCTAGCAGAAAAAAGGAGGTGATAATGCCTCTGTATAAGTCTTTGGTGCGACCTCATTTGGAGTATAGTGTGCAATTCTGGAGACCGCACCTTCAAAAGGATGTGAACAGGATGGAGTCGGTGCAGAGGGTGGCTACTAAAATGATTAGTGGTCTTCATTATAAAGCATATGAGGACAGACGTAAGGATCTTAATATGTACACCTTAGAGGAAAGGCGGGATAGAGGTGATGTGATTGAGATGTTTAAATACCTCCGTGGCATAAATGTTCAGGGAGAGAGCCTCTTTCAATTGAAAGCAAGTTCTGCTACCAGGGGACATGGATAGATTCAGGAGTGATATGCGGAAATATTTCTTTATGGAAAGAGTAGTGGATCCGTGGAATAGTCTCCCAGTGGAGGTGGTAGAGATGAGGACAGTAACTGAATTCAAAAAAGCATGGGACAAACACAGAGGATCTCTAAAGGTAAAAAGGGGACTGTTGTAGTTGTTGATATGGAAGGACAGACTAGATAGGCCATGTGGTCTTTTTCTGTCATCATATTTCTATATTTCTATGTTTCTATTAGTCATATGCATAACAACATAAGAATTGCCATAGTGGGTCAGACCGATTGTCCATTAAGACCAGTATCCCATTACCAATAGTGACAAATCCAGGTCACAAATATCTGGCAGGATGCCAAAAGGTAACAAGATTACATGTTCCCCAGGGATAAGAAAGGACTTTCCCTAAATCTACCTTAGTAATGGTTTATGGAATTTTTCCTCCAGGAACTTGTCCAAACCTTCTTTAATCCCAGAGGTTAGCAGTGGCTCCCTCAAGCTTTGATGGCTAATGATGGTTTATGGTTTCAGCTTCAGATACTTCTCTAAACCCATTACAAAACAGTCAGAACCAGGGAGGCAAAGTACTGTATTACAAAAAACAAAACAGCAATAAAAAGTAAACCAAATTTCATTGTATTATTTGATTGATTGCATATTTATTAAAATTGCACAGAAAAATCTTTTCAAATTTCATAAATGGTTTTACTTTTCATTGCTGTTAAATCCATTTTAATTCCAAGTATGCTACCTGTTTTGACCACATGTTCTAGCAATAAATTCCATACCTTCATGGTGCACAAGTGAAAAAATACTTTCTTAGATTTGGTTTCAAAGTGCTAGCAATTAGTTTTATGGATAGTCCCAACATTTCAGTAGTAGCTGAAAGGGTAAACAATTGTTCATTATTGGCTCTTTCCACCCCACTCATGATTTTGATGACTTCCATCATATCTCCCCTCAGCTGTCTCTTCTCCATGCTGAAAAGCCCTCCTTTATCATTCTGGTTGTCCTTCTCTGTACCATTTCTAGTTTCACTCTCTTTTGAGATAGGGTGACCAGAACTGCACATAGCACTCATGGTGCAGTCACACCATGGATCAATACAGAGACATTATAGTATCCTCCAGTTTATTCTCCATTCCTTTCTGAATAATTCCTTCTATTTACTTTTTGGACTGCTGCCACTAAACACTGCTCAGGATCAATAACTGCCCATGACAAATCCTATAATGCCTTCTCAGGAAGGAAAACCCTCACGCAGAAGCTGATTGCTGAACTGCCACACAAAACTTCTCTCTGGCCAATATAAGAAAAAAGGCCTAGATCCCTACAGTCAGATTGCACACTCTCTTAAATATCTTTATATATGTAGAAACTGAAATAGATAAGAGGGTACCTGTCTCTGTGCAGGCCCTAACATCAAATTACTTAAGGCCATCACTTACAGCTCTTAGAAGAAGAAATGCTGGCAGTAGCAGATAATGCGAATGGCCTGAAACTAGCAAATAAGGGCTGATATTGATCTAACATTAACTCAGCAATCCAGTCTTAAGTTTTAAAGATTTGTGATACTTGCTTTCCTTGTTATTTTTTTTCTCTTTGAAACCCAGATGGTCATGTACTGAACTGTACACTCTTGATATAGCTTTATTTCTCTTGAATATGAATAAATGGAGTCAGGAAGTGTGTGATACATTTCAGAAATTAGTTCTCACCCCGCCCTTCAGCTCCTTCCCCCCCTCCCCCCACAGTCAAGTTTTCAGGATATCATAATGAATATGCATACAACATATTTCCACACACAGCCTCCAATGAATGCAAATATACCTCTTCCATAATCATTGACGATATCCCAAATAGTTGACTGCTTGGAGGGGGAGGCAGGTGAGGTCTGATTTGTGCAGCACTGTTTCAGAGGACCAGCAAAGATGATGTAGAAAGGACTTATGTAATCGCATCCTAAGGCTCCAGTTTTTTCCGGTTCCAATATGGCTACTAGAACTGCACTATGGAAGATGAATATTTACATCTGAATCTGGTAATGAGACACTATGTGCTCCCATCTACAACTGGTGGAACCTTGAACCAATGCCTTTGTATCAAGTCAAATACTGAATATTTGGTTAGATCTCTTTATAACTGAACTGTTCATCACATGTTTATTGTACTGATTCACAGGAATTCAATGAAGACATTATCTTTTTTCTTCTGCAAGAACCGGGGCCCAGCCACTGCCCCCACTTATTTTCTGTAACATGTGAAAAATAATTCAGTAAACATTTTTTTTTATTGTTTCTTCATTTAGATCTAGAGCAGACCACAAATCAGAAATTGCTCTGTGAGTGCAAATGAAGATGATGCCAGAATATTAAAAGCACTTTTCCTTCGTTTGTCTACAATATTTACAGATACTCTGTATTTTGTACTCATTAAAGCAGTCTGCTTTGTCACATGTTTTCACCAAAGACATTCATCATCAAGGTCAGAGGGTGAAAATTGTGATCTATTATGCTTTGAGGAATCTAATGAAAAGCCACATAATTATCCAATTTAACCAGAAGCATGTAAAGAAAAAAAAGGCGGGGAGGAGTACTTGCTATAATTTAAATTGTTTTGTTTCCCTGAAGCAAAATTCAGTGTCTGATTGACAGGAAGTAATGATAATTCTCACTGATATGCTGCTACTAATTGAGAAGAGATATTTAATAAGCCCCATATTCCAGAGGTAAATGCATGTTCTTAACCTGCACCTGAACCTGAGTTTTGATGCAGTGTGGGGATGAGTTATAGACACAGATAAGTGAGCACAAGTGGATTTTCAGTCTTGTGTGGCAGAATGGAAATTGGAATCTTTAGAATCTATTACAGAAATAATTCTGTGCTGCTCACATTTTTATAAATTGCTAAGACACAAAGTCAGGGAAATTCAGTTGTAGGAAATTACTAGGACACCATGAAATCTACAGGCAGAATTGTTTCTAAAGGCAAAAGAAGACTGTCAGTTGCAAGACTTCGGGAGATTCAAATAATCAAAGAGTTGCTGTAGGCCCACCCTACAAGAACGAAGGAGAAAGGGCAAAAATATATCCAAAGAGCAAAGAAAGAATATCGGTGTATATTTCAATATCATACAGGTGTATTTACAGTGTAGGCGTGATCCAGTAACAAAAGCACAGAGTAGCACGTGGTCTTCGTAATGAAGGAACGTCCCTTCTTCATGCTGAAAACATACAGAGGGCAGTCCATTCCCTCTGTAGGTCACCCAGTCAACTTTCGACAGTGTACACAATAACCCATTATTTTCTGAGTCATATTTGTAAGTGTTTGCATTATTTTCATAATTGGTTGGGGACAGCAAGCTTCCATTGGTATGGGAAAGTCTTCATTTGCTTACATTATTATAGTGCCTTTTCCTTGAACAGTAGGGCTCCCTTCCAACAAGACCAGAGTCCAAGCACTGGTACTGTTGAAACCTCTACAGCAAGAATTTCTGCATGGCATGCAAATGTAATTTTGTCTTTTTACTGAGTAAATGAATAAACACTAATAGGACTAAAAGATTAGTAACATGGCAGCTCTGTGGAGGATGTGCTTTGATGATTTATTTTTAGCATTTTTATTTTCATTTTTATTTTATTGTTTTTTAATGTTGGTGTGTAACTTGCTGTATACTATTTGATTGCTATAGTGGTATATAAAAGATTAGTAGATAAATGACAGGTTAGATATGATTGGAATATCAGAGACATGGTGGAAGGAGGACAACCAGTGGGACACTGTGATACCTGGACAGAGCTGATCAAATTGGTGGAGGGGTTGCGCTCTATGTTAGAGAGGGCATTGAGTCAGAAAGGATTAAAGTTTTGCAGGAAACAAAATTTGCTGTAGAATCTCTATGGATTGAAATTCCATGTAAAAAGGGGAAGGTGATAGCAGTGGGGGTGTACTATCGACCGCCTGGCCAGAATGAACAAATGGATGATGAAATGCTCAAAGAAATCAAGGAAGCTAACAAACGTTATAGCGCAGTAATAATAATGGGTGATTTCAATTACCCCGGTATCGACTGGGTCAGTGTCACGGCAGGACATGCTAGGGAGATAAAGTTCCTAGATGAAATAAATGACTGCTTCTTGGAGCAGCTGGTTCATGAACCGACCAGAGGGGAAGCCATATTAGACCTAGTCCTTAGTGGAACACCAGATCTAGTGCAAGAGATAAGGGTGTTGGGGCCACTTGGCAATAGTGATCATAGCATGATCGCTTTTGATTTAATTAGTGGAGGAGGGATAGTAAGGAAATCCACAGTACTACCTTTTAACTTTCGAAAGGGAGACTATGATAAAATGAGGAAAATAGTTAAGAAAAAACTAAAAGGAGCAGTTGCAAAGGTTAAAGACTTACATCAAGTTTGGGTGTTGTTGAGAAATACTATCTTGGAAGCCCAGACCAGCTGTATTCCACGCTTTAAGAAAAGTGGAAGGAAGTCCAAAAAACTGCCAGCATGGTTTAAAGGAGAGGTCAGAGAGGCTGTTGTTGCCAAAAAAGCATCTTTCAGGAAATGGAAAATAGAGCCAAACGACAAAACCTGGAAACAGCATAAGCACTGGCAAGTCAAATGCAAGGCATTGATAAAGCAGGCAAAGGGAGAATTTGAGAAGAAGCTTGCTGCGGAAGCAAAAACACGAAATAAAGATTTTTTCAAGTACATTCGTAGCAAAAAGCCTGTGAGAGAGTCAGTTGGTCCATTAGATGATAGAGGAGTTAAAAGGGCACTAAGAGGCGACAAGGCGATAGCGGAGAGAATGAATGAATTCTTTGCTTCAGTCTTTACTGAGGAAGATGTAGGGATGTTACCCATGACTGAAGTGGTATTTAAAGGTGCGGAAGAATTGAAGGAAATATCGATACATCGGGAAGATGTATTACAACTATTAAATAAACTAAAGAGTAGCAAATCACCTGGGCCGGATGGTATACATCCAAGGGTGTTGAAAGAACTGAAATATGAGATTGCAGACCTGCTATTAGTAATCTGTGAATTTTCATTAAAATCATCTCTAATACCTGAAGATTGGAGGATCGCCAATGTAACGCCAATTTTTAAAAAGGGTTCCAGGGG
Source organism: Ichthyophis bannanicus (assembly GCA_033557465.1). Lineage (NCBI taxonomy): Eukaryota > Metazoa > Chordata > Amphibia > Gymnophiona > Ichthyophiidae > Ichthyophis > Ichthyophis bannanicus. The sequence continues at coordinate 580,295,269 of CM066031.1, forward strand.
TGATCCGGGAAACTACAGACCGGTGGGAAAAATGGTAGAAACCATCATAAAGAATAAAATTACTCAGCATGTAGATAGTCATGGCCTAATGGGAGACAGCCAACATGGCTTTAGACAAGGAAGATCTTGTCTTACTAATCTATTATGTTTTTTTGAAAGTGTGAATAAACAGGTGGACAAAGGTGAGTCGGTTGATATAGTGTATCTGGACTTTCAGAAAGCCTTTGACAAGGTCCCTCATCAGAGACTTTTGGCAAAACTAAAGAGTCATGGGATATGAGGCACTGTACTACTGTGGATCAAGAACTGGTTAAAAGATAGAAAGCAGAGGCTTGGGCTAAATGGCCAATTTTCCAAATGGAGAAAATTGAATAGTGGTGTACCCCAGGGATCTGTGCTGGGTCCGCTGCTTCTTGACATATTCATAAATGACCTGGAAAGTTGGAATAACGAGTGAGGTTATCAAATTTGCAGATGACACAAAACTATTTAAAGTTGTTAAAACCCAAGAGGATTGTGGAAAATTGCAAGAGGATCTTGATAAATTGGAAGACTGGGCATCAAAATGGCAGATGAAATTTAATGTGGACAAGTGCAAAGTTATGCACATAGGGAAGAACAACCCAAACTATGGTTACACGATGCAAGGTTCCACATTAGGAACCACCACCCAGGAAAAAGATTTAGGCGTCATTGTGGATAGCATGTTAAAACCCTCGGCCCAGTGTGCAGCGGCAGCCAAGAGAGCAAATAGAATGCTAGGTATCATAAGGAAAGGAATGGAAAATTAACAAAAGATATTATAATGCCTCTATATCGTTCCATGGTGAGACCGCACCTTGAATATTGTGTGCAATTCTGGTCGCCATATCTTAAAAAGGATATAGCGTTATTAGAAAAGGTTCAGAGAAGAGCCACCAAAATGGTAAAGGGGATGGAAGGATACTCCTATGAAGAAAGGCTAAAAAGGTTAGGGCCCTTTAACCTGGAAAAGAGACGGCTGAGGGGAGATATGATAGAAGTCTATAAATTAATGAACGGAGTGGAACGGGTAAACGTAGATCGATTGTTTACGTTATCAGAATATAGAAAGACTAGGGGACATTCAATGAAGCTACAGGGTAAACTATTTAAAACTAATAAAAGAAAATATTTCTTCACTCAACGTGTAATCAAACTCTGCAATTTGTTACCGGAGGATGTAGTAAAGGCTGTTAGTGTAGCTGGGTTTAAAAAAGATTTGGACAAGTTCCTGGAGGAAAGGTCCATAAACCATTATTAAGAAGGGACCCAGGATATCAATGCTTGACCCAGTACAAGCATTGCGGAACCTGTGTCTTTTGGGGAAACTGTTAGGTACGTATGACCTAGATTGGCTACTGTTGGAAACAGGATACTGGGCTTGATGGACCTTGGTCTGACCCAGTATGGCATATCTTAAGTTCTTATGTTCTTAGTTTCATTTCTGAGTCAGATCTTCCATCTCTGAGCTGACCAAGGCTAGGGGGCAGCATACCCAGCCACCAGGGAGAGTGGGGAACAGTATTTTCACAGTGACAAAACTTAAGACTCATGATTTCAGAATTTGGAAAGAAGTCCTGGAACAAGGTCCCCAGCCTGGAACTGCCGCAGAGCTTCCAAGTAAACCTAGTTGGGAGTGAGATTTTTTGCCAGTTCTGTTTTTAAATTTGTATTGCAATGCAGTATGGTATTTGCAGTCCCTGATTTTATCCATTGAAATCAGTGCTGCGGGTCCCATAATACATCAAGATGAGATTGTCAGAAATCCATGACTGGCTTAAAATCTCACTCCTGGAAATGGGTAACTAAGCAACTCTGCTGTAACTGCAATGAGTAAGCTAGAGGATTTGAGAGAAGTTATAAAATAGGGAATAATCCCTGGGTTGTTGTAAGTGAAGGGTCAAGATGGCAGTTCCCAACCCCAGTCTGAACTGAGCTGGAAGCCTAAAAAAGCAGGGAGAAACTTCCAAACTAACACAAAAGTTAGCAACATGTTTTGGACTAGATTTACTCAAGTGAGCAACCATGTTACCATGTAATTACACATATTAGCATGCATAATTTACCTCAGGACCCATTTTATGCAATGGGGCCTATTTATTAATAAGGTATTTTAACTAAAATGTGCTTAGTTAACACACATTAAGGCCTGATTTTAGCAGAGGGGCAGGGCCAGACCCATGCTGGCTGAATGGGGTGTGCCTGGCATGTCCACATACAGTCAGCAATGGTTCAGCCTTGCCCCAATAGTTTGCTGCGATTAATGTGGGTGCAGTTACTGCCACCCATTGAGATGGCTGTAAGTGTACCCACACTACCTGCAACACTGCCAGTTAGCATGCATTCAAGATGCCATCGCTAACAGCAATGTGCACACTCGGCCCCTGAACTGCCCAGTCTCCACTCCAACCTGCTTTGAGCAGTTAGTATGGGATTTTTACCACAGCCACATTTTAAGCATGTGATAATAGTTGCCACAGCGCTCTTAGCAAATGGTAAAGTCCACATCAGGACCGTACCAAGCTAGAAATGTGCCCTGCATGACTAACGAATCTGGTGCCCCCTCCATCTAGCCATGTTCAGTAAGTCACTCTTTTGAGCTTCCTGGAAGCTCAGTGCTGATATCAGCGCCCCCTTCTATGCTTGCACCCTGTGTGGCGGCAGCACTCTCACAGCCCTTGGTATGGCCTGGTCCATGCTGTTAGCACACTTTGGTAAACATGCCCCAGTGTGCGTTAATGGTGAACGCACATACTGGTGCAGTAGCACACTTGAATAAATCTAGCCCTTGGGTACTCAACTGGATTGAACACAGTAAGAATTCCATTAATTTATGTAGGAAACCTACACTTGGAATATCCAATAGTTTTCCTAATGAGCTACAAACTTACTGCTGGGATGGTCAAAATATATGTGCTAAAATGCTCTTATCACCTCGATATTCGTATATCTGGGTCCTATACATGTTGGGAAATTCAGCCTATATAGGGGCAGTTTATTAAGTAAGTGTTTCTTCTAGGTTTACAGTTTCTCATGTGAAAAGTCAAACATTTGCCAGTGCAGAGGGTGCTTCTATTCTTGCCATCTTCGCCCCAGCTTAACAACAGATGGTAGGTTAACACTATGGGGCATGTTTACTAAAGGTTAACACGTCTTAAGGAAAGTTAATGTGTGTTAAGTGCTGCAATGGCTTATAGAAATAAATGGGCAGTGGAAGCACTTAATGTGTATTAACTTTACTTAAGGTGCTTTAAACACGCCCTTGTGAAGGCCCCACATGTAGCTTCCTAGGCTTGCCCTTTACCCATCCTCTTGCTGCACTGGTGAAAGTCGCATGCAGCACATAATTTTTCCTGCAGAGAATGAGAACACTTTGCAGTTGACAAATTTACTGGTTCACTGCTTAGTTACCTAGGTTTTTTTTTGTGCCATCAAGTCAGTGTTGACACAGCTACCTCTGGGTTTTCTTGGCAATGTATCACTGGAAGTAGATTGCCAGCCTTTTCTTCTGAGACAATGGAGGGTAAAGTGACTTGCCCAAGGTCATGGGGTGTGCCAGTGGGAATTGAACCCTTGATCTTCTGGGCACTAGGCAATTGCTCTAACCACTAGGCTACTCCTCCACTCTGTTGTATAGATAACATCATTAAAAAGCTATCCTCTCTGTCCTTTATTTGGCCTTTCTAAACAATCTACAGTGGTAAATGTAGAACGACACACACAGTATTAAAAAAATCAAAATGAAGCCTCACAAATTAGTTACAATAAAGCCTTCCAGTGATGTTTATAATGTACTCAAGTTCAAACTAAAAAATATTCTTTAGCCCACATTACTAAAAACTTAAAATGTGCATTGAAACATTGAAAATGATAACAGATAAAAACTATCCACCCAGCCATAAGAATTATTAAGTTCTAGAATATTTTATTCTCCCTTAGAGATCCTTTGTATTTGTCCCATGGGGAGGCTGTTCCATGCATCTACCACTCTTTTTGTAAAGAAATATTTTATCGGATTACTCCTAAGTCTATCCCCTATCATCTTCAGTCTATGACCCTTTGTTCTAGAGTTTTGTTTCAACTGAAATAGGGCCACCTCCTGTGCATTTATAAGACAGAAATATTTAAATTTTTCTGCCATATATTCCCTCTCCTGTCATTCCTCTAGAATAAATGCAGAGATTACTTGGATTGCTCCACTAAGTATAAGACTAAGGGGCTTGTTTACAAAGCCGCGGTAGTGGTTCGCGATCGCGATCGCAGCCGCGGCCCCATTGAAATCAATGGGGCCGCGGCTCCGATTACGATCGCAAACCGCTACCGCGGCTTTGTAAACAAGCCCCTAAGTATAGTGGCATCATCCTGTGTCTCTACTAATTGCAAGATGTAGGGAGAAACATGCAGTATTTTGCAGATCATGGGAGGTTCTTGCAGCCAGTCATTTCAGGCTGGGAGGAGACTTGCTTGAGAGGGAAAAGCCCACTGAGTATAAAAACTGCACTCAAAGGCAATTTCCTGTCTTTGGCACACAGCCATTGTACCATGTAGGAGCAAGACCTCTGCCCTGAAGGGGTAGGTGTCTCTGGTAGCCAGCCATAGTACCCTAAGAGAGAAGAGAAGTGTTTTACGCCTTGCTACATTATATTGTCTAGAGCAGCGGTTCTCAACCTGTGGGTTGCGACCCCCATGGGGGTCGCCACAGGATTTAGCGGGGGGTCGCCTCACTCCGCCATTAAAAAAAAAAAAAAAAGCTCACAAGTTGCTGCCACTGCCGAGTCCACTTCTCAGCAGCGGCAAACTCACGGACTCCAATCTTCTGCAGCCGCGGCTCCCTGTCTCTTAGGGAACCGTGGCTATGCCTGTAAAACCGTTGCGCAGCCTTCCTGTCTCTTGCTCGACGGGCTCTGTGCAGCATTGTCCCGCCTCCAAAGGAAGTTGTTTACCACTTCCTTTGGAGGCGGGACAATGCTGCTTGGAGCCCATTTAGAGACAGAAAGGCTCCGCAACGGTTTTACAGGCATAGCTGCGGTTCCCTAAGGGACAGGGAGCCATGGCTGCAGACGAAGGAGGCAGACATGGGGAGAGGGGAGCAGGGAACCTGCAATGGGGCTGACATGGGGAGAGGGGCCTGACAGGGAGGGAGGGGGGCTGACATGGACAGAGGGGGGCTGATATGGATGGATGGATGGAGGGAGGGGGGCTGACATGGACAAGGGGGGCTGACATGGAGGGAGGGGGCTGACATGGACGGGGGATGACATGGATGGAGGGAGGGCTGACAGGGAGGGAGGGGGCTGACATGGATGGATGGAGGGAGGGAGAGAGGGGGCTGACATGGAGAGAGGGGGCTGACAGAGGGAGGGGGGGATGCTGACATGGACAGGGGCTGACATGGAGAGGGGGGCTGACATGGATGGAGGGAGGGAGGGAGGGGAGGGCTGACATTGAGGGAGGGGGCTGACATTGATGGATGGAGGGAGGGAGGGGGCTGACGGAGGGAGGAGGGAGGGGGGCTGATATGGACAGAGGGGGCTGACATGGGGGGCTGAGATGGTGGGGGGGGGGGAGGGGGGTACTGTGAGGTGGGGACGGAGGTAGTCGGCTCACCTTCATGGATGTCGGGAGGGAGGGGGGTGGACGATGGAGGGAGGGAGGGGGCTATCATGGATGGAGGAGAGAGGGAAGGAGGGGGCTGACGGAGAGAGGGGGCTGACATGGACGGGGGGGCTTACATGGAGAGAGGGGGCTGATGGAGGGAGGGGGCTGACATGGACAGGGGCTGACATGGAGGGGGGCTGACATGGATGGAGGGAGGGAGGAGGCTGACATGGAGGGAGGGAGGGAAGGGAGGGCTGACATTGATGGATGGAGGGAGGGAGGGGGCTGACGATGGATGGATAGAGGGAGAGAGGGAGGGGGGCTGACATGGAGAGAGGGGGCTGACGGAGGGAGGGAGGGAGGGAGGGAGGGGGCTGACATGGACAGGGGGCTGACATGGAGAGAGGGGGGCTGACGATGGATGGAGGGAGGGAGGGGAAGGCTGACATGGAGGGAGGGAGGGAGTGGGGCTGACATGGAGAGAGGGGGGCTGATGGAGGCAGGGAGGGAGGCAGGGGGGCTGACATGGAAGGGGGAGCTGACATGGAGAGAGGCGGACTGACATGGATGGAGGGAGTGGAGGGCTGACATGGAAGGAGGGAGAGGCTGACTGATGGATGAAGGGAGATAGGGAAGGAGGGGGCTGACATGGACAGAGGGGGCTGACACGGACAGAGGGGGGACTGACATGGAGGGATGGATGGAGGGAGGGGGCTGACATGGACAAGGGGGGCTGACATGGAGGGAGGGGGCTGACATGGACAGGGGGATGACATGGATGGAGGGAGGGCTGACAGGGAGGGAGGGGGCTGACATGGATGGATGGATGGAGGGAGAGAGGGAGGGAGGGGGGCTGACATGGAGAGAGGGGGCTGACAGAGGGAGGGAGGGATGCTGACATGGACAGGGGGGCTGACATGGAGAGGGGGGCTGACATGGATGGAGGGAGGGAGGGAGGGGAGGGCTGACATGGAGGGAGGGAGGGGGGCTGACATTGATGAATGGAGGGAGGGGCTGACGGAGGGAGGGAGGGGGCTGACATGGACAGAGGGGGCTGACATGGGGGGCTGACATGGATGGATGGAGGGAGGGAGGGGGTTGACGATGGACAGGGGTGCTGACATGGATGGAGGGAGGGAGGGAGGGAAGGGGACTAACATGGACAAAGGGAAGAGACAGGGGGACGTACTGGACAGACAGAGGATAAATGCTGGACAGAGGGGAGAGACAGTGCGGGTTAGGATTATAATGGGCAGATGGGGGGAGCTAGGACTGGTAATGGGTTGATTAGGGAAGGCTAGGACTGGGAATGGACTGATCAAGGGGGGGTTGGGACTGGTAATGTGCTGATAGGGGAGTAGGACTGGTAATGGACTGATGGGGGGTTAGCATTGGAAATGAGCTGATCGGGGAGGTTAGGATTGGAAATGGGCTGATTAGAGGAGGATAGGACTGGTAATGGGCTGATGGGGGGGTAGGACTGGTAATGGGCTGATTAGGGGAGCCTAGCACTGGTAATGGGGTTGAGGAGGGACTAGCACTGGAAGCGAGCTGATTGGGGGGTTTCGAATGGGAATGGGCTGATTGTGGGGAGGGGAGGATGGAACTGGAAGGGAATGGATCTGAGAGGGGCTGCCATGGTATTTGTACTAGAAGGGACTGGTCAGTGGGGAAGGGGGGGGGACTGGAAGGGAATGGACACCAGTGGCAGTCATGGGAATGCAAGTTGACATTGGAAGGTACTGAGAGTGAGGACTGGAAAGGGGCTGATACTGGGGAGGGTTACTGGGACTGGAAATACGCTGATGGAAAGAAGTGAAAAAAAATGAAAGAAGAGATAAGAAATGGCAGATGGACCATAGACCACAGAAAGAGAGCTAAGAGAAGACAGTAAAGCAGAAGCCTCAGATCGGGACCAGCATGATCAGAGAATAAATTGGTCAGACAACAAAGGTAGAAAAAAATAATTTTATTTCATATTAGTGATTTGACTACAAAATCATCATAATTTTGAAATCAAATATTGTTATTTGTTATTGTGATTAATTATTGTGGTTTAAATAATTAAATTTTATAAATAAAAACATATTGGAGGGAGGAGTAGCCTAGTGGTTGGGGCAAGGTACTTCAGGCCGGAAGGTCATTGGTTCAAATCCCACTAGAGGACAGCAACCTTGGGCCGGAAGGACTGCGGTTTCTAGTCCCACAGATGCTCCTTGTGGTCTTGGGCAAGCCACTTAATCCTCCATTGCCCATGTTCCCTGTAAGTATTAGTGTATGTGTCTCATATCCCCATGTGTTAAATGTATCCCCCACTTGTGTTGTGACCACTTTGATTGAAGGATAAGGCAGTATACAAAACTGTTTAAATAAATATTGCAAAGGCCTATAATATATTAATAATTCAATAAATGATTACAGCAACAATGCATTAATGGTAAAGGAAGAGAGACACATTCCATTTTATCATTGGGGTCACCACAAGTTGACCAATGGTAAAAGGGGTCACGGTACAAAAAAGGTTCAGAACCACTGGTCTAGAGAGTGCAACAGGCTTAGAGTACCTGCAGAGGAAAAAAGAGCAGAGGGTCGATGCCGTTGTAGAGCTTGCCAGCACCCCACTCTCTGACGAGGAGAGCATCTCAGCCTGTAAAGAGTTTCCAAGATCTATATCACCCATCCAGCCTTCCAGATCAACAAAGCCAGAAACCCTGCAGAGAAGTTTTAGGGACTTTATCCACAAAGTCACCAGCTCAGAAGGAAAAGGAATTTAAGCAACATCTTACCTTACTGTCACCAGATCCAAGTGTAACATCCAGCACAGCATCAGGAAACTGCAACTGCCTCACATACAGATTAAGGTACAATGGGACAAAGCATTAGAAAGAGGAGAAAGAAGTTTCCACTCAAGAAAACTAGACTAAACACTAAAGGTGTTTAAGTGTCAAATAAGTAAAAATTAGTACTTGAGTGTAAGAGAGGTAAAAAAAAGTAACTGCCTAATACCATGGTTTGATTAAGAGAAGAAGGAGTTAACCGTTGGTAACATAGTTCTTGTTTTCTTGATCCAGCAGATTGTTAAAGATTTTTATCAGTGACCCTTAAGTGACCCTTCAGGCCAGAAATTGGTTCAGAACAAATTTTCTGGCCTGGACTCTTTTATTGAGAAGCATGAATGTGAGTGTGTCAAATGCCAAGAAACTACACAATATTGCCATTAGTATTGTCTGTGCCTATCAAGAGAGAACCTGAAACATAAATCTAGGAGTTCAGAGAAACTCTGGGTAAAAGCTTCTAAGATTGGTGTGCTTCTTTGCTTTATTAAACAACTGTCTGGACTGCACAGAAAGGGGGTTACAAACAATGTTCCCTCTAATTTTCTTAGGCTGTGTGCGCATAAAATATCAGCTGTGCAGCTTTTGAAGGAAGGTTAAATTTTTGTGCGTCACGTTTATTTTTATTTTATTTTTATACACATTTATATACCGCATCTTCCAAAGTTCAGTTGCGGTTTACAGTGAACAATAGTTAACAAAGCAAGTTTGTTTTACAGGGAACGTCATATTATAACAGAACATATTTACAAGGAACATCATATTATATATAGAATATACAATCTAAACAATGTGGGATAATACAGAACAGAATAAACTATATACAGTTTTATATATGTATTTATATACATGGAAGTGAAAGGACATAAGCTGTGAAGTCATCATGATTGTGTGTCAATTGTGTGGGTTAGGGTTTTTGGTTTTTAGGTATATAACGACACTCGGAGTTATATACTTTAAAATTTGACTACACATCAGAATACAGTATGTACACCACATTGATTTTAATCAAATTAAATGAAAATAGACGATTACTAAACGAAGCAGAAAATTTCTAGTAATTACAATCACAACTTTTACATTTTAAGACGTCTGTGTTGTTTTCTATTAGAATCAGAACCGTAATTTTTGTGCGCTCTGTTGTAAAGTATGTACACTCGCTTGGTGAGGTGTGTGCACGCGCACACGCGCACAGCTTAGAGGGAACAGTGGTTACAAATACATATTGAGATCTTAAAGTCTATTCCTACATGCCTTATGACGAAGATCATTGACCAATTTAGTAGCCATCTTCTGGACCAACTCCATTCTGTTTATATCCTTTTGAAGGTGTGGTCTCCAGAATTGTACACAATACTCCAAATGAGGACTCAATAGAGACTTATACAAAGACATTATTGTCTCCTTTTTCCTACTGGCCATTCTTCTCCCTATGTACCCAAGCATCCTTCAGGCTTCCTCCATCACCTTTTTTACCTGTTTAGTCACCTTAAGATCCTCAGATATGATCACCCCAGGTCCCCACTCCTCTTCCATCCATTGAAGTATTTCACCCCATATGTTGTAACACACCCTTGGTTTTTTTGCAGCCCAAATGCATGATCTTGCATTTCTTAACATTAAATCTTAGCTGCAAGTTCTTGACCATTCTTTGAGTTTCGCTAGATCCTCCTCATGTTATCTACACCTTCCAGGGTGTCTATCCTGTTGCAGATTTTTGGTGTCATCCATGAAGAGGCAAACCTTATCCGACAGACCTTCCGCAATATCACTTACAAAAATGTTAAGAACAGAACATTATTTCACATTCAATGTCTTAAATTTTAGAGGTTTCTTCTTCTATCTGCTCCTCCAGGAAGTCTTGCTCTGGAGTGGGGGAAGGAGGTCAGGAAAGACAGTAAGAAGCTAGGAATAATCTGCCTTTACAGCTTCCCAATTCGAAATTGTTTTTACTGTTCTAAGCATTGATGGAAGCTGTTTGATTTGTACAACACAGCCAGTGGCAGAAGGGACAGGTTACTGTATTCCATTGCACAACAAGAAGATACAGTCTAATAAATTTTTGTCTATTTTTCTGTAAGAGCAGCTGTGGTGGTGGGAGGGTGCCTTACCATACTGTATCTATCTATTCCATCCTATGATCATAGAATACAGTTAAAGCTGAAAGTTAAATTAAAGATAAAAGACAGACAGTCCCTTCTTCAAAGAGCAAGGAATCCAGCTCTATAGGAGCATTAGTCAGGCAAAACACATCCCTTCTCTCATCAATCCTCTGAAGAATGTGAGTGGGTAGGCAGGATAACAGGGCAATGCAGGGTTTATCCCAAGGTGAGCGGCTGACCCCAGGAACAGTACCTGAGGCAGCACACTTGAAGTGGTGGTACTCCAGGGCTGCACAACCTGCTGGTTGGCACAGGGCACTGAAAGACTGGAAGTCCCTGGTCTGAAGATCTGGGAATCCAGTCTAATGTGAGCATTTGTTAGACAACCACATTCCCTCTTTCCCCAATCCTTTGAAGAGTGTGAGCAGGCAGGGAGGGTCAGGTGGGTGACTCTGGGAACAGTACCTGAGGCAGCACACTTGGATTGACAACCTGCTAGTTGGCACAAGACAGGCAGTCCCTGCTCAAAAGAACTAGGAATCCAGTCTGATAGGAACATTAATCAGGTAAACACATCTCCGTTTTCCCCAGTCCTTTAAAGAATGTGAGCAGATAGGCAGGGTGACTGGGCAGTGCAGGACCTTCCTCAGGCTAGGTGAGTGACCCTGGGAATAGTACCTGAGGCAACACACTTGGAGTGATGATAGTCCAGGGTTGCACAGGCTTGCTGGTTGGTGCAGGGTGTTAAAGCAAGCAGTCCCTGCTTCAAAGAGCTGGGCAGTCCGAGCATATCATAATGCTTGGGAAGAGTATGTTTAGAAAATTAAATGGTTATAGAAGGAAAGAAGGGAAGGAAAGCAACAGTGGTATGGACACAAGTGCGCAGAAAGAGATAGGTCTTTCCAGTGTATACTTATGGGCTTCTCTGGTCCACCAATGAAGCTAAAGAGCGATGTCTTTAAAAGACGTGCAAGAAGAGCTGCAGTTTCGGGTGTAACTATGAAAGAGCAGATGTCCGGTGTCATCCGGTGTCACCATAACGTGTCGCCTAGATGTAAATAATTACCCCAGTTTTATCCAAGTTGTAGTACCTGTTCTTTGTAAACACAGATCAGCTTGCTGCACTGTGCTAGTCATTCTGTTTCATGTAAACTGCACTGATATTGAATAGCGCGGTATAAAAGAGACTATAAATAAATAAATAAATAAAATAAATCTTCACAGAGGGTCAAAGAATAGTTCATACGGTGCAGGGTGAGGGACAAGCAGCAAGTGGAGACAATTCAGCCTAGCAGCAGGCACACCATATTCCCTGCTGAAAAATGTGGGAATACAGTCTTGGCAGATAGAATCTGAGGGATCCACATGGGTGGGATTTTCATCTGAATCGATAGATTTTGAAAGAGTACTGACTGAAGAGGTGCTAAAGAGGTTGTTGTTAGCATGCTAACTCATGAGGAGGCAAGAAGTGATATTGTCAGTGCCACAGGTAGAGGGGGACAATAGAAAATGGGAAGGATGCTGCTGGCCTTTCTTTAGTTGCAAGCTACAGCAGCACCAAGAGCAGTATTACTCCCCCCGCCCCAAGAACATAAAGGGGAAATTTCATAAAATTGAATGTACCCTGCTTCACTCCTCACCAGCAATAGAACCTGGGCTCTTGGGCTTCATCCCTTCACTCAAAGCAATGGGAGAGAGAGAGTAATAAGTAATAAAACAATTCATACAGACAGAATTATGTTAAAAACAACGTACTCTTAAGGCCTTCAGGGAAGGGAGTCCACAGTCCTGCAAACTCAAACAGTTCCTGTAAATCCCTTCCCCCTGGCTAGACCAGAGCTCCTCATTTATTGATAGAAAAACTGTGTTGTCAGCACCGCTTTTGTTACAAGTCTTGTTATAGGACAAAGTAAGCAGAGGCATATTGCTTAGCTGAATTAGAAGAAGCAAAAACATTCTATTCTGTTCTGCTAAACATGGCCTTGGTTTTGGGTACACATATCTCTCCAGGCTGCTAGTGAATTCTAAGCCATTCTCCATATTAACACTTTCAAAGGTCTCTGGTACTCCATTTCAAGTCCCTCTCAACAAAAACCTCACAGGTATGGAAGCTATGACTTAAAAGAAGCACCTCCAAGTGCACGGATACTCTCCAGCTATCCCTCCAGCTTCCGATTGACGTCAGGGTAGGAAGCAGGAACCTGAAAGCCTCCCTGCCCCCCACTTCAAGGCCAGTCGGGCCTGGACTCACCACGTTGCAGCAGCATGACTTAAAAGAAGCGCCTCCAGGCGCACCCATGCCTGTCAGGCCTGCGCCTCAGGGCCTCTCCAGAGTGCCCTTTGGCGTGGCCCTTAGGCGGAGACCCTATCAGCACAGAATGCCAACAAGCCAACCAAGCAACCCCACCAACCATATAATCGCACGCCGAATAAAGTGAGCAAGTACCACCACACAAACAAGTGCCACTAATAAGATCCTACCAACACTGGAACCATCAAGAACCTCTTGACCCCAGAACATTCACGATCTGCACCTCCAGCACACATCTCCGGTCATCCGACGACCATCCTGAATGGAAGAGGAGCACTGGAGCAGCAGAACCAGCTGGTCAATAAGCCCTGCCCAATGCTCCAAGACTCTTCTCCCTGCCACAGACGCACTTTGCCATAGACCCCATGCCTGAGGCCTGAGACTGCTCCAAACACATCCACAGAAACACCACAGTCTACAAGAAGAGGCCAGTCTCCAAGAACATACCGACTACCAGAATACCAACCATGCTTGCCATATATGTAACCATGTACATCCTGTTTATCCTTATCCTCCTGACCACTGACCACTGCACCATCCTCACCCCCCTCCTTGTCCCAATCACCCCCCCACAGCACTACTTAATGCTCACCAGACCCAACCACACTAAAAAACGCCTCTACAAACACATAATACCAATTCAAACAACCAATCATCATCACCCTCTCATCACAACCATCAAATCTCCCACTCAAACACTCACATGTGCACTCATAAATGCCAGATCCATCAGGAATAAAATCCCCACCATCAGAGACCTACTCACTGCCTACAAATTAGACATCCTCTGCGTAACGGAAACCTGGATCGCTGACACCGACAATGTACTCCTCAACCTACTCAAACCAGAGGGCTGCTCCATCTTCAACTGCTCACGAAGTCATCGTAAAGGCGGAGGAATCCTGTTCATAACCAGACCACATCTTCACTTCCAACTCCTTGCAGCAGAGAGCACAGAGGAAACAGATACCCTCATCATAACAAATAATTAACTAACCCTTCTCCTCATCTACAGGTCCTCTGCCAACACATCATCTGAACTCTCCAGTATACTATAAAAAATCCTGTAAAATACAGAAACCAACAAAGACCACCTCATTCTAGGGGACCTCAACTTCCCCTCACTGCAACAGAACCAAGCGGAATCATTCCTCATAGCCATGACTAACTTGGGTATCACACAGAACATAACAGCCCCCACTCATGAAAAAGGTAACATCCTGGACCTGATATTCATCCCCACCCACCCGACCCACTCCCATCCCCCGCACACAATACAAACACACAAGGTACCCTGTTCAGACCACACGTTAGTCACCTTCTCCCTTCCTTTCAACCACCAAATACCCCACGCTACGCAACAATAGCCCCATCACAGATTCAAACAATTCAACAAAGACTCCTTCTAGAAAGCATCCTGCCAAACCTAGAGATCAACTCAGAAGACCCAACTATGCTCCCAAACAACTGGAGCCACATCATAAGAACAGCAGCTGAGATGCCAACAAGCCCACCCAAAACAACAAAAAACTCCAAAAAAAAACCATGTTATACCCAAGACCTACGACAGCTGAAAACCCAAATTTGAAAGCTTGAGAGAAGATGGCGGAGAACAACACACAAGGAAGACCGCAACAATTACCTAAATCTGCTACCGGACTACCATACAGCCACAGACAAAGCTAAGCAGCAATATCAGACAAATCTCATCAACTCATCAATCAACTGCCCTAGAGAACGCTTTGACCTTGTCAAATGGCTCACAAACCCACCCACCACCCACCACTCAACTCCTGCTCTCAACCATCAACAACTGGCAACCCACTACAAGCAACTCCACCCTCAACCCAATCCCACCCCCACCCACCACCCCATCTCACCCAATGGACCACCCTCTACGTTATCACCAGAGACATCTTCACTTACCTGCTGGACCACCTTCCACCCCATCACCAGAGATAACATCAAATTCATCCTAACTACAATCACCACCACCACCACCTTCCCCCTCAATCCCTGCCCTGTCAAATGGATCAAAGCAGCAAAGATGGATCTCAGCCCTCTACTCACCAGAATAACCCAAGCAGTATTACAACAAGGACAAATGCCTGAACCCCTGAAACTCTCCTCCATCTGGCCCATCCTGAAGAAACCCAACCTCAACCCATCAGATCCTGCCTCCTACAGACCAATCGTCAGCCTCCCCCTCCTAGCAAAGGTCATTGAGAAGACCGTCCAACTGCACCTAGAGGACCATATTGACAACTCCCTCCTGGACCCACAACAGCATGGATTATGCCTTCTATATGGAGTGGAAACCCTGATGACCACACTCGTCAACAACCTAATCAAAGGCATACAAGACCCATCCTAAGGCTTCCTACTGATCTTTCTCAACATCTTAGCAGTGTTCGACACTGTTAACCATAACACTCTCCTCCAGCGCTTGAAATCAATTGGAATCCAAGAAACAGTATACAGATGGTTCCACTCTTACCTCTCTGAAAGCAACACATAAAACAAGGAACAAATACCTCCAGCCCTTACCAACAGACACAGGGAGTCCCCCAGGGATCCACTGTATCTGCACTCCTCTTCAAGCCTTTACCTCCAACCCATCTGCAAGATCATCAGAACACACAACATAAATTTCCACATCTATGTCAATGATATCATGCTAAACAGTCCACTCCACATCAAGCAACCATTATACACAAGGTTTCAAGAATGCTTTGCTGACATCTCCTGCTGGTTGACAGCCAACAATCTCTCAATCAACTACAAAAAAACAGAAGCCTTATTCATTATAATAGACAGCACATTCACCCCCCCCCCCCACACACACACACATACCTACCATAACAATGAACAACATCCAAATAAATGTATGCCAAGAACTTAAATACCTAGGCATCATCATTGACCAAAACCTCTCCTTCAAGAGGAACTACAAATAATAGCTACAGCCAAAGCAATATTCTCCAAATCCAAGACTCTACAATGCCTAAGCCCATCCTCGATTCATCTGATTTCCGCTCAGCCTTCCAAGCCCTAATCCTTCCTCATGCTGATAACTGTAACGCAATATACCAGGGTCTCCCACAGTCCACCCTCCTCCCACTACAAACTGCCCTCCACACCGCTGAACATATCATACAAGGAGCATCCGAATTCGACAGAATCACCCCTATACTCAAACTACTCCACTGGCTACCGCTCCCCAGCAGAATCACATACAAAACCTTACTACTAACACACAAGGCTCCTCACTGCACCCCTGCTACTCATCTGTAAACCCCAAAATTAGTGACCTGAGATTTCTTGTTCTACAACTGGTTCATCCACACTGGCGAGGAGGGAATTTTGAGAAAACTCTCCTGAGGCTTGAACAGAAATTAATTTTTCAATTGCAGACATTACATCAAGATTTTAATTTTTCAGTCTTTTTATAGGTATGAGTCTGGTTGCTCCCGTGCCTACCTGACTGCACTGAATTTTTCTGTTTGCTACTATTCGGTGCCTTTTTACTTATTTTTATTATGATCTAGATTCTAGTTATGATTTTGTCTTTAATATTCCCTTGCCGCCCCCTTCCTTCCCCTCCCATTTTTCTAGGGTTTACATAATTTGCACAATTTGTTTTGTCTTTTGGTTTTCATTTTGTGCCCTTTTAGTAAATAATGTTTTATGCATTTTCATGTCTTAGTCCCCCCTTTTATGGTCAGTTTGTAATTTTTATTAAAATTTTCAACTGTGGTGCATCCCTTCATCTTTTAATTACTTATTTATATGGTTACACATTTATTTATTTATTAATAGTCCTTTAGAGTCCGATTCTGAGAAAGATGTGCCAGGCGAATATAGGAACACGTGTACGTCTCCGATACAGGTAGGATTCTCTGCCCTGACATCTAGATGTGCAGCAGCACATCGGAATACGAGGTTCTACGTTTGCGCATCTAATCGTCCAACTCGTGCCTAAACGGGTGATCCGTTTACATGCAAGTGACACATGTGACTTTTTTGTCATGCAGTGGATGTGTAAGTCTGAAAACGTGTCCACCTGCACAGTTGCCACAACAGGAAACAGGATACAGCAATTTCTCCCCCCCCCCCACCCCTCCACTGCCACCAGACCCTTGGAAAATGGAAACCAGACAAGTTAACTTTTCTGAGCCGGAGACCCACCTGCCATGTAGGCTGGTAATAGAAAACAAAGGGGCCCTGCTTCCCACAGGACAGTGATGGCCAGCCCTAGCTGCAGCACATAGGGGCTGGGAAAGGATCAGGACCACCCGAGTGCAGTAAGTAGGGTAAAGCAGGAAAGGGAGGAGGCAGGGGAAATGCATGTGGTGGGACAACAGTGCAAAGAGCCAGGAAGTAACTGCAAAGTAAAAGGGTAAAAGGAGCAGGGGTAAGCTAGACCCACCACACAACCAAATGACAGCAAACACACAAAACAGGGCCCACACAGGAAACAGGCAAACAGGAAAGGCCAGGAGGAAATAAGGTGGTAATAAATGCTGAATGAACAAAAGGGAAAGCACATATAGAAAGGAAATATGAACACAGTGGAAAAAACCTACTGTGTGTAACAGTGCAGCAACATGGCCCAGTACTGTCAGCCAAAACACAGCACAGTGGAAACATAGATACATGATGATAGTAAAGAAAACGCATGGCTGAACTAGGCTGCTCCCCACTACCAACCACCACACCAGTCCCCTGAGAGAACCCTGTGTCTGCCCCATGCCCCATGAAGTCTGATACTGTCCACAGCAGCACCATCTCCAATGGGAAACTACCCCATGCAGCCACCATTGTGTCTGCAAAGAAACATCCCTGCATATGACACCTTAGTATACCTCTACCACCCCCATCCAATGACACTGTGCAGCAGAGCATACTGACAATCAAAGAAGGCACCCAACTTGTGCATACAAGGGTTGCATCACAGCACTGCCAACCTGCCAGCCTGCCAACGTATACCAAAAAGTTCCACAGGTCCATCTGCAGATGGCCAAGACCCAGACCACCAACCACATTCATAGTCACCCTCTCTAGCATCCCCAACCTGTGAACATCTGTCTGGATGGGTGGGCACTGAAAATGCACAGAAAACCTCAATTGTGGATGCATGGAAGATCCACTGTGGTCTGCAAAACTATCCATCCCCTCTGGGTCAGTCCTGATCTGTAGCAGGATGTACAACTTGGAAAGAAGATGGGGAGGGGGGGGTCATGTGGACGTTAGATAAGGGACCTCATAGTATATTGAAAACCGATGATGGGAAAGGACAATACAATACCTTGCATACAGAAAGAAACATGTAAAACCAGAAAAGATGTGAGCGCATATGTCACCAACAAACTGTCCATAAAACCCCTAAGAGCAGGTCCAACCAAAGAACCACAGATAACCCAAAATGAGGGTAGCAGGGTCCACCTGCATGCAAGCAGTGGTACATGATCTGGCACATGACGCCTCTACAAAGATACCTGAAACAAAAGTCCCAGAGCCTGCAACACCACCAAACAAGCAATAGGATAACCAAGGAGCACCCCAAACAGGTCTAAGACAAAGGTGTGGAGACATAAAGACCAGGCCTGCAGCACAAATCACTATCCCAAAGATGGAGGACACCATGAAGCACCAGGAACTGCACTAAAACAAAATGTAACGAACATGACACGACGACACACCTGACAAGAGAAGGCTGCCCACCGAAACCCGCAGACTAGGCATGGAGGGCATAAAGCAGAGATGCCACAAGGACACCAAGGAGAACACAGAAGGAGTTGCAAAAATCCACAGTGGAGATGGGAGTATCCATCCACAAGGTGGAATGTGACAAAACAGGACAGACACAGAGGGGATGAATACCTTTGCAATGCACTGTAGACAAAAGCACACTCGCCACCTGTCTACTGTTGTCTATGCCTCACCCAATGCACCCAGGCATCCCAGTACCATCCGCTGTTGCCCGGTCCACCTTACCAGCCCTGTTAAGAGCAGCAGACAGGATCATGGTCAGGTCCCACCCCTGAATTGTGTACAGAGGTACCACACCACACACATAATGCCCACCTGGATAGTGGCAGCCCAAATGCCTGTACAGTAACCATAAAATAGGCCATCATGCAAAGCCATCATGATGTGCAGCATAGGGCAAGCAGCAAATGCAGTAGGGTCCCAGATGAATGTTACAGGCAGCACTGTCCCTGAAGCCCCCTCAGCCCATGGCCTGGCCAGTCAGCAATACAGGCACACAGGACAGAGCAAGCCCTGTACCAGGGTGAGGCAGCACTGGAGATATTGCAGCACGCTGTGACAGGGTCCAGTGTATGCAGGAGGTGGTATGGCAGGCAGGTGGGCAGCTGAAGTGACAGACCTGGGGAGAGAAAGAAACATGCATATGTAGAACACCTCCATCCTCCCTTCACAGACGGTTCCATGTCCTGCGGGAGATTGAAGCATACAGGGTGTGGTACTGTGCCATACAGCACACACACCCGCAGCTGTTGGCACACAACTGGCAGCAGCTGCAGTGGGAGCAAGGTGAGTATGGGGGAATGGCACAGGAATGGGGCCATGACATGCAACATGGCACAGGGCTGGAGTGGCTGGGCATCACAGCGGCACCAGCAGATAGAGCATGGGGAGGCATCTGACAATGGGGACATGGCAGCCAGATACCCCACCCACTGAAACTAACAGCCACTTCTCTGCATCCCTTCCATAACCATCCCAGTCGAGGACACAACCCCCCCCCCCCCCCCCGGTGGCAGAGGAAGAGGAGGAAGACAGCGACAACGATAACGGTGAGGAGGAAGAGGACATGGAGGTGGAGGTAGGGGAGGAGCAGCAGCCACCAACAGCTGGCCCACGCAGCCTCGCCACTGCAGACAGCCCATCCACAGCCAGCCCCATAGTGCTATCCAGCACCTCCCCATCAGGGGAGAGTGGGGATGAGGTTGTCACTCTCAACCTCTTGGAGATGCCCCACTCCCCTAAGGGGGACTGGACAATACTATGGTGTCTGGGCGGGGCATCCCATGATGGGAGGGCCAGAACATAGCAGGGGCTGAGGGTGGGGAGGCAGGGTACTCCTGGGTGGGTGGCCTGAGGAGCAGGGGGAGGAGGACGAGGATTCCCTGGAGGAGGGGGAACTCATGGCCATGCCACCCAGGGACACCCAGTGGGTGGAGGAGGGAGGGAGCATGAAGGGAGTGGCAGAAGGGGAAGGGGGTGGAGGGAGGGGATGGGAGGGGGCAGGAGGTGGAGGGAGGAGTAGAGGGATTATGGGGTGGCAGAGCAGGCACCTGCAGCAGAGGGGCCTCTGGAGTGGATAGCAGAGCACTTACAGGGCATCAGGGGTGATCTCTGGGCCCTTACACAGGCTGTGCAGCAGCTGACGGAGGTGCTCCTGTCACCTAGGCCATCAGAGTAAGGACCCCCAGAACCAAGTGCCCATCAGTTGGGTGGACCAGGATAGCACAGGGACACAATCGCCGCTGCTGTATAGATAATGTTTCCGGCCATGTTTATATGTTCACATGTTAATTTTTATGTGTGATATGCTGCCCCTCTTAACACTGAGGTGGGTTACAATGTTTTATATGTTGGAAATAAATCCTGTAACTTTGGAACACTATGTCTGTGTATGTATCCACATAGGGGGTCATTTTGAGGCCTGAACAGCAAGGATGGGGGTCCCATGTGGACATCCATCCCTGCCAACCGGCCACCTCTGCCGACTCTGATGAACCTCTTGATATGTACATGGTGGCAGTACCTGGAGGCTAGCCAGGGGTTGGAAAGGGGTGGGGTGATGGTGGAAAAAGGAGGGCAGTGGGTGGTCTGTGACTCTGGACATAGAGGGTTGATATGTATGTTGGGCCAGGTCACCTGGGGCCAGAGGGCATGTAGTGGCAGATATGGGAGGGTGGGGGTGGGTGGGTAGTGACTGCCTGCAGCAGCCAGAATGGCTCACTGCAGGGTAGACCAAGATGTGTACACATGCAGGCCCAATCTATCCTTGAATAGCGGGGATGGATACCCCATTGGGATGTCCATCCCCGCTATCCGTACCCCCTCCTGATCCAGTCTAACATCCCCACATGTTGTATGGGGAAGTTAGATGGGGAGCAGGAAAGGGGCAGATCAGGGGTGGCGTTAAGGTGGGTGGTGGGTGTTTGCTGGCCCCGTATGTACAGGGCCGATTCCAATGCTGGCCTTATACGTCCAGGGCCAACGACGTAGACGGGGAACATGTTCCACCACTGAGGTGGAATAGGTTCCTCGATGCGGCAGTTGACCACAGGCCTGGAGCTGTAAAGTGGTGGGTGGGGGCAGAGAACCTCCCCTGCAGCCTGACCCCGGCCTAGGGAGTCTGGATCATGGGTCAGGCTTTGGGGAAAGCAGTGCAGGAGCTGGTGGCTGGGGATCGCGGCCGTACAATGGAGCAGTGGTGTCATGGCAACTGGACGCAATGGCACCGCAGGTCCATTGTACAGGCCAGACTGATGTAGCCTGGGAAGGCCTGTATGTGCAGGCCAGGCTGAATTATGAACCCGGCCTGCACATAAAGGCCTATCCGCAATTCTGGTCCTGTGGGGCTAGGCATGTCCGACGGGATCAGAATTGCGACTCCCTCTGTGTGCCTGGTTCCTACTGGGCACACAGAGGGCCAGGATATCCAGGATGGAATCGGGCTGGTGGGGCCTGCCTGCTGATGCCCAGCCCTGCCACCCATCCCCAGTTCCACCAGCACAGGCAGCTTACCTCACACAAAGTGCGTCTCCATGAGGGATCTCCGAGTCACCACTGCACGCCGCTGTGAGGTAGCATGCGATAGCTGGAGGGTCACCATCTCAACCTCCTCACCATCATAATTGCTGACTGCTGCATCTGGCGTGGGCTGTCTCCTATGCAGAGCATAATTATGCAGCATGCCAGGAATATCCTGCACACCTTTGCTGGGGCGTAGAGCAGTTCCCCACCAAACCGGTCAAGGCAGCAGAAGCGGCTCTTGAGGAGGCCAAATGTCCGCTCTATGATGGAGCTGGTGTGACCAGTTGTAACTGACCTCCGCTGGGGTGCGTGGATTGATGAGGGGGGTCATGAGTCACTCCCTCAGCAGGTATCCCCTGTCACCTGCGTAGAGGAACAGTGGCAGGAATGTCAACATGTAGTACCATAGCCAGCTACGCCGGTGTCATCATACCCATGCGCCAGATGCCATCCCACCAGACCCAACATGCATGTGTGCCTCACCCATGCCATGTCGCAGCTCTGATAGTGAAATTGGCCCCCAAGGTGTCATCACAAAAGAAAAACTTCAGTGACGGGGAGCAGACCCTCCTCAATGAGGAGGTGCTTGCCAACCACAGGGCCCTCATGGGCACCAAGGAGGCCCGTGTAGGTGCCTATGAGAGGCAGCGCAGGTGGCTTACCATCTGCCGCAAGCTTAATGCTACATACCATAACAACCGTGACATCGAGGATGTCAAGCGTAAGTGGCAGCAGGTGAGACGCGAGGCACATGCTGTGGGCCCAGACAGACAGGAGGTGCGCCTCACCAAGCTGGAGCAACGTGTCCTCACCAAAATGGATGTTGCCACATTGGAGGGCATTGGAAATGTGGACACCTCTCAGCGCCCACAGGTCCAAGGTATGTGTCTGTGCTGACATTCGCATGCTGCATGTCCCCTGTCCTGGTCCTGCACTCATAGTGTGATGACCCATTGAACCACCCATTGCCCTCTCACACATGTCCCTTCTGGTTGGGGTGAGGCACGCATGCCCTTGTTGCACTGTCACATCTCCCACAGCTGGCTCACTGAGTGACTCTGTGGTGGCGAGACTTCCCTGGCCTGCTTTACACTCTCCCAGCTGCCCCATAGTGTCCCTGTGACCATAGTGCACTGGTGCAGCCCATGTGGGGGTGGGGTGGGACGCTACATGCAGGGGTCCGCATTAAGCTGGTCCTCCTTACTTCTCTCAGCAGGTGCCACCACAGATGCTGGACCCACTGCTGCCTTACCACCAGCGATTCCACCACTGCCACCTTCGGTGGACGGGGCTGTGGTGCCTTTGGAGGGGATGCATCACCGCCTGCAGCCGCTGTGGATGGGGATGCAGAACTGGCCACTGCTGCAGAGACTGAGGGCACCAGTTCTGCTGACTCAGAGAACCAGCTTGTACCATGTCACCCAGCAGACCTGGTTGAGAGAAAGGAAAATGCTTTAAACAGAGAAAAAGATACATACAAGCTGCAATATCTGGAGGAGCCAGCTAGAGGGAGCAAGAGGGACTTCAGAGTAGCTGAGGAACCATGCCCCACTGGTCATGAGGTAATGCCAGCCAGCTTCCAATCCTCGAGCGCAGGAGGACTTCTTAAGGAGGGTGTGGAAGACTGGAGAGGCAGCAGCGGGAAGGGCAGCTGGAGAGGCGGCTGGAAAGGACGCAGCAGGTGTGAAGGCAGCAGGAGTGAATGCAGCTGGAGGAGCAGCGGGAAAGGCAGCTGGAGAGGTGGCTGGAAAGGACGCAGCAGGTGTGAAGGCAGCAGGAGTGAATGCAGCAGGACAGCGTGCAGCAGGAAGGAGGGCAAAACAGAGGAAAAGAGGTTAGAATGGAAACCTGAGTATTCCACTGCTAGAAAATCACCCAGAGTGAAAGGTTATTGCTTGGGAGCTAATGAAGAACCTGCGAAGGTCTCAGCTCAAAGAGGAGTAAGAGCTGTTTGCCCAGAGAGGCCAAAGCCTTGCTGCAACTGTTGTCCAAAACCAAATGAGAGACAGCCTGAAGACCTAAGCCGTGCTGTACGGGCAAGCCAGGAGAGAAACTGGTGCAGGCCTCAACTTTCACTTGAAACAGAGAAGCCAAATTCACAAGGTAAAGCTTCTTATGATACAAAGTATAGAAAAAGTTTACCTGATAAGAGAGTTTTGAATAAGAAGTGTTTTTATAAAGCTGCTATAAAACCTCTAAGTAGAGAGGGATTTTCTCAATACCAAAGAGCACAGAGCCGACACCCTACGAGTCACCCAGAACATTGGACAGTGCTAGAAGAGCTATATGAGAAGCCTGACTATAACTTTCCTGAAACCAGGGACTCAGAGTCAGAGGCTTCGGACTATGAGCCAATGCAAGTGGAACTGGTAGATGAGGTTTCAGATACAGAAATGGACTGTACGTACTGTACTACGGGAAGCCTAGAATCCTTGCCAGCTTTGTAAGCTATATGTATTGCTGCCTAGAACATTCTTGTTTGTGTGAATATCATCGCTACTGTGAAAGTAACAGTTTTTGCTTTAAACTTCTGTTTTACTTTTTCTTACCTGAAGTAAGGACATTTTGCGTTGTTGTTGTTGCCCAATCATTTGAACCCTTGCGAGAAAGGGAAATAAAAGCCTTTATTTTCCCACCACTTTGTGCAGTTGATTACATTGGAGATTAGGATCCAGGAAACTAATAGGACCAAAAGCCAATTGGGCCTCTGGATTACTGGCCAATCTCCTCCCTATATAGTTGTGTCCGACCTGCCCTGACCTCTACTTGCCGCCAGGGTAGTGCTCGCGACATAAAATGGCGTAGTTGGCAGGATTTTGGATTGGAGCCTACAACCGCGAAAGAAAAGAAAAATAAAACTCCTGAGTTTAAAAATAAAACCCGGACTGAACTGCCTGAAAAATCGGAGTGGAAAAACAAAACCCGGAGCGGATCTGCTGTCAACCGGATCGGAAGGAGAAAAACCTGGAATGGAATATTCGGAATCCGGAAAGGTGAAAATCCTGTTCCTACCCCAGAAGTGGAGAACTGCAGAGCGGGACAGCACTTATATTCCAGAGCTGATTCAACACTAATGTAAGGTAAAACGTAGATAGGCTGGTATAGTGTTGGTTATCCGGGGGAAGTTTGAAAAAAAAAAAAAGGAAAGAAGAAAAGCTTTTGTTAGGAGAGCCACACTTGGTTTTCTTTTTCTTCTTGTCTCCCTTTATACAGGTGCAGTATGGAACCGAAGGAGCTTTGTGCCTGGATGGCACACCAGTTTGACAAACAGGCGGAGTTCGCGCAGAAAAACCAAGCGCAAGCCCTCCAAGCCATGCAAGCGCAACAGCTACCGGTCCTGCAGACCATGGAGAATTGGTTGGCTCATCCAGCGAGAGGTGATGGCAAGGGCCAACGCGGAGAAACTGTCGGCAACCGAAACAACCAACCCAGAAAGTGGACAATGGACATGCAATGATCTCATTGTAGGGAAGCTAAGTCCACATGATGATGTGGATGATTTTCTGGATTCATTCAGTAGAACTGCATGCTCTGCTAAATGGCCACCTGAGCAGTGGGCCATTCGCCTCGCAGCGTCCCTCACGGGGGAAGCGCTCGCTGCATACAGGGCGATGCCCCCAGCTCTAGCTAATATCTATGAGGAGGTAGTCACCGCCATTAGAGATCGTTTAGGTCTTACCCCTATATCATATAATAAGATGTTTAGAGCTACTGCCCTCAGGGCTGATGAAACGCCCAAAGCCATAGGCCATAGGATATGTAGCCTAGCAAACAAGTGGCTACAGCCTGAAAAGAAAAATGTAGATACTTTAATGGATGCGATAATACTGGAACAGTATATGTCGGCCATACCGAGTAGAGTACAGAATTTTCTAATTCTGCAGAATTGCCGTACCACTACAGACGCCATAGCTCTCACCGAGCGATTTTTGGAAGCGGAGAGAGTCACCCAACCCAGGGTGGAAACTCCCAAATTGGTAGTAGGTATGGAGACGCAGAAATTGGAAAATGTCTCACGACCCATGTATACTGGTTCAAAAAGTTATAAGCCTGTAGTAAAAGAAAATACTAAGAGATGGTTTTTTTTGTGGTAAAAAGGGTCATGTGAAACAACAGTGTTATTCACGTACTGCACTTGTGGGTGAGAACCCAAAAACAATACGTGAAGGCTTTGTATTGAATGTAAAGATTCAAGGAATAAATGTAAAGGCACTCCTGGATTCTGGAGCTGATCAGACTATGATTTCAAAGAGATTATGGTTTGTGATCAAAGATCAGGGTTCGTCAGTTCCAGATCAGCCAGAAGGAACCGTAAAAATAAAATGTATACACGGAGCAGCTACCCGCTATCCTGTATATAAATTGTGGGTTAAGGGACTAGGCATTGTGAAAGAAATGCTAGTAGCAGTGGTGCCTAGATTACCCCAAGAGCTGGTATTAGGCCGTGATTGGCCGCAATTCAGGAGAAGTCTGAAAAAGGGCTTATCTCCACAAACAGCGCTAAGTGCCACTTGCATTCGCCCTACAGATAATATAATTCCTAGCCCACTTTGGGAAAAGCCAAAGAAAACCTCCAGTAAAGAACAAGCAGACCCAACGAAGAAGTTTGTGCTAAAATTTTGCAAGACTTCAGAGAAAGCTCAGGGTCCTTAGAGGGCATCGGCACAAGCAGCTGGCTATGACCTATATAGCGCAGAAGACCAGGTTATCCCAAAACAGGGGCGTATGTTAATTAATACTGATCTCCAGATAGAGCTACCTCAAGGGTGCTATGGGCGGATAGCACCGTGATCCAGACTCGCCGCCAAACACAGCATTGATGTGGCAGCCGGAGTAGTCGATCCGGACTACAGGGGCGTACTGAAAGTTCTTCTCTGCAACTGGTCGAATGAAGACTTTAAGGTCAAAGTGGGGGACAGGATAGCGCAATTGATTTGCGAACGAGTGGGATTCCCACGCCTTGAAGAGGTCACCATGCTAACCCCAACGAGCCGGGGAACTGGAGGTTTTGGCTCTACGGGGAAGGGGGACATGGAGGGCTATATCGCTGTTGGGAATGAAACCCCAGAGAAAGATCTTGGTCCTCGAATAGATGAGTGCAAAGACTGCCCTACACCCAAGTTCGGTGAGGAACTCTCCTTAAGGCAAAAACAGGAGTTGACCCAACTGTTGGAAGAGTTTAAAGATGTGCTAACTCCTGTACCAGGAGAAACCACCTTAGTCGCACATGAGATACTCACCCCGCCGGGAAAAATTGTTCGGCAACGGCCATATCGATTACCGGAAGCGAAGAGGCAGGAAGTCATCGATCAAGTGCAGGAGATGCTACAGTTGAACATCATTGAGGAATCACATAGCCCTTGGTGCAGCCCGGTGGTACTAGTACCTAAACCTGACGGTACTATGCGATTCTGCATAGACTTCCACCAAGTGAATGCAGTATCTACATTCGACGCCTACCCGATGCCTCGAATCGAGGAGTTGTTAGACCGGCTCGGACAGGCGAAGTTCCTAACAACGTTAGACATGACCAAGGGATATTGGCAGGTG
Organism: Ichthyophis bannanicus; assembly: GCA_033557465.1. NCBI lineage: Eukaryota > Metazoa > Chordata > Amphibia > Gymnophiona > Ichthyophiidae > Ichthyophis > Ichthyophis bannanicus. The sequence goes on from CM066031.1 coordinate 580,322,478, forward strand.
CCGCTAACATGTGATGCTAAACCTAAAACTGCCTTTAGCACACCCCTAGGCCTGTTCCAATTCCGTAGGATGCCCTTTGGCCTGCACGGAGCAGCAGCCACGTGCCAGCGTCTGATGGACATTATTCTCCGACCATATCAAACTTTTGCAACGGCCTACATGGATGATGTGGTGATCCACAGTACCACGTGGAAAGAAAATCTTCATCAAGTAGGAACAGTCTTAGAAGCCATGAGGAGGGCGGGGTTAACGTTAAACCCGAAAAAGTGTACCTTTGCTGCAAAAGAGGTTAAATACTTGGGTCACCTTGTGGGACGTGGCACAGTACGCCCCCTACTGGACAAGGTGGAAAGCGTAAGGAAGTTCCCCATACCGCAACACAAGAAACAACTACGAAGTTTCCTTGGCCTCATCGGCTACTACCGACGCTTTATACCGCACTTTGCAGAGGAGAGCGCTATTTTTACAGAAATGTTAAGAAAGAATGCGCCAAATGCAATACAATGGTCGGCAGAAGCAGAGAAAGCCTTTCAAAATTTAAAGGAGAAATTATGTCAGGTACCTATATTGTGTGGTGTAGACTTCCAGCAAACCTTTCTTTTACAGACCGATGCATCAGAGACAGGTCTGGGTGCTGTTCTCTCGCAAGTACAAGAAGGCGCAGAACACCCTATTATGTTCCTCAGTAGAAAACTGTCACTTGCTGAGAGAAAATATGCAACGATCGAGAGGGAATGTCTCGCGATCAAGTGGGCCATTGAAGCCTTAAAATTCTATTTGAGAGGGAGGAAGTTCATCCTCATCACGGACCATGCCCCTCTAAAATGGTTACACACCATGAAGAATGGGAACAACCGCCTAACCAGGTGGTACATGGCTGCATTTTAACACCGAGCACCGAGCAGGGAAGCGGCATTTTAATGCGGATGCCATGTCACGTATTACGTGCTGCGTAGAAGAGGCTTCCCCAGCCCGTAATATTTTAAGAAGGGGGATGTGTCACCCAGCAGACCCGGTTGAGAGAAAAGAAAATGCTTTAAACAGAGAAAAAGATACATACAAGCTGCAATATCTGGAGGAGCCAGCTAGAGGGAGCAAGAGGGACTTCAGAGTAGCTGAGGAACCACGCCCCACTGGTCATGAGGTAATGCCAGCCAGCTTCCAATCCTCGAGCGCAGGAGGACTTCTTAAGGAGGGTGTGGAAGACTGGAGAGGCAGCAGCGGGAAGGGCAGCTGGAAAGCAGGCAGCTGGAGAGGCGGCTGGAAAGGACGCAGCAGGTGTGAAGGCAGCAGGAGTGAATGCAGCTGGAGGAGCAGCGGGAAAGGCAGCTGGAAAGGCAGCAGGAAAGGCAGCTGGAGAGGTGGCTGGAAAGGACGCAGCAGGTGTGAAGGCAGCAGGAGTGAATGCAGCAGGACAGCGTGCAGCAGGAAGGAGGGCAAAACAGAGGAAAAGAGTTTAGAATGGAAACCTGAGTATTCCACTGCTAGAAAATCACCCAGAGTGAAAGGTGATTGCCTGGGAGCTAATGAAGAACCTGTGAAGGTTTCAGCTCAAAGAGGAGTAAGAGCTGTTTGCCCAGAGAGGCCAAAGCCTTGCTGCAACTGTTGTCCAAAACCAAATGAGAGACAGCCTGAAGACCTAAGCCGTGCTGTACGGGCAAGCCAGGAGAGAAACTGGTGCAGGCCTCAACCTTCACTTGAAACAGAGAAGCCAAATTCACAAGGTAAAGCTTCTTATGATACAAAGTATAGAAAAAGTTTACCTGATAAGAGAGTTTTGAATAAGAAGTGTTTTTATAAAGCTGCTATAAAACCTCTAAGTAGAGAGGAATTTTCTCAATACCAAAGAGCACAGAGCCGACGCCCTACGAGTCACCCAGAACATTGGGCAGTGCTAGAGGAGCTATATGAGAAGCCTGACTATAACTTTCCTGAAACCAGGGACTCAGAGTCAGAGGCTTCGGACTATGAGCCAATGCAGGTGGAACTGGCCGATGAGGTTTCAGATACAGAAATGGATTGTACGTACTGTACTACGGGAAGCCTAGAATCCTTGCCAGGCTTGTAAGCTATATGTATTGCTGCCTAGAACATTCTTGTTTGTGTGAATATCATCGCTACTGTGAAAGTAACAGTTTTTGCTTTAAACTTCTGTTTTACTTTTTCTTACCTGAAGTAAGGACATTTTGCGTTGTTGTTGTTGCCCAATCATTTGAACCCTTGCGAGAAAGGGAAATAAAAGCCTTTATTTTCCCACCACTTTGTGCAGTTGATTTCATTGGAGATTAGGATCCAGGAAACTAATAGGACCAAAAGCCAATTGGGCCTCTGGATTACTGGCCAATCTCCTCCCTATATAGTTGTGTCCGACCTGCCCTGACCTCTACTTGCCGCCAGGGTAGTGCTCGCGACAACCATCACCATCACCTGAGCCCCAACCCCAGCCTGATGGCAGTAGTCACCATGGGCAGCGCCACCGCCACACGTATGGACAGTTGGTTGGGTGTGCCCAGCAGGAGGGCCACAAGGCACAGGCACAGGAGAAGCTGCAACTCCTCCATTGTTCTGTGTAACTGCGGGAACAGCAACTGGCCCTCGAAGAGTGGCAGTTGGTGGTCCATGAGGAGCAGCTGGTGGCAACCAATCACCTGAAGGCCTCCATGTGCCACCTAGAGGCCCACATTGATGTACTGGTCACCCTGTGGACTGGGCCTCAGGGCATGCCTCTGACACCGGCTGCTGCTACTGTGCTTCCTGCCATCACCCCTCTGCCCCGCCATCTGCCAGCAGAGTGACCACAGTGTCACTGCATGGACCATATCTGTGGTGGGGTCCAGCAGCATGGAGCAGTCGTGCATCCTAGGCCCTGAGCCCTGGGGTGTGGGGCCCCCACTGGTCTTTCCACCCTTCCATGAGGTACGTGAGGTGACCAGTGGGGACAGCAACATCAACAGCAGCTCGGTCTCAGGGGGTGTGCCATCACCCACGCCACCCAGTGGCCAACCACTGAGATCCAGTAGTGGTGCTTCTGGATGGGGGATGGGTCGAGGAGGGGTCAGGGTATGTGGGTGTGGTGGTAGGCCCGGGTAGGGTTGGCTGGCAGAGGGATGGGGTGTATGGAGTTGTGATGGTGGGGTAAAGATGGAGAGTTGGGGCTGTGGGCAAGGGGTTGGGGATGAGGGGCTGGGGTGGGGGGTGGGATTGGGGGGTCATGGTAGGGGGTTGAGGTTGAGGTTGAGGAGCTGGGATGGTGGGGTGGGGTTGTGGGGTTGAGGGTGGGGGTGGTGTGCAGCATGCTGTTGGGGATGCACCTGGGTGTGTGGAGTGGGTTTGCCTGGGCACTGATGATGGTAGTGTGGGTGTTTTATTCTATGTCATACACCTAATAAATGTTTTTTCATAAAACCGCTGGGCTCTGTGCTTCCCTCTGCCTCAGTCACTGTGGGCATCTGTCTCTTTTGCCCGTGTTTCCCTGGTGCTACCTGTTCTTTCTCATGTGCCTTGTACATACATGTACCTCCTTTGTGAATAACAGTATGTACATCTGCATCTTGTACACCCTGCTACTGCAGGCACACAGGTAGTGTCATGTCATACCTCTCATTGGGATGCGGTGGTGCACAAAGCAGTATGTCCAGCTCTATGCAGTAACATTTCTTTTCCTTCTTTTAGTCCCTCCATGTCTGTTATTCCACGTTTTAGCAGGTATAACTTAGATGTCCAAGGGTAAACAACTAGACGTACACAGGAATTGACAGACTATGGGTTTGGATGTTTTCTTGGTTGGCCATGCCCACACTCCTCCCATCCATAGCCATGTTCCTCCCCCATCCAGAAATACACGTATATCTGTTTGATACATGTATTTCAGGTTGTGCTTGGAATATTGTCTTGACGTCTCTGCTTGGTGCACGTCCCTGGCGTACATGCAAATGGCTTATTTGCAGTTCAGAATGACATGTTATTATTTATTTGGTTTTGATTATTTTATTAGGACAAGCTTTGACTCTGAATTTAATTGCTCACAGATACCTTTTACTCTACATGGGGTTTTTTATCTTACAGTTCTGTATCTTAAAGATTGGATCTCTTTTTTGATTTGCCCTACTTAGTTACATAGTATGGGATCCTGCCTGTTATCTTCCATTGTATATCACTGGTCCATTATCCTTCACCTTAGTAGTAATTTTATATGCCCCATTTGCTGTTCCATATTCACTTAAGGTGAGCTGGCATCTACTTCACACTGTTGTTTCAATGATCAAATTTTATTATGGATACTCTTTAACTGTGGTTTGGATGTGATGACATTTTGCCTCTTCTATTGGCCTTGTAATATGGTCAATCTATTTGATTTGTCTCGATGTGTTCACTTTATTCAAATTGGTTTGACGTCATATCCCCTCACCACATTTAAATAGCCCTTGCGCAGGCTTTTGTGGAGGGTTTTATTTTAATCCATAGCGGCACTGATTTCTGTGTGCTGAGTTGATTTGTAAATATGTTTTCTGCTTTTGATATTATCAGTTATGGGCGTTCACCCTTCTGCTATGAACTCTTTTTCATTTGTGTCTCCACTACATAATCATTTTTAGTGTTGTTTCTTTGTTTATATGCAATTTATGGACCACAGAATGCACTAATCCATGCTGAAACAGACCCATTGCTGTCTTTTCCGTTTTCTTTTACTAATGGATTACGTACTATATATTGTTAGATTATTTCTGTATGGATAACCCATAGGTGCTCTCCATTGGTTTCTTTGTACTGTTATGCTGTGACTTTCTGAATTGCCGTGGTTTTACATTTTTTCGTTTTAGCACCATTCAGTTCACAAATTGCTATTGTTTTAAGATGCATGATTCTCCATTACTGTTAGATATGTTTCTATTTCATCACTGTTTCAAGTCCATTCTTTCACAAGTTCTGTGGTCATTCCATTTCATTTCCACAATTTTTATGCCGGCTTTAATGCTGTTTCAAAGAACGAAACTAGCGCTTTCAAGATCTTATGTTATTGATCTTCATTTTACACCCCTTAAAAATTGTTGTCCTCCATCATTTTAAATTATTTGAGTTTGCCATTTGGTGTTCACAATGTGTTCTGTACCTTGGGCATCCTTCTCCTCTCCAATAGTCTGTCCTCCTATGTTATTTTTCTTTTATTTCATATTATTTTGATGTATTTTATGATATCCATGATTGTTATATAATTTACCATGGTTTCTCTGTTTTTAGTTCTCGGCAATCTGTTTAGCTACCTTGTTGGTACATAATCAGCTTTTGGTGAGTTTCTATTTCATGTTACTATTTACATGTTCTACATATTGTACAATTGTCTTTTTATTTACTTGGGATATTGGCAATATTTATTAATTTTATAATATATGTATTAAGCTTAATTTTTAGCCTTTTATGTTTTATGATTTGATCCTAATGTTTATATAATTATCTTTTATTATTATTTTTATGTAGTTTTAACTTTTTATTATTGTCAGACTACAATTGTTACTAGCTTACTATGTCCGACTTCATGGGTATTGATTTGTCTTTTATGATTATTTATTTATGCATGTTTATGTTTTTAGTGGTCACAGTCCCCTGAGGAAGGCCAGATTGGCTGAAACATGTGTAGGGTGTACCTTAATAAAGCTGTTTCCTTCTCACTGCCTGCTTTTGTTTGTGTAATCAGTTGCGTGGGCCATTGCAAGCAGAGCTGGCAAAAGCAGAGGCCATTAGTAACATGCATTTTACCACTGACATCTGGGCTAGTCAGAACCCTAAACATGCCTATCTCTCCCTGACTAATGTAAATCAAAAACCAAATGATTCCCCTATACCCTATCACCAATATCAACATCTACTAATCCTGCCCTAGACTCTAAAAATTGTTGTCCCCCTCCTTACTTAAATACTATTTTTTTGTCGGATCATTCACCATGAGACAAAACCTTTTGCCTCCTGAAGTGAACCCTCCTTTTAATCACAAGTGAAAACGGCTGCTTACTTTCCAGCCCAGCCGACCAAAACAGCACAACGCTGCTGTCAGCTAAAAAATTTTTTATAAAATCTTGAAAGAGTCTGACAAATTGCAAAGATCTTCGAGCTACAAAAATCCCAACAGTACAGCTTTTAAAGTCCCCCTCCCGTCAAATAGGAAGTTTAAGAGAACTTAGCTGGTATGGAACGGTTCATGGTCACTCCGTCAATAAGAGTCTCCAAACTTTCACTCCTCACACCGTGAAGAAAATAGGGACTCTATCCAGAAAGGACACAGGAACAACCCCGCTCCAGTATTGCACATAACGAGGCTCCGACGCTACACCAAAGGTGTTTCAAGCTGTTAATTCATCCTCCTTCCACAGCTCTTCATCAGGCAGGATAGGATAGGATATCTCTCCCTGACAGCACACTAGTGGCAGTTGGATGAGGCAGGACCAGGCTATAGGAATAAAATGGGGATGCAACAAAAGGAAGATACCAATGGACTGTGCTGTTGGAGAAAGGGGACACCTGTCTAGCCAGTTTGATAGCCAAATAAATTCTAACTATCATGGGATGACAGATTGCCCTCACCTCCACCATTCTCTGTAACTGTAGTTGTCAACTATTGGAATCCTGGCACAAGTATTAGCCTTTCTTTATAAGGGCTCCCAGCATATCTTGCTGCTATGTTCTTATGTGTTGGTCTGGGCTGTCACTGTCAGAGCTTCAACCTCATTCCCATTGCTTTTGGGGTCTTCAACATGGTGCATCCTCTAATTCTTATTTAAATCCCTCAATATGTCATTCAGATAGCCCATCAATGCTTCTTCCAACCTGGAGAGAAATCTTCCTCTGTACTTAAGGTTCCTATGCTGGAACCAAAGTCCTCAATGCTAGGACTCTAACTTGTGGCCACACAGCTTAGGTGAACTCATCCCATTCCTGCAGCCTGAGCTTATGTCACATCCTCTACTGTTGCATTGGCTTTCCTCGACTGTTTTAGGGCCTTGCAATTAATCTGAGTGCTGTGTCGATCCTCTTGCATAATTTAGGACCTTTCAGCCAATCTCGGTGATGTGCTAGACTCCTTGCTGTTTTACTCCTTTCAAAATGCCTTGGTATGCTTCTACCAATTGTGGTGCTGTTCTACTCTCTTCCACTACAGTATCTTGAGTATCATTTCGTACCACTCTTCCCTACTGAAGGTGGCTTCTATTGGCCACTGTACATACTCTTTGTCCCATTCTGGTGGCCTGATGGATTTGTGACACTCTTGAAAGTTTGCAGTGCTATTAGAGATGCCTGCCATCAAGTTTCAAGCAGGTTCCATTGCAAAATAGCTTCCCCCATAGACTTTAATCTGGACAAATGGGATGAATATTCAAATGGTTCGGTTTCTGAAGATAAACCAAATGGCTATATTCTGGCAAACAAAAACTAGCCCGAAAATCTTTGGTGTGTACGATCCTAGCGCATACTGTGAGGCATTTTTATAAAAAAAACTTTTTCTCATGTGAAAAACCCTTTACACGTAGAAAAACCTCTTTAAAATTACTCCCAATGATATTGTCAATGCTGAGCAAGAGAGGCAGAAGAGTTAATAGACCTAGGAGAGGAGGTGAAAATAAAACAAAAGAACAAACAGACCAAACAAGGGCTCATCATATATCTGGGAAGCGACAGAAAAGGAGGGAGAAAAAGAGGGAAACAGTGAATTGTCATGGGAGAAAGTGGGGTTAGAGACTGCAGAAGGGGCTGTGAAGGCTGGGCCTCCAGATACATCACTTCTTCTTATAGTATCTGGAATAGGTAATGGAAAATTTCATGGTGCTGATTGCCAGAAACAGTTCTCTGGCAGCCGAGAAACAAACTGAAACTGCCACCAGTTTCTAACTCAGCCCAAGATCATCAAACACAGGTATCAAGATGTCAAATGGGGCATTTGAGAAACGTTCAGCAAACTACAGGACATTTTGGAGGAAGAAGGCAGGTGGTCACATTTTGCCTCACATTGCTGGGCAGCTGCCTTTTGGAGCTCACAGCAACAGGTTCCACAAGTCATCAGAGATGTTGGTGAGTTATGTCCATTACCAAAAAAATATTAGGGGCACATAGCAAGAGCTCACTAATATTCTTTTAACCCACAGAGCTGGTAGGAGTTTACATGCCTAGCCTGGGCAAGAGCTTTTAGCTGGGCTGAGACCAACTATGGGCCAGGATCAATAAGAAAGACTGATGATTTGGTAGAGCAATCATCCTTCAGACAAGGGGAGCTGGATGGTAAGGCTCTCTAATGTAGAAGAGCCATGGTGTTCTGATGTAAGACAAAAAAGTACATGGGCCCTATAATATTTACTCATCTGTAATGTTTTTCTCCAGATCCAGTGGGTTTGTAGAGATCCCCCTGAACTGCCAAACACAGGATTATCAGGTGCAACCTCTTCATTTTCTCTCCTTGTTTTCATCCCAAGAACCACCGCTATTTGTTTCTTCATCATAACTAAAATCCTTAAAGACTTGAGACAGCTCTAGGATTTCAAGACTCCTGTCCAGATGCATTTCAGACTGGGTAACAAGTGGATGAGTAGTCTAGTGGCTAAAGCAATAGGCTGGAGCCAGGCAATCATAGGCTCAAATCCCACTGCTACTGCTTGTGATCTAGGGCAAAGTCATTTAACTCTCTATATTGACTTTGGTACAAACTTAAATTATAATCTCTTTGCCAAAAGTGAAACAGCTTCTATATCTGAATGTAACTTGCTATATATACATATATATAAATAACAGCTCCAGCAATCAAGAAAAATGGCATAGACTAGCACTTGCCAGAGCTGCAATGAATGGTTCATAGAAGATTTTCAAAAACTGATGTGAACAAAGATTAGAATTGTTCAGCACATGGCTTTTTCTGTGACACTATATGGATGTGGAAGCTGAACCTTGGAGAAGTGGATAGAAGGAACATCAATGCATTTGGATTGTGGTGCTAGTGACGTCTCTTACAAATACCATGGACAGCCAAGAAGATAAATAAATGGATTCTAAACCAAATTAAGCCCAAGCCTTCACTTGAAGCCCAGATGACCAGATTGAAATTATCATATTTTGAACACATTATAAGATGACTAAACTCATTGGAGAAATCAATAATGCTTGGAAAGGTTGAAGACAAAAGACATTGAGGATGCACGTCTTTGGGGTACTGTATTTTGTTGGTTTCATTCCTTTCTTTACTCTCGTTCATTCTCTGTTATCTCTGATTCCCGCACCTCTGACCCTCTGCCCCTGCACTATGGGGTTCCTCAGGACTTTGTTCTCGCACCACTCCTATTTAACATCTTTATGGCTCCCCTCACTCTACTGGTGCAGCAGTCCGGTGTCTCAGCTTACTACTACACTGATGACATTATTCTGGTCCATCGCACTTCCCCCCATCAGCCTAGATCTCTCACCTCTCAATACCTGCCTGTCTCATGTCGCTAACTGGTTGTCCATGACTCTTCTCCATCTTAACCTTTCCAAAACCTCTGCAATGTTGTTTACTTTTGGCAACTCCCACCCTACACTATCCCCACTCTCCTTGATGCCCTGATCCCACTTGTGCCATCGCTTTGCTATCTTGATGTGACACTGGACCCAGACTTATACTTCCATAACCACAACTCTGCTCTCATTCATCGATCCTACTTCTACCTCTGTCAGATCCGTGCTGTCAGTGCTGTACTGTCCCCATCTTCTCTCATCACTATCCTCCTCTCTTTGGTGGTTTCTCAAGTTGATTACTGTAATATTATCTTTGTTGGCCTCCCCCAATATCAGGTTCACTGCATTCAGATGATCCAAAACGTCGCCGCCCAAATTCTTTCTCACACCACCCATTTCAGTCATATTACACCTTACCTCATCCATCTACACTGACTACCCATTTCCCACTGCCTCACTTATAAACTTCTGATCCTGACCCACAAGGCACTCCACACGCATACCCCACAGTATCTGGCCTACTCCCTGCAGTTTCGCTCTGTGCCCCGTAGCCTCCGTTCTGTGCATGTAAACCAACTGCATCTCCCCTCCCCAGCATGTGCCCATTTGGAACAGACCCGCCACTCAGCTTTCTTCTTTTTAGGACCTTCCCTTTGGAACTCACTTCTCTCTGCCCTCCGTCAAGAACAGTCACATCCTAAATTCAAGGTTTTTCTCAAGACACATCTCTTCTGTTCTGCCTATGACCTTCCCTCTCCTGACCCCTGCTAATCTTTTTTTCTCTTTCTCTGTCTTCCCTCTCTCCTCTCCTTTTCCTTTCTCTGGTGTGATTGTGTGCTTTTCCATCAGCAATTTAGTTTCTTTCTGCTTCTGGCCTTGGCCACTGTGCAGTTTGCTATATTGTAAACCGCCCTGATGTTTCGAAGGTAAAAATAAAGAGGAAGGCCTACAGCAAAATGAATCAATAGTATCATAGCAACTATGAATGCATCTTTGAGCAGCCTTTGGATGCAAAGAGAAGATAGAATTTTTGGAGAAGGTCTATCCATATGGTCGTCAGGAATCAATTTCAACTCGATCGCAATTAATCATCATCATCATACAAGCAAAGAAGAAATACCTCAAATACTATCTCTCCCAGCCAGCAGGTAAAACTGATCTTGGGCTTGAGCTAGTATTATGATCTTTGCAGTTTCCTGGCTCATGCTGCATCTTAGTAACTGGAACTGACTTTTCAGCCTCCAGTCTGTGGCTTTCTTCAGGGTGCAATGGTTTTGCAGTGAACCAGAGAACCTTCCAATTTACGGAAAAAGAGACGTCTCCAGCCTTTCTCCAATGAACTTTCCCGTCAAAACTCAAAATTCCCACATCAATCCCATCAATCCAGTCTGAGGACTACTGTATAAAAGAACAGAGATCCATTGCATAAACACTTCACCCTGATAAATGCCTCAGATTGGTGGCTGAAACGTCAGTTTCAGATACTAAAATACAGCATGACCCAGAAAACTGCAAAGATCAGCAGGTAAAACTGCCATCTCACCCAGGTCGTCCTGCAGAAGCTGATTCAGTCCAGTTCTTATCACCTTGCTAGCATGAACATGTAATCCTACTATTCTGGCCTCACTGCACATGCTACTGTATAGTTAAACAGATAGCCAAATGTAGCAGGACACCAAAATGTGCCTTCCAGTGGGATAAAATGAGGAACATTCTGGGTCCGTGCTCCAGAAGAGTCTCTCCTTAACATGATGCAAGAGGGGGTTCTGCACTCTTGTCAATCCCAGTAGGAGAAGTGTTTCCCTTTTGGATTTTGGAGGAAAGTATAAAAACCACTATAAGAAGGGGCAAGGGGTCTGGGGAACAGAAAGGAGAGGCTGGTAGAGCCCATAAGGGGCTGTGGCACAGCATGAGTGAATATTTTATTTATTTATTTATTTGTGTGTTTTATATACCACTATTTTGGGTAATCATAGCAGTTTACATTTCTGACAACAGATACATTAAACATTATAACAATATAACTGTGGTGAAAAATCAAAGATTTACATAATTATGTATATTTAACTTATTTACAATTGAAATAGCAGAGGGTGTCATCCAGAGTGAAGGGTAGTTCTAGGGGATGGAGGGAGAAAGTTCAAGGGGAATGGAAGAGTGCTAAAGAGTGGGTTAAGAGATTGGGAGCTTAGATGGAGAGGGGATTGTTATTTATGTGGGGTCTGCATAAGTTGTGGTTTCATTCTGGCCAAAATGTTCAATGAAAAGGTGGGTTTTGAGGTGAGAACGGAAAGAAGATAAGTCTGTGATGTTTCGGAGGCTAGAAGGTAAAGCATTCCAGAGTTTTGGTGAAATATATTCAAATGTTCTGCGGCTTGTGCATTGTTTGGTCTTACTGAATTCAGGTGGTGTAGTGAGAGAGTTGTTCCCATTCTCTCTTCTTTGCCGATCATTGGGTGCAATTTTAACTAATTGGGAGAGAGCTGAGGGGATTACTTTTCTAATGATCTTGAATGTCATTAGTAGCTTGTATTTTATGTGGCTTTGGATAGGTAACCAATGTAAGTCAAATAGGATTGGGGTTATGTGGTTGATCCATCATGAGTTGTGTATAATGCATGCGGCAGTATGTTGTGCCATTATTAGTGGGTGAAGGGACACTTTGGGTAGACCATGCATAAGACTATTAGAATAGTCTATATGTGGGACGATCATAGTTTGCATTAGGGTTCGAAAGTCAAAGCTCTGCAGTAGGGGTTTTAGGTGTTGGAGGAGACGTATCTTGTTAAATATTGTTTTCATTGTGCTTTTAATGTGAGTCTGGAAAGAGAGATGTTTATCTAATGTTACTCCTAGGTATTTAACCTCATCTTTGATTTTGAGTTTAATATCATCAAATAATAAGTGTTATGGTGGAGTGTAAGTTTGGTTTCTGGTGATTAACACCTCCGTTTTTTTGTAATTAATATTTAATCAGGAAGACTTAAGCCAGATTGCAATTTCCTTGAAGCAGGATGTTATAGGGTCGAAGTTGGGCATAGTTATGTTGAAGGGCATGAACAGCATTATGTCATCGGCGTAGATGGCATAATCAAATTTGTATTTTTTTATGATTTGACAAACCGGTTGGAGATATATATATCTGAAAGCGCAGATCCTTGAGGAAGGCCTATAGATTGGGAGTAAGAGTTAGAGCAAATGGGTCCGATACTGACCTGTTGGAATCATTCAGAAAGGTATGATGTAAACCATTTAAGTGTTTTATCAATTAGACCTATTTGTTGTAGTCTTTGAATTAGTAGCGGGTGGATGACAGAATCAAAAGCAGCAGCTATGTCCAGGAAAATAAGAATGTAGGCATGATTAATGTTATCTATTCCTTTTATGAGTTTATTATATAATACTATCATCAGTGTCTCAACACTGTGGAATGGTCTGAACCCAAATTGGTTATTATCAAGAGGAACATATAGGTCTATGTGGTCTTGTAGTTGCATGTAGACATTTTTTTCAATTATTTTAGCGAGAAAAGGTAGACTAGATAAGGGTCAGTGAGTGAGAAAGATCAGTGGGGGTGCATCTAATTGCTACTTCTGGGAGACTCAGTGTGTGTATTATGGGGCCTGACATCCAACTGCTCCCTGCACAACCAACCAAGGAGGTTATTTTTGGAGATCTGAACAGATTTTGGGTGTTGGTCTTTTGCAGGGAATCAACCCAGTATACCCCTTGTTTTGATTTGTTTTTACTGTTTTCATAGTGGAGAAGGGTTTTCTTTACCAAAGTATTATATTTTAGCACAATAACAGAGGGACCTTGTTTAGAGCTGACATTTGTGAGCACTTAGGGCCCAGATTTCAGTTGGACAGTGCTATGTGCCACGTCGGTGCATAGCCCGCCCACCGTCCGTCTAACCCGGATTTTCCATGCCGGAGGTCATATGCGGCCCTGGAATGCCCCTAATATGCCCCAGTGCTAACCACAAAGCATCTGGGTGCGTTAGGGACATATCCAGGATTTTCAAAGGACACTACCCATGTAGGTGCCCTTCGAAAATCCCAGATAAGGCATTTACACGGGTAACTAGGCCGGTTACCCGTGTAAATGCCTTTGAAAATCGGGCCCTTATTAACTTGCTATACATGAGAAGGACAGACAGATCAGCACTGAGTCTCAGGACCGTATGCACTACTAAATCTTTCTATGAGCCCATATTATTGGAACTGTGTGATTTGGTTTTTATATTTTTTACATTTATTTGCAAATGCTTCTTTTGATGGGGATTATCTATTAAAGCTATTTTTATATAATTTACTGAAGAGTTCCTGTGATTTTTGGCTTGCTCTGTTATTTTTCCTATTCAGGAAACTTCACCGGGACCTTATGTGGTGAGTTGGTTTTGTAAAAGTTTTTTACCCACTGAAACGAAGACACCACTATATGAATACATCTGTAGGACTTCCAGTATTACCCTCAGTCTAATCAAAGTAGGGCCTGCTACATAAACAAAGGGGCATGTTTACTAAACACCGTTGCTGTGCGGGTTCCCGTTAGTGTGCGGGTGCCATATAAGGAGTGGGCGGGCCAGCCAGAAAAAAGGAAAAAACGGACCGTACCTGTGCGCATCGCGCTAATGTGCGGGTCCCACATTAGCGCGTGGGAAGGCTAAGCGGGGCGCTGCCAGGCACATAGAAGAACACAGCCGTAGCACAATGTTGAAGACAAAAATCAATGGTGCAGGGGCCATGGGTTCAATCCCCCAGTGTGCGCAACCAAAGAAGGCAGGGTGAGGCATGAATATTAATGGTAAAATATCATTTTAGGAGGCATACCACATTAGGGCGGCTGTCGGTGTTGCGCTGTTACGTTTTTGCGGCAGTAATTAATATGTTGCGTTATGAATTTCGCTGTAAAATCTGTGGTGCATTAGGCGGCGCGCTGTACGTCGCTTGCGTTACGTGCGTCGTTAGGCTGTGCGCGGGACATCTTTTGCGTATTGTGAGGCAGTAGGTGGTGCTGTGTGAGTTGTTGACGGCATGAAGCGGTGGGAAAATATCCAAACACAGGACCCGAGACGTAGCACAATGGGGAAGACACCAACCAATGGTGCAGGGCCCACGGGTTCAATACCCCATTGTGTGCAATACAGAAAGGCTGGCCGAGGCATAACTAGTACTGCTGGACAAGAAAGTTGATGGAGGCACACTAATTTTGGCCGTCACCAGGCGTCGCGCGGGTAAGGTTTTGCGGCAGTAACTAATATTGATCCACATTATGCGTCTCGCTGGCAGATGTGGGGGTCATGAGTTGATGCGCTGGAAATGTGGGCGGCATCGGGCGTCACGCTGTTACGCTTGTGCGGGTCTGGCAGCAGTAGGCGTCGCGCTGTTAGTTGTGAACGGCATAAGGTTGTGCGCAAATGTCCATACACAGGAACTGAGCCGTAGCACAATGGCGAAGACGTTAACCAATGGTGCAGGGGCTATGGGTGCAATCACCCAGTGTGTGCAAGCCAACAATTCTGGCTGAACCATGCCTAGTAATGTTTTAAAAAATATATTTAGGAGGCATACCACATTAGGGCGGCTGTCGGTGTTACGTTGTTGCGCCAGTAATTAATATGTTGCGTTATGAATTTCGCTGTAAAATCTGTGGTGCATTAGGCGGCGCGCTGTACGTCGCTTGCGTTTCGTGCGTCGTTAGGCTGTGCGCGGGACATCTTTTGCGTATTGTGAGGCAGTAGGTGGTGCTGTGTGAGATGTTGACGGCATGAAGCGTTGGGAAAATATCTAAACACAGGACTCGAGACGTAGCACAATGGGGAAGACACCAACCAATGGTGCAGGGCCCACGGGTTCAATACCCCATTTTGTGCAATACAGAAAGGCTGGCCGAGGCATAACTAGTACTGCTGGACAAGAAAGTTGATGGAGGCACACTAATTTTGGGCGTCGCGCGGGTAAGTTTTTGCGGCAGTAACTAATATTGATCCGCATTATGCGTCTCGCTGGCAGATGTGGGGGTCGTGAGTTGATGCGGTGGAAATGTGGGCGGCATCAGGCGTTGCGCTGTTACTCTTGTGCGGGTCTGGCAGCAGTAGGCGTCGCGCTGTTAATTGTGAACGGCATAAGGCTGTGCGCACATGTCCATACATAGGAACTGAGCCATAGCACAATGGCGAAGACATTAACCAATAGTGTAGGGAGCATGTCCCCAATCACCCACAGTGTTAGTCCACAACGAGGCATATGTTTAGGGGTGAGAGAACCAATGTTTAGCATAAGGCGTTGCGTTGATGGGCATGAGGCGGTGAAAAATATCCTTTTGGAGGCACTGTAATAGTAGCCTGCAGAAGTGGCGCATTGATGGGTATGCACAGGAACAGACCCACAGCACAATGATGATGACACTGACCAATGGTGCATTGATCAGGGGTTGTATACACGGCTGTGCAGAAATAGAAAAAGGCTGGGTGATGCATCACCTGTCCTAGGTAATATTGCCAGATGAGGGGCATGAAGTTATTGCCCACATAATGTGTAAGAGGCAAAAGGCGCTGTGCTTATATCAGAGCCAAATGAACAGAGCCACAGCAGAAGGGTTAGCACACTGCCCAATGGTGCTGGCATCATGGGTCCAATCCCCTGCTGTGTTCAATGAATAAGGCTGGTTGAGCCATCACCTGTCATGAACTAGGAGCCATGTAACCCTCAATTGTATGTACTACTGATAGCAAATGAACTATGGAAGTACTGTAATAGCAGGTAATGCATAAGGTGCCCATCAAGGTACCTCAGAGGTCAAATTGTAGCGTACACTCTCCACAAACGAAACACACAATGATGTGTATAGGGTGCGTTTTGTGTGCCGTAGGAGGCAGGGCATTGACCAAACACAGTCAGTGCTAGTACCATTGTGTATTGTAATGTATGGAAATCCAAAGTAGGTGAGCAGACATGCAAGATGGAACAGCAGTGTAGCAGAATGGTCATGGCACTGACTGAACGTGAAGGGGTCATGTGTCAAATTGAGCAGTGACTAAGCCTGGGTTACCTACATCTGCGTACAGCATGCAATTGGACAGCGATCTGTGTTGCCAGCTAAACACAAGCCCACCCCAGTGCACAGGAGTATGTCACCCTTTAGGGTGTCACTGAATGCACATCATAAACCACCATTTCAGTGATGGCGAGTTCACATATAACCCAAACACTGCACAGAGCTGAAAGGAAACGTCAAGCAGAACGACAAGAACCACAGACATCACATGTGCTGCAGTACAATAATGACATCCAGGACATGTGGCATCTACATAAATACACACACAAATTGGGTCTAGCTGGAGCTATGTACAGAGTGATGCAAATGTAACATCCAATCATGATCGTGTGCGACAGACAACGTGAAGATGTGTCCAGCAGATGCGCCTGAAATAGCACAACAGGTGAAATCTCATGATGATAGTGGACCAGCGGTTATAGGCAGAGCACACACACACGAGCCAACCATGGAGAGATGAAATGCAGGAAGGTGTAGGAGTGCAGGATGGCTTGTAGCAGCATGCACATCAGGGCAGGATGACACAAGAGCTGGGAGTCAGAAGATGGACAGAACCATGGGTCAAAACTCAGATGAGGGTACAATGTGCTTACATCACAAACCTGCCAACATCTGGCCGCCAAAGAAATGGAAACGACATCTGCACGACAAGCAGACACAGCCAACAGAACAGAGATTAATCACACCGAGGACCACTCCCAAAAAACAAAAAGCAACCAAAGGTAGCACAGAACAACAACTTCCACGTCATAGCAAAGGCTGCATTCACAAGCAGTCAAGCCACCCACACAGCACGCGTGCTGGTTGTAAGGACAGGCAAACCCACAGGAGAAAGCCTGAATAAATGCACCTGGTGATCTGCTGTGTTCAGATCACATCACATTTTGTATATGGTACCAAGGACACATGCACACACACACAAGGATATGTTATGCAGTGGATACAGCATGCAAAAGGAACAGAACACATCACCCCAATCGTAAAGGACCCACACATACCCCTACTTGAAACACTGACTAAATGCAAAGCCAACCCACCCACCCACCAATCAAACACAGAAACACCAAATCACAACCCAACAGTAATGAAACGCACATGGAAGAACTACCAGACCAGACGCTTCCAAAGGCTTCAATGTACCTCTGAAATTTAACTAATGCCTGTAATGGACGTGACATCTAGCGTCCTAACTTTATGCCTCCTCTTTACGCAAAACCCTACCAAGCAGCCCCGGAAATAAGACAGGCCAAATATCTTCTAGAATATAGCTTGAAAAAAAGCATTACCAGGAATCCCCCAAACCCCTACACATAATCAACCCTAGACGAATCAGACACTGTTCACAATCTGTCAATGTCCATAGCATGTCCTATGTGCCCTGTGGTCACCCTTAATGTAGCCTCCCTGGGGATGGCCCTGCCCTACCTGTAAACCCCCACCCCTTGTAATGTAATGCAGATATGACCCGCAGAAATGTTGCATCAACATACACCTACATAAATGAATAAAAACAAAAAACAACCAGAGGAAAGTAAATAACCAACAAGGGCAGTGCTTGCTGTGTGCTTGAGCTGCCCAGCAATTGCGGACAGGATAGGAGCCAATTCAACATGAGAAAAGGTGCAGCACACACCTGCTCAACCTCAATATTACCACACCCCCAGGTGTAGTGCTGTGCAAACAACATTAAGAAAGAGACCCATGCAACAGCTAATATGTGCTGCCTTGTCAACACAGAGTGAACACCTTGCTGTACACTGACGACAGACAAGGGTGTGTGTAGAGGTGATGAAGCAGCTGTAAAATAATGTTTCCGTTTCCAGATATTCCATAAAAAAATACGATGTTGTGAGGCAAACTGCTAAGCACTGTGTGAACAAACATGCCCCCAACCATACACACAAACAACACACTGAGGGCAAGCCAAACATTACATTCCAAAGGGAGGGCCTGTATGGGGATGTGCCGCACTCAGTGATGTGCCAAATTGCAGACACATACACAGCTGTCATCAAACACCAATGTGAGCACAGGGGTCCATGGAAATTACCATCAAATCCGTAGACAAACGTGTAAATGTGGTCCATGAGTGGAGGAGCAGTCTAGTGTTCACATAAATGTCTTGCACACAAGGCAAACACGCACCATATCACAACAGCACACCATGCGCCCTGGGGCAAATCAGTGGAGGTACATGTGCAAGAAAAGCCAGGATTCCCATGGTCCCAAGAAGTCATGTGTGATGGAATGTTAAACATTGTAATGCATGTATGTCACAGAGATAAAGTACAGAAAGAGACACATGTCTGAACAATGAACATATTTATTTTTTCTAACACGTCTCATACATACCATACACAGTGTAAACAGAATTGCAAGGTGTGTCCCACCCTGGCAAATGATGGGAACACAGTCAGCAATGTCAAAATGCACATGCCATGCAAAGGTCAACTCAAGAGCAAAACATAATGGCACGAGAATAAATGTTCATCAGGTGCATGATATGCACTGTGTAGCAGGGCCACACAACACAGCAGATGCTGCATGCCCACAATGTGTCACACACATATGCGTGCATGTAGACAACAGGTGTGGCAGAATGAGAAACCAAAACACATAACATGTCCCCCCAAACATAGCCCTCATGCAACAGAGGAGGTCACCAAATTAAAAATACATATGCTGCCAATATGTTGTAATGTGACAAACACATCTGCAAGCGAATGTCATAACTCCCACATAATGGCAGATCACCACATCAGCAATGTGTCAATGTACACCCCAAATATTATCTCAAACTGACTGACTATATGCTAACAGGTAGCAGGGACACATGAACACAGAGTGAATACAAACCACAAAACAGGCAGAAATGTGTACACATAACACCATACAGGAGGCCCCCTTGCATTGTCTTTTGGTTACACAGTCGCTGGCCACATATAGCAGGTTACATGGAATGCAGATGTGTAGCACGAAAATGGTCACCCACAATAACACACCCCAAATACAATGTCCTAATGAGAGTGTGGTAAATGCAGGGGGTAACACAGGACTGTGCAGACGTGCCATGCAAGGCGTGGCCATACATGCAGAGTGTCATGTCTGAACATCAAACAAACACAATAATTAGCATGTGAATATGCAAAGAATGGCACATAATCTCACACTGCAACACACCGAGGTCATAGCTCCACATGTTGTGGCTCACAAACAGAGTCACTCTGATGCACAGCCACCAGCCGGACACTAACATGGTACTGTGATGCCACACATGAATGTAAACCACATTGCCGCCTACACACATCAATCAAGGATGTTGGTGGGCATGACCGTGTGTTATTGGCAAAACATGTAGCATGTCCAGGTGTGTGGCAGGTGGACATAGACAATTGCAATGCTGAAACTGTTCCCCCCTGCAACAATCACGGCTGTATGCTACAGTTGAAATAAACAGATCAGGGTATCCTGAGTGCCATGTCACACACATGGGCCAAAACTCTGCAGTAAACAACTTGTGAGGAATGTCCAAACGACACAGATGATGTCAGTCCCTGATGCGCAAACTGTACCAAAAGCAAAGGCTTCCTGACATCCAAAATATCACTTACAAAATTCCCAGGCAAAACATGGGCGTGCATAGTAAAGTGTCACATGCCAATATGGCACAGTCCGAGGAGGTTCATCTGTGTCCCTGCAATCAGCAGGACTGTCAGCTACAGCATGGCACAAACTGTGTGCTGTACATGTCTGTCATGGTCAAACAAGCAGTCCAAGAGCAATAACGTCCAGCACAGGCCTGTGTTCCACTCACAGAAGTCAAACATCAAATAGGATATTTCCCATTAAACAATAACATGGTGCACTGTCCCACAACAGCTGTTGGATGAGGAGACGAGATGCACTGGAGGAAATGTGTCCATAATGTCCACTGCCCTGTGCAAAGAAAGGATAGGTGTGGCCAATGTTAGTAACCCTGCAACAACACCACAAATTGCCACAATGCACACTGCACTAATTAAAGATTGAAGTGATGGAAATGCAAACATGACAGGATATGCACATCAAATAAAACACAGATGTGAAAGGAACACTACATGTTGCTGCAGACACGGGTGTCACATGGAGATGGTTATGTTAAATACCATGTCACACAGGCATCTCACAGCTACACACTATATGCATCCCTTTTTGTGTACAGAGATGCAACATTACATGTCCATGAGATCAAATGATACCCCACAAAAGGTACAGCCAGATGTAATAACAATTAAACAAAGGTGGAATCTAACCTATGTGTCCATGATGTGTCCCTCATCAATCCCATCAACTGCTGCATATGTACACCAGGTCACAGCGAACGGAGACGATATCAGGTCAACCAGTAGAACCAACATGTAAAGTCACACATCAGGGATCTTCACATCATGCCTATGTCAAGAGAAAAAAAATGTTGCTCAACACCAGTCCCACATAACACAGGACACAACTCTGCTCACCAGAAATGTGGGTGATGATGAATAGGTGAACAGCACTACTGTAGAGGTAACAAACCCCACAATGCCCCCCAGGTGCCCGCACCCATCAAAGCATATGACAATGTATCATGCATGTACAATGCAGCACCACATAAGCAAACCAATAAACAGCCACCAGCACAATATGCGTAGTACAATGTGACAGCTGAAATACGTGGCCTATCGGTGCCCAAGTGCTAATTTGTGCACATAACGGTCGAGTGACATGCAAGGACACCCTGATGATGGCCTATTTAACTAAAATGGTGGAGGCAGCAGGTGTTGCTTCCGCAAAGCTAGCCCATCAAGGCCCACATGTGGATCTGTGGAAAATCTACCAGAAAACCCATTACAGGAAAAATACTGGTCACAACCGCACGTGGAGATGTGTGACAACAGGCAAAATGGGTAAGACCGGCACACAGAATATACGTGAACAACACCAGCTGACCAAATATGATACATAACAGGCTAGATGTTGTGCACCTGACATCACACACATACAATGTATCGGTAGTTCTACATACCCTGGACCCCAGCATTTCTGCTGATGTTCTGCCATGTGCTAATGACACACACCGACAGCACTGTCATCACGTATGTCCTGTGTAGTGGAAAGAAGAAACAACCTTGTCAGGTTCCAGCGCTGAACGCCACACCTGCAACGTACTGTCCCCAGCTGTAATACACCAAAACATGAACCAACAACGGACTGTGCACCCTCACACTGCACAGATCTTGTACATGGGAGAGGCATCATGTACATGTGTGATGCAAATACCAAGGCCCCCCACATCCATCATATGCCTCCCCACCCTCCTGCTGTGCCACACACGTGCCCAAAACAGGTGGATGGACACACCATGTTGGTGACGCATCCCAAGGTTCACACTATATGTCTGTGCCTCCCATGTTCAGACCAACACCCCCTCTCTGTGTGCAGTACCCTCCAATTTTGTTTTGAAGCACAGTGTAAGTACCTGTGTCACCTGGAAATATAGCCTCAATACCACCTGTATACATACACTGTGTAGATGCATATTATGCATTGTACATCTCCCCCAGCAAAGAATAATGACAGTTGTGTGTTTATCATGTGATGAAATACATGGCAAGGGCAGCACCATGGCTCTCCACAATAACCACCATGTCTGCATGTCACCTTACCGTGATTGTTGCATGTTAACCCATTGTGTAACTGTGAGAAAGTTCAACCAAGGATAGGTTTGATGTCTCAATGCCCAAATAACCCCCACATAGGTCTGTGTGGTGTATGTGCATATAACATCCCTTGATAGTGTCCTCAAGGTATCTGTGTGTCTGTACCGTGCTATCCTGCCATACAACACAGCACGTCCCACACGCATGAGGCAGATGTAGAGATACTATCAAATACATATGCCACCACTAAAATGGAAGACCCCATAAAATCGGAAGGGCCAACACATCTAGCCGTCACATTTGCCTAATGAAATACACCCATTTCAGCATCTAACCCACTGCACATCTGTATGTGTGTACATGTAATATACTGCTATGCATGACTCCACCACAAATGGACTGTAGCAATCATATGGCCCCCTGGCTGCCCACTGCACATGTCCACATAATTCACCATATCCATGCCTGTGACACTGATGAGGCATACCTTACCACACACTGCGCTGCTGCTGCAAGCAATACACGTGACACCTTGTCAGAAACACCATAGGAACGTTATCAGGTGCATGTGTACTGTTGATATGTCTGACATATTGCATTGAAAAATATCCAACATACAAACATAGCAAGCTGACAGGAGCAGAACACACACACACACAAACACCCACAGATTGCAGTACACAAACAAAGGTTCCCGCATGAAAGACTCAACCACAAACATGGACACCTCTATCACACCAAACCCCTAACCATCTGCCTGACCCAGGGCTCCTCACACACAATAACACCAAATAACTGTGTCTGGCCAGCAGTTGCTAGCACAAAAAACCACTAAATGGTACTGTGACCCCCAAAAGCTCTGAAAGGAGTAGCAACACCCTCTGACCCACAACACCAACAGCTGCTACTGTGCTCTGTCCACATTGTCCATCCACACACCTCTGACGACATGTTATGATGGATGTTTAAGAAAAGGACAATGCAGTGTTGCATCTGAATGGTAAATGGTCCAAACATCACCCTTTGTAAACCTCACACGCATACAACAGCACATATATGTGGGTAGATGTGCAATTACATACCAGTGAATCTGTCTGCAATCAATCGACGCCTGACCGATGTGCCTGCCTGTGTGTCACCACAGGCACGTACAGGGGGGCACGGTGGATCCTCCTCCACATCCTCATTAATCCTTCTGCAGGGATACCATGCCTGGGAGAGCAATGTTGTGCAGTATGCAACAAGCTACGATAATCTCTGCAACAGTCATTGGCGAATATTGTAAGGCCCCACCTGATCTATCCAGACACCTGAAGCGACTTTTCAAAACGCCAAAGGTGCGTTTCTATGACTGAGCGGCTGGATGCGTGGGCCTCATTGTACCTCCGCTCTGCACGTGTCCGTGGGTTGACGCACAGGTGTCAGGAGCCAGGGCATACACCCTTACCCTGATTCACCTGCTGAGAAGAATGTTGAATGTGAATGACTTAGCGCATGACACCATATATTCAAAGTTGTATAGACGAGAGAAATAACCCACAACACATCAGGACAGACATATTTTACATCACAATTATCCACCAGACCTAACAAACTATTCTGATAGAAATACAACAAATGCCCTGTCAGGTCTGTAGAGACATGTCAGAGAACAACACAATCCACCTTGTCCCCCCAAAGAGTCCTATGTTGAGAACAGGTCCCTTGTTTTGTGGCTCATGTTCTAATCACCGACACCATCACCACCATTGTTTGAGTACGAAATAAAAACACAAATTACACATAAAAACAATATATGTTTGCAATGTAAAGAACACAATACTGTTTTGCTGGGCCAATGTAGGCGCACACACACAAACATGTTTGACTGTGATGTCAGCCAGGATGAACACAATATCACCATGGACACCCCATGTCGTCAAAGGTCTCCATATCTACATTATAGCAGTATAACGCTCAAATGCTGGTTGACCGCTGTCAACAAACCATCTCAGTAGACACCATGTCTTACTGTAACCCTCACCGTTCCATCCTTGTGAAGTTGTGCTCCACAGAATATGACATTGTAAGGCCACATGATTTTGTAAACTCATCACAGCTACTGAGTATGACAACGTTCCTGTGTATGTCCCACCAATACCCCTACGTCTGGCCAAAAACATAGGCCCACGTCTTGCAGTCAAATCTCCCAAATGATGAGTCACATCAGGAGAATCACGGACAATTGACGCCCTCAGCACTGCACATGTGCCAGTGCGCAAAGGTAATGCTAACCCCAGCCCGGCCCCAACCCTGTATGGCAGAGTGACAAAAGGCATTTGCACAGCTGATGCAAAAAATGCATACACCCAATAGCAAAGGCAAGCAACATGCAATCATATGTTGTCAAAACCCCCCCCCCTGTCCCGCAAAAACAGCTGACAGGGACCCATGAAGGATTGAGTGTGTGGCCCTTCACCACGCCACATTGACACGCATTAGGGCGCATGGATTGTAAATAAACACACGTCTGACATGACCTAACAAAGATACAATCCTAAAACCCATGCATACACAGGTGGGTGGAAATGCCCCACCCCCCATCCCTGTGTGACAGAAGGGGATAAAGGACACAAGTGCCAATACACACACGAGACACACACATCTGAACAGGGCATATGTTCCGTAACAACAAACAGCATCTCCACATCACATATGGGCTGTGAAATGAACGGATGTGACATGGCTAATCATGTCCCCTGTTAACACAACGGTCTACAGTCCTGTCATTATGTAAATGTCCACAACAGTTGTCGGTTTGCTGAGATGGGGAGTTCATGTTGCTATAGACACAGAGGGTTAATATCGGCAACACATGGGTAATGTTTACGTAAACACATACCTATATGAATAATCTGCGCAGATATATATGGTGATACTCACCCAGCCATATACAGTCACCGTAATGTCCATCATCAAATTCCATAAATAGTGCTGAGCGATGCAGGCTATAGGAAGTCATGGGTGGACCCTGGAAACCTTGGGACCACATGAGGAATATGCAGATTAGAATAAACATACAACCTTGACATTCAGGGAAATGGTAGTGTTGCGGGGGGGGTTGCGAAACACCAACCTCCCCTGTCTTCTGAGCGGGGACCAGGGCAACATGTGTGCAATCAATAGCGCCATCACGTGTGGTATCCCGGCTAACGCGCTAAAAGGGCCTGGGTCCAGGGTCTCCAAATGTTGCTTACTGTGGGGAAGGGCTATGGACGTTCCCCACCCGGCTGACCATAGCACGCAAGTACTTGGTGGAGACAGCGTGAGAAGGTTGGGGCGGATCATGCCACCCCAATGCGGCCACAGAGGACTGGAAACAGCCAGAGGCAAAGAAAATGGTAAGGCAGCAGAGGAGCTTGTACTACACCTGGTAATGGCATGGGACCGGCTAGTAAGGGGCTCAAGGTCAGGTCTCAGATCCTCATAAAGGCCCCTAATAGCCCTTGTGCTCAGGTCGGTACAGGGATGAGATGACCTGGTCCTCACGCATGACCGTGGAGCGATGGGGGGTGCCCTGGGCCTATAGAGCCCGCAGACTGCCGGAGCCTGAACCTCAGTACGCCGTCTCCTGTGCCGTCGCGGCACAGCACCTCTCTGGCCAGCCGCCGCAGCATAGGGTCGGAGTTGCTGCGGGTCTACAACCATGCCATGTGCCACAGCCCCATGGACATCATCTCCCCTGTCCAGCACAACCGTCAGCATCTGCCCACGTCTTTTGGGGCACATGCCACAAATATTATTGTCCTTTCCATGTAAAGCCCTACTGTGACTACACAAGCCACAAACACCACAGACCAACACAGACACACAGACACCAGACACACACACTTGCCCAAAACCTGCAAAAAAACAAATGGCAAAACCACCACAAACATCAAAGACAACAGACAACTTACCACAATATGGCTCACTACAGTTGCTCCGCAGATTCTCCCAAACACAACAACGACGACGCCTATCCAAACACCATCAAGTGTTTGCTGACTGAGCACCTCTCTTGTTTATACAGTGTACTGTTTATTTTACGTTTTTTCCGGTACCGCACGCGTCCCCTGTGGCGCAACTGCGCATAAATGCGCAGGCAGGTCAAGCATCGACGCCTGTCTGATGCGTGGCGCGCATGTGGCAAGCGTTGTCACGTGGTGCGTTTGGGTATGGGACTGCGACGCGCATGTGTTGCCAATGGGGCGCATGTGCGTGTGGGGTGTGAGCGGAGCCCATGTGTAACCACGTAAGCCCATGGGCGATATGCGTTGCACCAAAGTCCATGATGCAAACACAAACGGTCATGCGCTCAGAGTGGCGCTGTGTCGGCTCGCGAAAGCACCTTAAAAGGCCAGCGCATGAAGCATGCACAATTTCAACACAGGAGCGGTAGCACAAGCAGCGCCGGGTAGCCGGACGTCCTGCTGTGCAAACCAAAGCCCACGCGTTAAGAGTTGCAGCTGCGCATAACGCACCCAACCCTAGAGCGCGACGCATGAGCATGCACAATGACCCACAGGCTGCGTCCGCCACAAGCTTGACAATCACACAGTGGCGCCATGCGAAAAGTATGTCACCGTACACAAAAATACAAATGCACCCAAAAGGGGAAGCAAAATGTGTGAGGGTTGGTTGAGGGAGTCAGAGAGAGTTGATACAGAGTTTGAATGTACGTGCGAGGTGGGGGTAGTGAGAGGGGGGTCAGTGTCACACTTTTGGGTAGGACACCTTGACCGTTGTTGTTTGATAAGTAAACCCCATATCTGGTAGTCTGTCCTTGTGTGTGTTACATTTTCTGTGGATTGTGTTAGTGACTGTTCTGTCTCCTGTGTGTGCTGTGTGCCCACCCCCCCACCCCCCCCCCCCCCCCCCCCCCCCCCCCCCCCCCCCCCCCCCCCCCCCCCCCCCCCCCCCCCCCCCCCCCCCCCCCCACCCCCCCCACCCCCCCCCCCCCCCCCCCCCCCCCCCCCCCCCCCCCCCCCCCCCCCCCCCCCCCCCCCCCCCCCCCCCCCCCCCCCCCCCCCCCCCCCCCCCCCCCCCCCCCCCCCCCCCCCCCCCCCCCCCCCCCCCCCCCCCCCCCCCCCCCGCCCCGCCCCCCCCCCCCCCCCCCCCCCCCCCCCCCCCCCCCCCCCCCCCCCCCCCCCCCCCCCCCCCCCCCCCCCCCCCCCCCCCCCCCCCCCCCCCCCCCCCCCCCCCCCCCCCCCCCCCCCCCCCCCCCCCCCCCGCCCCCCCCCCCCCCCCCCCCCCCCCCCCCCCCCCCCCCCCCCCCCCCCCCCCCCCCCCCCCCCCCCCCCCCCCCCCCCCCCCCCCCCCCCCCCCCCCCCCCCACCCCCCCCCCCCCCCCCCCCCCCCCCCCCCCCCCCCCCCCCCCCCCCCCCCCCCCCCCCCCCCCCCCCCCCCCCCCCCCCCCCCCCCCCCCCCCCCCCCCCACCCCCCCCCCCCCCCCCCCCCCCCCCCCCCCCCCCCCCCCCCCCCCCCCCCCCCCCCCCCCCCCCCCCCCCCCCCCCCCCCCCCCACCCCCCCCCCCCCCCCCCCCCCCCCCCCCCCCACCCCCCCCCCCCCCCCCCCCCCCCCCCCCCCCCCCCCCTTTATTGTTTTGGTGGGGGTCGTGGTTATTGAGCGTGGTCCTGTCCCCGTGCCTGTTGTGGGAGGGGCGGAGGGGGGGTGAGGGGCAGGTGGGGAAGGGGCGAGTGGTGAGGTGACGTGGGGAGGAATCAGAGAGGAGGGAGGAGGACGATGGAGATGGACAGACCCGAAGCCAGCGGGGGAGGGGGAGTGGGACAGGAGGACACAACAGGGGTCCAGAGAGCGAATAGGGAGCCAGGGACAGAAGAGACAGCGAGGGATAGAGAGGGGATAGGTGATAGGAAGGGATGGACACAGACAGAGAGCGGACAGAGAGAGGGGGGAGGGAGGCTGAGGTGTTGGGAGGCTTGAGCCCTGGTGTATTTGAGGGTGAGGGGGGGGCCGACAGTGTACCCACTATAGGGCAGGGCATGCGGGGACTGAGGGAGTGTGGAGGGGGGGGCCCCCCCCCCCCCCCCCAGTTGCCAGGGCCATCAGTACCTGCACAGCCTGATACCAGCAGGCACACAGGGAAGAGGAAGCGTTGGTCCCTGTGTCTGAGGCTCTCAGGAGGAGGGCAATTAAAATTCACAGACGCTGAGAACCACAAACTCCTCTCCATGGGCCTTGAACATTACGAGGTTCTGTTTGGCCGACAGAGCCACCAAGGACAGGCACAGCAGGGCGTAATAAGGCGGTGTGGGGAGGCGGTTCCAGCGAGGGGTCGCAGAGGCAGGGGCACAACCCACCGGGACATAGATAGCCGGAAGAAAAGATATTCCGACATCAAAGGAGGTGTACAGGCAGCACCTCTGTGCCGAAACACAACATGCTAGGGGGTACAGGAAGGAGGGGAGGGCCCCCTGACAGCCAGGCTGAAGCCACTGGGAGCAACAGCTTGGCAGAAAGCCTCGGTCCGGTCTACACATATGTTGTCTGCCTGCGCTGCTGATACTGCAGCTCCACATGCAGGTAAGTATGTCATGCATATCCATCCACATAGCATAACCTCCCTGAGATGATCACTGTGTATACAGCTGACATTTGCAGATGCACACACATACCTATCGCCCATTCCAAGGAATGTCGTTAGCCTTGGTGTCTGAGGCCTGGGTGTGCAAACACCCCATCATACCTATGGTGTCACCAATAACAGTGGTACACAGTTTGTGGGAACACTATGTCGGTCGGACGTGAGGGTCAGAGCGTTTTGCGCAATGTGTCTGGGGTTTGTTTCCCTGAGGGTGGAATGATAAAGCGGGTCCGTTGTAATCATATGTGAATGGTGATTACTGTCTGCCACCAAATGGTGGCATGGAACAGTTGTCATGGAATGGTATATTTGCCAGGGTAGGGGCGAAGGGGAAATGTCCACCACAAATGCAGTATACGGAAATAAACATCCACACTGTATTTAACAATCCGTTCTGTGTTCATGTTTTACAGAGTATTGTAAACAATGGTAAACACACTATCAGGTACCTGTACTGTAACCCAGTTACCTCCAGCCGCGTCAGTGTGTCCCTTGTTCAGTATCACGGACGGCTGGTACACCCACAGCACGATGTATGAGGATAGTGGATAACATCCCTTCCTTGCCGTAACAATCCCTGTTCAGTCTGACACTTTCTGCAAACGCCTTGTCATGCAACACAAGCATTGACCATTGGGAAGCCAAGGGTTGATCAACCCCTCGGGTTCCCCATAGATTGCACAAACCTTTGGCCATGTCTGTCATCCTCATCTATGGGATCTCAGAGTTCATTACATGTTAACTATGGCGTCAGTTAACAGCTGGACTGTTTGCAGTTCTCACCCCACTTTGACAAGGGTATGTGCTGGCATATGTCAGATGTGGATGACACATGATGTTATCTGTGTCTAAACACTCTCTGTCATGCATTGTTGGTACCCCTCTCACACCTGGGTTTGTATTCAAGTAGTGGATGACACTAGTTAATATTATGTGGCGTGTCCGTGAACCGTGTCTCACACGTACGACACTTCATATTCCCCCTGGATCATATCCCCTCCATATAGATATATTGTTTTGTGTACACAAGAGTACATGGTACATCTCCCAGATGTGTGTGTATATATTCTGGGTAATGTCCCAATCCACGTCAAGCCTGCATGCACCCGCCCTCCTCAATGTCGCCCTTTAATTAAGGTGAAAGACAGTGGTCAGCCATACCGTGCTGCTACTATAAACTGTCACTGTGATGAGGTACACCATGTACCGGTCGTGGGGAGTCCACGCATATTTGTGCCCACTCTGGTCCACCCCCCCATGGTGTCAGCTTTTCCCGCCCCAGAGGGCATGCCACCCGTCCTTCCTGTGTCTCTCACTGCACACAACACCTCACGTTTTCCGGAATGGTCTTGCCAGTCACAGAATCACCCTGCAAAACTTCTGGTGTGTTTGCAAAAGACCGTGGCCTATGCTTCTGCTAGCCAGATTGCTTGCCCTAACCCACCAAATGTTACATGCAAAATGTTGCATGTCCCTGTCCTTCACATTGTTTCACATGCCCCATCTTCCTGCTCCCCTGGCTTCCCTGCCACCCACCCTCTGTTCCCAGCTGTCTCTCTGTGTTTAGCAAGCTGCCCCTGCATCGGGCTTCAGCCCCCTGATGTGCTTTGGTCCATCATGTGTCCCAGTCATCCCCCTCTCCCACGGTGACGCGTGTTTAGCTGATTGGACATGTGTTCCGTGTTGTAACTATATAAAAGGGTGCAGGCACCTGCATGAACAGAACCTTACACCTCGACGACATCTGTCCACATGGCCGTTGTGTGTGCACTCATGTCACAATTCCCGCCCCCCATGTCACACCACAAAAAACACCAACAAGATGCAATACACAGAAGTGACAAATATGTAAGCTGTGTGGATAGCACAGATGTCATTCACCCTACAATAGGCTATGATTTGCTGCCACCCCATGGCCAATGACTATCCTGAAGGGCCCCCGCCCCCCCCCAAACGTATCAGGGATAGTACATCCTTCACACACATCCCATACAACTTCTGAGCGGGTAGGTTTAACAGGACTGAGGTAGTCGTGGGGATCATGTATCTGTGGCATGTGTAGAGGTAATGCACATACCCATTCACTTGCCATCTGGCTCATTGCTATCACCCTCCCCTACGTCACACCTCACACATGTCCATGGCCAGTCCATGTGGTGCCATGTAGACTGTTGGGGGGGGACGGGGACAGCACAGAGTATGGGTGGTGGTGCCCCATGGGTAGCCCTAGTATCCACACCTGCCAGTACAGCAGTCAGACAGTTACAGCAGTGCGGGCATAAGATCTTCCCTGACACCTGTTATGGAAAATGTCCTGGCCAGGTGTGTCAATACACGTACTAACATGACCGATGCAGATGTGTCACCCTTTCCCCTGACCCTTTGTCTGCAGTAACACATGACCTGTGCTCTGATGATGACATATGTCTCACCATTAGATTTTGGTTGTGTACCCTCTCAGTTGCAGCTAGCCCTGTTATTGGCGTGTTTATCCATGTCCCCCACCTAGGGTACAGGGAGACATCCAACATGTGGTCACAACATCCCAGCAGTGTGGTGACACTGTTTTCCAGACATGTCATGGAGTAGAAGCCCCTAAACAACTGCAACCATCACGGCCCTAAGTCATCTCATCTGTCACGGTGCATTTGTGTGTGACTGCTTGTTCCTTTTTATCTGACATACTGCTACGCACACTGCTACATGGTGCCTGTCAATTGTCTCAGGATCCTCTGGCAGTGGTAGCGTCCTACAATTGTAGGTTCGTGGAAAGTTACATGTGGCACTGGGGAGACAGTATGTCCCATTTGAAGATGCCGTGCGCAATGTCATGCACACCCAAACACTAGACTATCAATGATGAGGTACCTGTTGGTGCTGTGTAAGCCCTGTCAGCACATACATTACACACATGGGGTGTGGGATCGACTGCTGAATAGATGGCCATATGGAGGATATAGTCCAACTTGGATCCACACAGGGCATTGCACCGGCCTGACTCCCATACCAGTTTTAATGACACAGGTACATGGTTGTTGGCGATAGTTATGTGGGTATATTGGGTGGCTCTGTATGTACCACCCATTCAGGGTACTCTTATATGCACATATGGGTGGTCTTGATCACACTACGTATATGTTTGCTGTACAGCTTACACCTATGTCATTTCTCTGTGTGTGCACCCAATACAGGTGACTATAGTACATTGCCGACACATGTGTAGCAGGAGGAGGAAGAGGAGGATAGAGGAGCTGGAGCAGGAGGAGGGGACAGAGGAGGTGTGCAGCAACGCACCTGGAACATAGAGCCCTGATACGGTGGTTGATGTGGGTATTAGTCGCCAGGGGGAGAGCCCTGGTCCCCGGGCGGGTCACATGGTACCCACTCCACGGAGCCCCCACTCCACCACCAATGTTGTCCTGCCAGCAGGATATGCTGCAGCAGCACCACCGCGCAACGAAACTGGCGAGGATGTGCTACTACATGAGCTGCGTGCCCGTGGTGCTGCATCGCAACGTGACAATGCAGGTGGGTACTTTAACATCCTTTCCCAGAACCATCACTATGCTGTGTGTACATAGGCTTCACAGATGTGCACCCTGGGGCGGGCCTGTCAAGGTTTAAGGTGCCAACACAAAGAACCCTTGTTGTTACAGAAGCGTATCTTTGTGACACCCCTCCCCAAAAAAGCCCCCCGTGCACTATGTGCAACCCAGTGCTAGCATGGGAATCAAATTGTGAGCCACACATGCACATCATCCTATATATCTGGACACGACAATTGTTGTGTCCGGACCAGTACCAGCAATCAATCACTGTGCCACAGGGTATACATCCCCTATGTTTATACTGGGCAGTGTGTTTGCCCACACACCTGTGCACATGCTAAGAGTGAGATGTGGAGGGGGCGTGGCCACCACACTACCACACACACCCACCTCTAATCCATCTCATGGGTGTGTATGGTTTGTGGACTGGTGACAGCAACCCCTCTACAGCTGTGATATGCCGGTCCACATGACACATTACACATTTGCGTTCCCTATGTTTGTGCCTTGTTGGCCCATGAACACTGTTACACACAGCCATGACAGCCAAGAGAGTTTTTACAGCTACAGATGCAGATGTAACAGTACTGATGCGTCAGGTGCCTCTGTTTGTGAGGGAACCCCAAATGGTGCACTATAACAGGAACTTGTAAGGCCTTCCTGACTGTAGCACACACCCATGTGCCAATGTGCTACATTTGTGACAACTGTACCCTGCAGCAGCGCAATCAGGTTTCACTTACACAGGCGGGAATATGTTTGATATGCAACGTGATAATGGCCCCATCCGCACGAGCCTTTATCAACAGGTGGTCCACACAGATCATGGACGACAGTATCGTGTACAGTGCTCATACCCAGATAGCACTATTTCCACCTGGACAGATTCAATTTTCATATCCCCTGTTTTGTTTTTAACCTCCCCTGCGGTCACCTGAATGGCCCCACAACTAGGGTTGGCTGTGTGACATACATCCAGAGTGGCGACCCTGTCGCCGCCACATGTATATTCTACTGTCGCGTCGTCTGATGGCGATGCCATTAGGGTCTATACGCCATATAACGTCCTTGCATCAGCATTGTGTATGGGCCATCAGGTGATGTGGCTGGGGGGGAAGAAGTGAAGTCCAAACTGTATGGCAATCACACAGGTAACCTGTGATGAGCCAAGTTGCCGTTTTGGGGTCAGCAGCTACACAGGCATCCCGGTAATAGGTTCCCCTGACCCCAAACAGACACATATCCAAATCCAAACCTACGCCCCAATAAGGAAACGTGTATCTGCGACAGCAACAGACTATTCCAGCACCCTCCTGACATTGCAGAGCCAAACAGTTCACGTGAAACAAACAGTTCACACTCCTACGGTAACCATGCCCATTCAAAGCATGTATGTACAGTTGCTCTCATCCGCTGGGGAATACCATTGTGATGCCATGTGGCAAAAAAATATGGTAGCATGGTCGATGAACCGCAGTCCCTCATACCGGTCCAGCATGTGAGCAATGGCTGTATGGACAGGTCATGTTTTTGCGCACCTTCCCCTGGCGTCCACACTAGCCTATCGATTGCAGAACACACATTCCCTATTTTTGACCCACCACAACCATACTACAGATTCTATACATTGGCCCCTGTCAAAGCACAAGTCCATGCCAAAATGACCAGGGAATACGTCCGTTTGGTGTGCCAAATGCAACTGCTAGCTCACCCTCTGTGCTGTGCTACGCAGGGGCTGGTATATACATCCAGGGGGGACATTCTGGCCTGTGGCTTGTGTGTGAGCAAACTGCTCATTCCGCCCACGAGGGATTCCGTGCCTCCCTTCTTTCCATATCTCACAGACACATGCCCTCTTTTCCCTGAGTTATCATACATAGGTTTACGTGTGTTGTAACGTAGGTCCTCAACATCCATTCCATTCCTAGCTAGGGCCTAAAAAAGGGAGTGGAAAACTGTTTTTGCCCCATGCCCGGGTTGTTTGGGACGGTTGTTCTCCAAGTGGACAGCTGTAGTACCTTGGAATCCTCACACATTTCATGTCCCCCCTCTGACCCTGCTACCTGCATTGTTAGTTTTGGGTTATCCACCTCGGGATTACCAACATGTCTGAGCCCTGCATTGCTGTATCCACTACTGGACTACGCAGCATCCTGTTTCATGAGTTGCTCACCAGGCTCTTGCCTCCACATCACATTGTTCTCGTGGTTGGTGTATGCCCTGTGGCTACCCTCACCTGTCGACTGCCCACAGTTTGAGAATGCCTGCCCTGTTGCCGCCCTCCACAGTGGTCCACCGTTCTTTCAACGCCTACCTTGTGTTTTGTGGCGACTGTGTTGTGCCTGTAGGCTATCATTGGATGTGTTTGTTTGTGAGCGTATGTTTCCTTTGGGATGTATGCGTAGGTGAGCCATCCCCCCCCCAAACATGTACGGGTACAGACCCTTTGTCGCTCTTTCCTACCCAGGGCTGTGTGTCAGCAAGATCAATTGCAATATGCGAACACTGCTAGTGTGCCTTTGGATGGATGCTAATATTGCAAACCGTGGAACAACACATGTCATATAGGGCCCTGGGTATGGTGATGTGACCCTCTTGCACACCTCACTCTCTGCCTTGCCTGCTGCCAGGCACAATCAGGGATGGGCCCACTCTCCTCCTATATCCAGGGATGAACACACTTATCTGAGTCCTGTCACTAGCATTTGCAAGCCTAGCATACCCCTGTACAACTGTACGTCCTGGAGTCGTTGGGACCCCTGTGCAGCAGCAGGGACTACATCACCGCCCCCCCCCCCCATGGCCCTTGTAGGGCACCAACAACATGGGCCCCAAGGTGTACATGCACTGTTTTCTGCACCACTGGGGTCACCCACCGGGAGGGGGTTGGTGTTGTGAGAGAACCTTAGCTGTCACCCACATGTGGGAGTGTTGGGTCAGCCCTGGGTATGTTCTGGGAACCGCTGTTCACACCCCATCGCAATTGTCATGAGCACTGCACTGGTCACATTGCCGGTGTGTGTGTGTCCCTCTGCTAGACCCCAACGTACCCTTCCTGTATGCATCCCATATCTCATAATCATTGTTTATACCCTGGTTTTGTTTCAGTCAGTCGCACACCCTCCAGCCACCCACACAATGTACACTTATCTGCTGTCTGTCTCTAATAGTACTGGTACATCTGATGGACGTTGTCTAGTTCTTGCACACACAGTGTATCCGTGTGCCTGTGTCTCACAGCACGTTTTCAGACGGCTGCCTAGTGTTCTGTGAACCTACCCAATCTTGATGATGCATATATTCATATGTTTCATGAAATGTATTGTTGGTTATTTATTTCATTTACAACTAAAACAGCCGGAGACAATACCTTTGTTGTGAAACCAGTGGTAAAGCCAATAACCAACGTCTTTATATTGATGGGGTTTAATTCACCCAGCACAAGTATGCTTGGTAGCATATAAATGAGGTTACTTGCTTGCAGTATTTAAATTGATAACATAAAGTCACAAATCAACTCATGAAAACAACCTTCAACCTGTCAGGCAATTAGCTAATGTTTCCTAGCAAAGAATAACAAATGAAAGGTCACAAATAATGAATAAACCTTGCTGCTTAGGTTAACCTCTGCTTATGTCCCACACAGATCCTGCAGTGATTCTCTCCTTGCTCACACACCACAATTAGGTGCAGCTTTCATTAATATCAATTCCCCAGCTGAAAACCTTGAGCTGGCTGGCTGATACTGTGTGAGGCCATATCCTGCTTTAGGAACTGTTCGTAGTGCAATAAAGAACAAGGTTAGGTTTCTTTGTGATGGCTGATGTGTTTCCTCACAGAGAGCTAGCAATCGCACTTGGATAGAGAACACTCCATGTAATCAATAGTTCATCTGCTGTGATTTCCCCCTCATCAATAAGCATAGGGTGACTATCATAAAATAGCACAGATGAGTCTTTCAGTAGGGAACTATCAAGAGAATGCTCATTGCCCTGCTGCCATTCACTATTAGAGATAGGGTCGGGATCAGTGTTCATACCTGAACCGCCCTTGCTGCCATGGTTCCTCTCTGTATAGCCTGGCCAGTATGTACTCCAGTTCTTATGTCCAGCCTTCCAATCTTTATCCCTGGACACTGGATCTCCTCTCACATACCTTCTGGCATAGGTCTTAAGGTCCCTTCCACGTGCAGTCTTCTCTCTCACCAGTAGCCACAGGTGATTCCTATCTCTGCCACTCCATTCCTCTGGGTGACCCCAGTCCAATGGTCTCTGCTGGCACTTGGAATACCTCCCAGTATAGGTACTGCCTTGGACTCTCCTAGATCTCTCAATGGCCTTTCTGCTCTTCCTTCCAGAGGGGTTTCCTTCCTTCTCTATCGTTTGGCTTGGCTTCTGCTTCTACAGGTGATGTTGGAACCATGTATGCCCTTGCTGTGTAGCTGGGCCTGGAGTTGTAAGCTGGGCTGTGGAGATGTAGCTGGGAGACTGAGAGCTTGTACGGTCTTGCTGTAGCTGCTCAGTCTGTAGAATTACAGCTCTATTGTTATGCTGTCTTGATGTGTGCTCCTCCCTATCACAAGCGCTAGCCTGTGGCTGAATTCCAGGCCCTGCCCTTTGAGATGAGGTGCCTTAGGGATCTTACCTCATAGACCAGTCTCTGATTTGGGTGGTGGTGTGGTATGTGAAAAAGCACAACCGGTGATTCTTGTACTGGTCGGTCAGCCCCCCTCATGTGTATGCCTGGCAACACCTGGTGCAATTCTGGGACTGGTAGTCTTTTATTGGTGTGAGCTATGTGTTATTACCTCTAACAGGACTGAACAGGAGTCTTGTTCAGAGGTCACATCACCCTTTCGTATAACTCCTACCTGAGCAATGATAGGCTGTCCTTAGCAAAACGTACATGGTGTGATGTCCTGTTGTGTGGCCTATGGACGGACACCTTTGTGTAATGTTTCTATACATCAAAATATGTATCTCTAGTAGTTTTACAGGTTTTGTACCATGCCATAAGCGGCTATTGTTTGTGATAGTGTTTTGCCTAGACTTCTGCGTTGACAAATTTACCCGACACAGGTAACTCCAGGACCCGCCATCTCTTCCCCACACAGGCATTCGTCAGGAACTTGCAGCTATACGGCACAATGGAGAAAGCCTCATACAGGAGGTGGTGCTTCTGCGCCAACACATCCAAGATATGCCTTTTGGGAGGATGTGTGTGGCCATGGAGTGCATCCAAGCTGCCCTGGAAAGGATGGCACCACCGCCCCTGCCGCCCACACCGCCACCACCACCACCACCCACACCCCCGCCACAGGCACAAGATGACCGTGTGGGGCCAGCTGCAGGGGAACGTATTTTGCAGCGTGCCAGACGTGAGAGGCAGCGCCGTCGCCAATAGTGCAATACCTATTACTGTAACATTGCATACATATAAAGTCTCCGTCCAATGTTTCTCTCCTTTTTATAGCATAGTTTGT